>AFIV01000102.1:0-255823 GCA_000223765.2 Zymoseptoria ardabiliae STIR04_1.1.2 | reverse complement strand
CCGCCCCCACCCCCTCCACCCGATACCCCGCATAACTCCCATAAACCCACCACGTCGCCCCCGTCATCCCGGCGCTCACGACCAAGAACGCGAAAATCGTCCAATTCCCCATCGCGTACATCGGCCCGGAATCGCTGGGAAAGAGGAACGGAGCCGTGATACCACCCGTATTGGCCAGGGCGATCATACCCCCCGTCGCGAGGGCGGTGGCGGTGGAGCCGGAGATGGTGGCGGTGCGGTGCTGCAAATTTGTTGTCAGTACAAGGTGGCAGGCGTTGGATGGGATGGGGGGGCACGCACAGCGACAAAGGGCATCACCGCCGCGTTGGTACATGCGATCAGGCAGACGGCGAAGTACCTCACGCCCCAGTTGTGGACGACGGCGAGGAGGAGGTAGCCTGTTCCGACGAGGAGGAGGGCGAAGAGGATGTGGCGGGATCGTTCGGAGGTGTGGTCGGAGTGGATGCAATTCCCGACAATCACCACCAACGCCACTACATTCGGCGGTACGGTGAGTAGCTGTGCTTGCCATCCGCTGAAACCGAGGGATGCGACGATGGTCGGCGCGAAGTATCCGAATGCGTTGAGGGAGTTGGTCATGAGGAAGTACTGCGCCGCGTAGAGCCAGAACATGCCGTTGCAGAGGGTGTCTTTCGCGACTTTCCCGTCGAAGTGTTTGTCGTTCATACTGGGAGCGTAGGGTCCCAATCGTTTGACGGCAAAGGCGCGTTCGGAGGGGGTGAGCCAGTGAGCGGTCTGCGGCCAGTCCGGGAGGTACTTGAAGACCGCGACGCCGACGAGGACGGAGGGTATACCTTCGAGGATGAAGAGCCATTGCCAACCGGAAAGACCGGCGCGACCGTTGAGGAAGGAGATGGCTGTCGCAAGAAGACCGCTAAACGCTCCCGCGACAGCGACGGAAGATGCGAAAATCGCCATGCGTGTAGCGCGTTCTTCGGGCGTGTACCAGAAACAGAGATACATCATCACCCCCGGGAAGAAACCCGCTTCGGCGAGACCGAGGAAGATGCGCACGGTGATGAGACCGCCGTAGGAGCTCACCGCCGCGGTGCAGATGGTCACGATGCCCCAGGAGACCATGATGCGGGCGATCCATTTGGACGGGGAGAAGTATTTCAGCGCGAGATTGGAGGGGAATTCGGCGAGGACGTAGGGGACGAAGAAGAGGGCGACGACCTGAGGCAGAAGGACAGAAGGGTTAGTCATGGCTCGAACAGGGTATAAGGACAGACTGAGACCTGCTGGCGTAGCCCAAGAGACAATCTCGGACAGCTGCAGGCGTTCCGCCCTTCGGTTGTCTCACGATGTTGTAACGTTGGCCGGTGAGGGAGAGTTGGGTGAGGATGTTGGAAGAAGGGGTGTCGTTGTTGAGGGTGCGGGCGTTGCCTAGGTTCACGCGGTCGAGGTAATCTGTGGATTGAAGGGTTAGGATGTTGTGGGAGGGGCAGGGAGGGAATGGTTTCGAACGGACTCAAGAGGTAGCAGATGCAGATCCAGGGGAGGATGCGGAGATCTTGTTTGCGCACGATGCGGCGTTCGATGGCTTTGTCGCTGATGTCGACTGTGCTGAGGTCGGGCATGGGGAGGGATGTACTGCGATCCTTGGGCACGACATATTTGGTCCAGAAATTCATGGTTGCCGTCGTCCTCTCGCTCGAATGTATCCCAGGCGTAATGGAACGATTGGTGCAACGATCGAGGCTTCTACCAGGCGGTTGGATATATTATGTATCTATTCTCCCCATCTCGAGTCGACTTTCCGACTTCGGAATCGTGAATCATTTCTCGTTGGGGCATGGCAATCTCGGCGGAGGTCGTAGAGATAGCGTTTAGCTTGTCCATTGGCAAGGTGCACGCCTGCTTTGACACACGGCATGAAGGTCGTCTGCGAACTTGTCTACGCCGTTCACGTCTTATCGCGGAGCCAAGATGATTGTCGATAAGAAGTGCCGGGGCGTTGTGGAGTCAAGCGTTCGTGAAGTCCTTGGCTTTTTTATGTCGGAAGCCGGTTGATTTTCCACGTACCAGGGCGCTATGTGGGAATATCAATGGTAGTGTTCATGTCAAACAAGGCACACTGCTTTATACAGTCGGTCTTTTCTTCGACAGCAAAGGCAATTCGTCCAAGAAATATAACCATCACCTTCGGCACAATATTCTACCGAGAGATGAATCCGATGGTATCGCCGAGCAGGGTCTCTCCAAACCACGTTGTTAGTGTGCGGCCGGCGAAGGAGGTTCCCAAAGGACGATTGGCATGTCGTATGCCTTCTCCGGGTTGACATTGATGTGAACCTTGGTCAAACATCGGAAGCCGTGCTTGAGATAGAAGTCGTAGCCCATAAGACTCGACTCCAGCACCACTGGAAGATTCAACTGGCCAGCCACGTCCAGACCCCATTGCAACAGCCGATGTCCGATTCCATGACCTCTCTGCCACTCCGGATCGACCATCAAGAATTGCAGGTGCATGTTCGCCTTGAGAGAAGGGAGGGTTTCGTAGCTCGCGTGAAGCAGGTCAATGCATCGATCCAGATCCGCGTAATTGACCACATCGCTCTGGAAGTATCGATGGTGGAACAACTCCCACTGGACGAGACTACGTTCCAACGAAGCCAGCAATCCACTACTCGAGCGTGACCATTCCACGGCAATGGGATTGTCATCGCCTTGCGCGTCCCACGCCGCGAAGCCGACGATTTGTCCGGTCTGGTGGACGCCCGAGGTGCTGACATTTGTGCGTTCAGCGACCATGTAGCGGACTCGTGGCGCGACGAAGAATTTCCGGACCCGATGGAGTACGAAGACGTAGAACTCCTCCGAGCGGGCTTTCCGGTCGCGTGCGAAGTGGTCGTGGAGTTCGAATTCGAGGAGGTTGGCGTGGAGGACTTGGGCGATGGCGGGGATGTCTTGTCGTGTGGCCCAGCGGAGGATTGTCTCGCTGGGAATTTCGATTTCGGTCAGATTGGGGGGTGCCATGTTGATTGATATTGAGTGCTTGTGTGCTGTTGTCGTCTGGATCGGTATATATATGCTCGATGAGTCGAAGGGTGAGTCGACCTTTCTTCAAGAGCGGAGTCCGGAGTTCTCGCCGTTCGTACCAGGGTCGGGTCATTCTTCTTTCTTTCTGGATCCGCCGTGTCTGCTTTTTTCCTCCCCATACCACTCACGGCACTGACAATCTCCAACAAGCGATCTCATCAGAGGGCGCAAATCGAGTTCCGCCTCCATTCTCTCCATGGACATCGGACAGCTTACAGGGCGGCGATTGAAGCAGGAATCATCAACCTGGAAGCCAACGGCAATTGCTCCGCTTGTGCAGAGGGTCCTGTCGATGACAACTACCCATACTCTACTTCCTTCAAGATGCACGAAGATGCTGGCTTCATGAACTAATAAACATGAAAGCATGCTGGAAACATTCAAGAATGGGACTTATTACTGTCGTTCTCCCCAAGCCATGCCGAGCTTTTGACGAGAAACCATTTCTACCCACATCTTCTGGCTCTACTTTCTCCTCTATTTCTCCAGCCATTGAGCCTATCAGTTTCAGTCAATGCTCCTCCAAAACAACACGGAGCTGTAGCAACGACATCTCACAGCTACATCCTTCCGCCTCCACGACGATCCGCCATTCCGCGGCCAACTTTTGACAAGTCTCGACAGGGTCACCCTACCCTGGCTCCTTGTACAGCTCGAGCACTGTACCACTGTTTGCTACATCATCAACCAAAACAACGCCTACCGCAGCGATGACTCCGACTGTTTACGAGGCACCGGCTCTCGGACAGCGCGATTGTTGACGGTTGCCAGTCCTGTTTGTTGCTATATTCGAGGGCAGATCCCCAGGTAATAAGGGCTTCTTTCTCTCTTGATTGCATACCACTTTGTCAGGAATCTCACCACAAATCTCGATTTGTGCCAACTCTTCACTCGCAATCAAACTTACAAGATCCGCTTCCACAAAATCCTTACCTGCCATCTAATATGCCAAAACGCAAAGCGTCGGCGGAATCTCCCTCCACGGGGCATACCACGAAGAGACTCTCGACCTCCTTGTCGGCCCTCGCTGCTAAGGCGTCGAGCGAGGCGTTGAGGTACGGGTGGATTCCGCCGATCTTTGCACCAAGCTGTCCGAGGGAACATGCTGACAACCCCATCCAGATACCAGCCATCCGGCAGTTTCCTCAACGTCTTCATGCCCCACAGCAGCACTCGCAGCACCCGCCGCACACGAAGCAGCCTCAGCAGCATCCAGAGCAAACCCAGCAAACCCGAACCCCTCAAACCCGGCCTCTCACTCTCCAACCGCCTCCTCTCCACCCACCCGGAACACGACATCGCCGGCGTCAAAGAAATCCTCCTCTTCCCCAAATCCCTCGCCGTCCTCAGAAAGTCCTGGATCTGCCGCTTCACCGTCAACTGCACCCCTCAACTCGGCCCTCCTCTCCCCGCCCACATCGAAGAGCACCTCTTCCGCAAATACATCTCCCCCGTGCCCCTCGCCCGACCGGAGAACGTGCCCTACATCCACCTCGGCAGCACCGCGCTCGCCTTCCAACTCCACTTCTACCTCATCCTGCCCAACGCCACGACCTGTCCTCCCCGCCCCTTCGGCGGCGCCGGCCACATGCCGTACAAAGACCTCGAGCTCGTCTACGACACGTGCATCCGCCCCGCGCTGGAACACGCCTACCCGAAACGTCAGCCCTGGGCTTCATGGCTGGAAGCGAAGAATGAATCTCACTTGAAACCGCTCAAAGCGCGACGCACACTTTCATCCTGCGAACCGCTGCAGGAACGTCTGCACTGTGAAGGGTTGCAGATGTTCTGGGATAAAATGCGTGCGTGTGAGGATGAAGAGGTGATGCCGTTGCTGGGGGGTATGGCGCTGGTGGCGTATGGGGATGTGGGGAGGCATGATTGGGCGGCGGATTGGCATCCGAGTTGGGCGTTGTTCAAGCAGGCGTGGAACGAGGCGATTGATGAGAGTGTGTTGGGGGAGGGGACGAGGATTACGGTGGATATGCAGCTTACGCTGTGATGTGTGTGTGTGTGTGTGTGTGTATATTGTCGATGGACGGACAGGCTGGACTTGACGACTTTCAACGATATAGCAATCTATGCACTTCCTCCGCGATGGCCAGACTGCTTGTCAGACCGGGGCTTTCAATGCCCAGCAGGTTGACGAAGCCTTCTACACCCTCTTCCTTCTTGATGTAAAAGTCTTGAAAGGTCTTTCCGCCAGCTGTAGCGCTGGCTTTCCCGAGCTTTGGCCTGATCCCGCAATACCCCAACGAAACCGCATCGACGTCAATCCCAGGTAGATACGACTTGATCTCCTCAATCGCCGCGGCAAATCGCTCCGCACTAGCTGTGGGCGCCAGATCATGCGGCGAGTCCACCCACTCCACGTCCGGTCCGAAACGTATCTGCCCGCCCATATCGATCGTGAGATGCGTTCCCAGACCTCCGTGGCCAGGCGTGGGTGCGGGATAGATCAACGTCGATGGTTTGGGGTGCGACTTGGAATAGGTGAAATACGAGCCTTTGGCGTAGAAAGGTTTGAGGTGTCGATCTGGAGGTAGGATCATGTTGTTGATGGCGATGGCGTAGAGGCCCGCGCTGTTGATGACTGTTTCGGCGGTGATGAAGGTGTCGTCGTCGGCGGGGAGAGGGCTCTGCTCGGGGATTTGTGGGGTGGGAGAGGATGCGGTGACGTCTGATGCTTCGGTGGCGGTCCAGATCTTCCAGTCGGGATTGCCGTTCGACGAAGGCGATTCTATTCGTGTGACGGGACTCCTGATGGCCAATGTCCCGCCCTCGTTCTCAAAGTCGCCTTGCAGGAATTGCATGTAGGCGTGGGAATCGACGATACCGGTCGTGGGACTCTCCAGTGCGCCCGCCTCTGCTCGGACTTCTGGTTCGCGGCGTTGCGCTTCTTCTTTGGAGATGTATCGTATGGGCACACCGATGGACTTTGCAAAGTCGTGCACTTTCTCGCATTCGCCCATTTGTTCGGCGGTCTGGGCCACGATCCACTTGCCACAGTTCTTGTGGGAGATGTCGTTTTTCCGGCAGAGATCGTACATCATCTCTTTGCCTTGTACGCAGAGCTTTGTCTTGAGGCTGTCGGCACCATAGTAGATGCCTGCATGGATGACCTGGGGTATGTTAGTATAGAAGGGCAACGAAAGCATTGTCGTAGCGTACTTCTGAATTACGAGAGCTGGTCTCGGTTCCGACCATGCCATGCTTCTCAATCAACACTACCGATGCGCCCTCTACTTGTTGCAGACGTCGTGCGATTGCCAGACCAACGGCGCCAGCACCGATGACAGCGTGCGTAAAGTCGGCATTGCGGAAGGATGTCGACGAGAAGTGGCGACTGTGTTGCAGGAGCCTTGCCGGAGCACGTCGGGAGAACATTGTCATGAGGATAGATGGAGCATTACCGCGCTATCGAGAAGCAATGTCTATCCATCGGTCGCTCTCCCAAAATAACAAAAATAGACGTCGGTGTGTTGATCGAGGAGGAGGGGCTTCATATATCCGTTCCGATAAGAAAGGTGGGGGCCAACAATCGAGAGATCAGCGGTTCATCAACGTTGATGTGAACACAAGGTGGCTACAATTCAAGTGACTTGTCTCCTTTCAATTCCAGGATATGGACATCCTCCAGATTTGAGACGCTCCTGTTGTCTTCCCTGGGCGAGATCAATGCGTGAGTGAAATCAACACAGACGAGGGATGTCTCCAACTCTCGGACAGGCGGGCAAAGGACAGTGCCGTCCTAGGTTGGGAGACAATTGATCTGTCGAGACAAGACCTCAGGGACACACCTTATCCGTCGTATTCACAATGTTTGCATCGCTGGTGATAGATGTCTTGACATGAACGTGCTGGGATCGTTGTAGATGCTCTTGCCAAGGCCTGTTCGAGCCAGAAGTTTGCAACGTCACTCACTTTGGTTTCACGTCGCCCAAATTTAGATTATTCCCCGAATTCATTGTTCAATCAACTCTCACCTTTCAACTTGCATTCTCCGTCGAGACTCACCAACCCACACGCCGTGCCGCGAGCAGACAACATACAACATGGCTGAGAGCCAACAGCAACAGCAGGCACCTCCCACAGGGCCGCCTCCGCAAGGCCCTCCGACAACGATCCATGGCCTTCAATTCCACGCGCCGCCCGGCCAACCGCCGCCAAATGCCGAACAGATCGAACAGATGAAAGCCCAAATCGCCGCAGAGGCAGAAAAGGCCGGCATCTCCATTGAAGAGTACGTTGAGAGGATCAAGCAACAAGTCATGGCTCGACAACAGCAAGCTGCACAAGCCGCACAGACCGCTCAGCAGCAAGGACAACCGGGAGCTCCACCACAACAGGGAGCACAGCCTGGACAACAAGTACCCATCGCTCCAGGTCCACCAAAACCTGAAGCCATCGCTCTGGCCAATTTCCTCCAGGGGCAGGACCTCAAGACGAGGACTTGTATCTTTCAGGATCAGCGAAAGGAGATGTTCAAGGTGAAGCGTGCGATCCGCGCTTTGCATTCGGATGCGTACAAGAAGGCAAGAGCGAAGAACCCACTGCTGCCGGAAGTCACGGATCGAGTCACGGCGGAGAACACATTCAAGAAGCTGCCAATGTCTCTGCTGGCGCTACGAGTCGAGAAGGATGATCCTCATGCTGGACACGACCACGGTCCCGTGAAAGGGAAGCGAACAAAGGGACTGTGGACGGTCAAGGTGGTGCCGCAGCAGGAGGCCGCGGACGAGTACTACTATGTCTGGATGTATGAGGGTGCGCAGTGGAAGAACAAGCTGTATGCGGGTGGTGCGTTGCTGCTCATCCTGCTCGTTGTCTTCTTCCCGGTCTGGCCATACAAGCTGCGTATCGGAGTGTGGTATCTCAGTATGGCCATGCTTGGACTGTTGGGACTGTTCTTCGCTATGGCTATCGTTCGACTGATTATCTTCCTGGCTACTATGTTCACTGTCAAACCCGGTCTCTGGCTATACCCGAACTTGTTCGAGGATGTGGGCTTCTTCGATTCGTTCAAGCCTCTTTGGGCATGGCATGAGGATGAGGCGGCGATGAAGAAGCGCAAGAAGGAGGAGCGCGAGAAGAAGAAGCAGAGACGCGAGGCGAAGAGTGCTGCAAAGTCTGGGAAGAACGCGAAGCAAGCACCGGCGCAGCCCATTGCTGCGACGACTGCGACGACTGCGACTGGCACGGATAGCGCGACATCGCAAGGCAATACATCGGTCCAGCAACGAAATCTCAAGGCGCAGGTGGAGGAAGTCGAGTCTGATTCTGATTGATGGCGACGGGCATAAAGCAATGGCGTTTAGCGGCGAGGATTTGATTTTGCGGACTACATGTTGGAGGGTGATGGTGGTGGTGAGAGCGCTGGATGTAGTTCATGTACGAATGCCGAAAGAGTTGACCATCTACGCCAAACTAATCTTTGCACCTCCGCGTGGAAGACGACTTTCGCACACTCGACGACATCCTTTGCCGTCCGCTCAGCTCAGGTAATTGGACCTCGTCTAGACTCCCACATCTCTCACGACGTAAGGAGGAATCAGTCGACTCTTCATACTCATACACCATCGTGAATATCACCGTAAAGACACTCCCATCCGGCAACGTGACATCTTTTCCCGAAGCTGTAAATCATATGCGGCACACACCGCCGATTGTATCGACCCCGGCCTCTCGTCGCCACCAGAGAAAATATCCCCCGCCAGCTGCTCGACTCGACCGACACCGTTCAGGATTATGAACTGCGTTCGTCTACGTCGCTGCTAGGAGCGTGGCATGTGAATGTGTCGTGGCGCCGGTAGGCGGTTGCGAACTCGATGAAATCTAGTCGGCCTCGGAGATGTTTGCTGTGGGAGGGAGAGGTCGTGCATGGTCAATTTGATGAAGCGTAGGTAGGTTGGCGTGAAAGCCTTTGCTGTGGGTGATGCGACAGCGTGTGGGCAGGCATGGGATATGGCAGTATTTCGGGACGGCAGAGTGCGAAAGGACAGTTACCGGCCGTATTGCGGTCAGCAGAGTGGAGGCACAGGAGCTGTTGCTTCATTGCTTGCCGCCCTCACCCGAGACCGAAGAGGCCCGCCCGGCAAAGCGAAGAGTGTGAACCTCGGCGTTTCTGCGAGTCTCTCGTTGCCATGTGAGGTTCATCTTGGTTCAAGTATCTCTCTCTTCTTTCCACCACCTCACCGTCTCCATCCACACCACCTCCATACCTCACTCCTCCATCATCAACATGGCCGCCCAGAGAATCTCCTCGTTCGTCTCGCAGCTGACTCCCGGCCAGAAGCCGCTGGACAAGATGTGAGTACATCCGCCGCCGCCGCCTTCGACATGACATTTCCCCGCAAGACAGCAGGATCGCTGACAAAAGCATCGAACACAGTACCCAGAAGAACCCCGACGATGTGGTCATCACTCTCGCCATCCGCACACCCCTCACCAAGGCCCGCAAGGGTGGCATGAAGGACACCCTCCTCGATGCCATCGTCTTCAAGCTGTTGGAGCAGGTGAATCAGAAGTCGAAGCTCGACCCACAATTGGTTGAGGATATCTGCTTGGGCAATGTACGTGGAAGAGCTGGAAAGAAGACAACAGGAGATAACCGCTGACAACACAATCCAGGTCTCCTCCGCAAAGGCCGCCTACTACTGCCGTGCCGCCCTCCTCGCCGCCGGCTACCCCCGCCCCCCCCAACCCCCCCGCCGGCCACTCCGTCAACCGCTTCTGCGCCTCCGGCCTCAAGGCCGTGCAGGACATTGCCAACCAAATCTCCACCGGCAGCATCGAAATCGGTCTCGCTCTCGGCGCCGAGTCCATGACCGAGGGCGGCGACCGCCTCGAACGCCCCTTCGCCGAGGAGATCCTCGCCGCCAACCAGGAGGCCCGCGACTGCATGCAGCCCATGGGTCAGACCTCGGAGAACGTTGGCGCCGACTTCAACATCACCCGCGAGTCGCAGGATCGCTACGCCGCGGAATCCTACCGCCGCGCAGAGGTCGCCCAAAAGGCCGGCTGGTTCGCCGACGAAATCGCCCCCATCACCGTCAAGGTCGACGGCAAGGACGTCACGCTCACCAAGGACGAGGGTCCTCGCTGGGGCACCACCTACGAATCCCTCTCCAAGATCCGTCCGGCGTTCCCCGATTTCGGAGACAAGAGCACGGGAGGCAACAGCAGTCAGGTGACCGATGGTGCGGCCGCGGTGCTCTTGATGAAGCGCTCCAAGGCCCTCGAGCTCGGACAGCCCATTCTCGCCAAGTACGTCGGCGCCACGGTCGCCGGTCTGGCGCCCCGCATCATGGGTATCGGCCCATCCATCGCGGTCCCCAAACTCCTCTCGCAATACAACCTCAGCATCGACGACATTGATGTCGTCGAGCTCAACGAGGCGTTCGCCAGCATGGCCGTCTACTGCCGCGACACCCTCAAGATCGACTGGGAGAAGATGAACGTGCGCGGAGGTGCGATCGCTCTGGGTCACCCGCTGGGTTGCACTGGTGCGAGACAGATTGTGACGGGTCTGAGTGAGTGTCGGAGGAGGAAGGCGAAGATTCTGTTGACTACCATGTGTATTGGAACGGGTCAGGGTATGGCTGGTCTGTTTGTCAACGAGCAGTTGTAGGAGATGATTGAGGAGGAGGGAGGTGAAAAAGGATGTGTTTGATAGGTATGAGAGAAATCTAACGTTTCCGATCTATGGTGATTGTTACGACCTCCTGAAGATTATCAGTCATCATTTACCTCGCTTGACGATGTTGGACGAATCGATGAGATTCTGCGAGGCGTGTCATTGAGCCCGGCCGTCAAGAGCGAACTCCGTCTCTTCTTCACTTGGAATATCCATCGTCCACTACGGATTCCTTTCACCCAAGCGCCCATGGCTTGCGATCAATCAAAGTACCAGTTCCACGGGCATCTAGACACGTACCAGGAGAACACATCATCTCGCCGGTCACTTCGTGTTTTGAGGAAGTCGACGAGGTGGGAGGCGATGGCTTTGCTGTCGGCGTCGGGCGGGGGTGGGTTGGGTGTCGTCCGGTCGGGGAGGTTTGGATTCGACCATCGCGATGACGTTTTTTTTCCGGGTCGATGGGGATGTGAGGCGTGCCGATTCCGTCCTCGGGCCGCGTGATGAGGTATGGCTTGCGGTGGGGTGTGGGGACGTCGGCCATGGTGATGTCGTGGAGGCCTGGGAAGGATGGGATGGACGTGTTGACTTTTGATGATGATGATCTTGTCGGCCATCTGGATGATCTCGGGCGGTGCTCCGACGCTGGCTCCTGGGTTCACTCCGGCCGCACTCCTGTGATGCATGAGGCTGCTACCACGGCGACGTCGAGACTGTTGTTGGTCTTGTGTTTGGTGTAGAAGCCATATACGAGGTCGGAGGGGAACATGGAGAGATGCTTGTCGAAGAAGTTGATGTTGCCGTTGTTGATGCCCTGGGCGATCTCCTTGCCGACCTGATGGGGGGAGCCCGTCGTTCAATCATGTTGTTGCTACAAAGGAGATTAGCAATCGCCGAGTCAAGATGGAGTCCTCCTCCTCCTCCTTACCGCACCCATCGGTTCTCTGTCTCAGCACCGCTCGAGGCTCCCACGAACAGGTTGTACCTGAGTTTACCTTGGAGATTGTTCTTTTCGACATGTTCGGCCAGAGCGGTCGGGATTCTGGTTATGGTCAGTATGGCTTACGACTCCAGAATAAGACCGGCAGGGCGCTTCCTACCGTTTCGGATACCCAACTCCTGTGAAGCCACTCCATCCGACATAAGCGTTGTTTGGAAAGTGATGCAGCAGGTCCTCCGACTGAGCCAACTTGCTGAGATATGAAGGTCGCCTGACACGAGACTTGAGAATTGCGGACGCCATCGGGATTGCTTCCCTCGCTGCGGCGATTCAATCCGAATGGCTTCGATATATTGTGAACGCGTGCGGTCGCCGGCAGATTTCAATCATGTCCGGAATTCCACCGGAAGAGCACGGGTGGCATCATAAGGGAGCCTACGTACGTTATAGACGAGAACACATGTCGTAGAGCTCTCCTTCCCGACCTTCTCTCTCAGCCGCTCTCACGCAGAGAATAACATAATCCGCTGAAATCACCGGGACGCGGACGAAACTGCTCAAGGTACCGATCGGCAGCTGCTATCGAGGCATCTCGCACTTCGTGCCGACACGACATGCCTCTGGTCACAATCTTTGAACGCCGGCGGTCAGGGACCCAGCTGCGGCGGAAGTCTCTTCAGACGACGTTGCCTTGCTGCTGCGTTCTCGGGATCTGCTGCCAAGTGTCGTCGTGGAAGCGAGGCATTGCGGCCGCCTGCATGGTAGACGATCAGAGCGGCAAGGCAATCTGACGACTCCCAATGGCAGAGCTCCCAAGTTGATAGTTGCGGCCAACGGATACAAGGCTTCCTTGCTTCAGGTTGTTTTCCGGTGCAGACATTCGATATACGCGATGGACGTGAGATGCGGGAAGTGGTCAAGGTGGATGTGATGAACAACTGCCGATGGGACTACGCTTCCCAGACCCCACCTGCGTGGCGGGGTCCAGCGAACACGGCAACCATGACACGACAACAGGTTGTCACTTGTGGGGCCGTGTGGGAGAGAAGGTCCCTGGAGCTGTTGTGTGAAGAACTCGTCGACATTCACTTCGCACCCCTCCAGCTCTCGTTCCTGCTTCAAATCCGCCCGTCCATCAAGGTCACGACAGTATTGTACCACCACTCGCCAGAGACGTCATCAGCTACCATGTCCGCAACCAGCTCCCCTCGCAATCCTCCATTCAGGGCTGAACACATCGGATCACTGCTTCGTCCGGAAAAGCTCGTCAAGCAGCGGTATGCTATCGCCGAGGGTTCAGCGCCTGCGGACAGTCTGCCGCCCGTCGAGCAGAAAGCCATTCGCGATGTCGTGAAGACGCAGCTGGACTGCGGGATTCAGTCCTTGACCAATGGAGAATACTCGAGGCATCAGTTCTGGGGTAGAGCAGTTCTATACAGCCATGATCAATCTCGACCGACCCGCTAATGTTTGTTGTTAGGAACATTCATGGAGACCTTGAACGGCATGGAAGAGATCAACCTTCGCGATGGAGGCTACGATCAATCCATCTTCCGCGCCTACGCTCCCGATGTCAAGAGCTTCATGCACGCGAAAACGATTCCAAACTCGGTGACCGTCGCCGTGGGCAAGATCTCGCATACGGGGAAGTCGACTTTTCTGCCCGAGTTGGAATTTATGAAGTCGATTCTCCCGGAGGACCAGTGGAGTTCGATTAAGTTGACTATCACGAGTCCGTCTTGGTGAGTGGACGTTAGCTCAGATCAATGAGGTTGGTTGTTGACGTTCTGAAAAGGTACCACTTTCGCTACGGTCCGAAGAAGGCGTATCTTGAGGGTGTGTACGACAATGACGAGGAGTACTTTGCCGATCTGGCCAAAGCATACCAGGTCGAGCTCAAGATCTTGTATGATGCTGGTTTGAGAAACGTAAAGCAACACGATCGACCTGCTCCATGACTTCCACTAACCGACTGACAGGCACAAATCGACGACCCCAACCTCGCCGTACGTTCACAATCTCCAAACCAAATCAAGACTCGCTAACGTCACACAGTACTTCTGCTCCGAATCCATGCTCTCCGGCTGGGAGAGCGACAAGGAAAACTTTCAGACCGCCGACCAACAACTCGACGCCTACATTTCCTTCTACAACCAATGCGTGATCCGCCCCGTCGACTTCCACCTGGGCATCCACCTCTGCCGCGGGAACTACATGGGCTCCAAGCACTTCTCCGAAGGCGCCTACGACCGCATCGCCACCAAGCTCTTCCACAACCTCGACGTCTCCACCTACTACCTCGAATACGACACTCCGCGAGCCGGAGGCTTCGAGCCGTTGAAGTACCTCCCCCAAGACAAGAATGTCGTGCTGGGGGTCGTGACGTCGAAGTTCGCCGAGCTGGAGAGTCAGAAGGATATGGTGGAGAGGGTGTACAAGGCGGCGGACTATGTGGCTGAAGGGTCCGGACAGACGAGGGAGGAGGCGTTGAAGCGACTGAGTGTTTCGCCGCAGTGTGGGTTTGCGTCGCATGCGGAGGGGAACTCGTTGACGGCGGAGGATATGGAGAAGAAATTGCGGTTGGTGAGGAGTATCGCGGATGAAGTGTGGCCGGGTGAGCCGTAGAGTGGTTGGGAAATTTCGTTTTCGTGGTGTGCATTTCATACATTATGTTGAGAATGGCGTGAAAGCGAGTCCTCGTATCACGTAATGATGGCTCGACACCGACGTCTCCAAAGTCCTCCGCGATGCTTCATAGCTTTGATCCCATCGGCCTCTGAACCTCCAAACCCTCGCCTCCACCAAACGCCTTGACGACCGCATCCCGCCACCTCGCCTCAAACCGCAACACATTCTCCCAGGTGAAAGGAATCCTCACATCCGCCGGTTGATACCGATACTGCATCGGAATGCCCTGCGGATCCCTCGGGTCCTGCGCCAGCTGTAGACACAGCCCATTCCCCTTGCTCCTTATCAGCGGCAAGCTGTTGAGCTGCGCGAGCACCGTTTGATTGTACCATTCCGGAGTGTGCAGCTTTCCCTCGAGGAAGATGGCTCCCGTCTCGGTGAAGACGTTGGAGAAGCCCATGAGGCCGTAGCTGCGGGTTCCGCCGACGGCTTGCATGGGGTCATCGGAGGGCCGGCCGCCGATGGCGACGGTGCGGACGTTGGCTTGCAGGATGAGGACTTCGGCCAGAGCGGCGGCGGCGGAGCCGACGATGCCGTCGGTCAGGAGGACGGTGTTTTCGGGGGTGAAGGGCGATTTGGAGAGTTGAAGGGGAGTGTAAGGTGTTCTCCAGTATGGTGTGAAGGATGCGCCGTTGGGACCCTGTGAGACCGGGCTGAACTTCTGCTTGGCCGAGGTGAAGTTTTGTCCGTTGAGTTGGAGGTTGTGATGGTAGTTGTATTCGAGGACTGGGTTGATGAAATGCAAGCTTCCAGGGGGTGAATTGTCGATCGAGTAGCCGTACTCTTCTGCGAGCAGACTCCGCGCTTCGGTCGCTTGGGTGTTCCCTCCGTAGACGGGTTCCTCGCCGCCGTACAGATATGTCAACAGAGAGGTGAAGTCGTAGCCGCCGACATTCGAGCTTAGATCAATGACCAGCTTGTTTCGTTTGGCGGCGGAAGCTTTCTGGTAGAACTCGTTGAGAAATCTCGTCAGCGAATCATGATCGAAGTGGTTGTTGTTGACGTCGTGCATCTCGGTGAAGACGAGGACCGCAACGTCCCGGGTCGCCTCTCCGTCCGGGAAGAAAGCCCACGACATGGAATTGTTGAGAGAGACGACGGGCATGGGATAAGCGTCCGGAGGCTTCACAGGGCCGCCGCCACTTGTGACTGGTGTACTTGGTGGTTTGGTCGTGTTCGCGGTCGGTCTCAAGCAGTTGCCGTAATCATAGACAGAGATCGCACCATAGCAGCTCTCCGAGTTTCCATATTGCCAAGTAATATGTTGCTGCCAGAAGTCCTCGCCTGTGTGCACGGTAGCGTTAGGCTTGAAGTGCTGGGTGATGTACGCCTTCGTTTGATCAACATATTTTGAGCCATTAGCAAATTCATACGTCGTGGTCGGACCGGGATACCAGGCAGCTTTCGGAAGACCAAACACGAAGTCTCCGTCAACCTTCGAGTTCCCAAACAAGATATTCCAGGCCGCGTCGGGGTCTTGAAATGGAGCTCCATGGGAGTAGTCCTCAAGGAACCGTGCTGCGTCCTTGTCGTTGATCTTGACAATGGGGCTCGGTTTGAACGTCTGGTTGTGGTTGATGACCGCATCAATGTCGGAGTATATGTACGGTGCCACAGGCGATCTTCCGTCTGCAGAAGCAGAGACCAGAGCCTTGGTCCTACCGAACTGGAGCAGGCCTCCCGCCATGTCGAAAAGGTACCCGAAATGCTCGTCCTGCGCGTTCATAAAACACGTTTCGAGATCCAGGCTGAACAAGTATTCGGAAGTATAAGCGTCTCTTTCCAAGGCGGCTTTGACCGAGTTGATGCATCCGACAACATCAACCGGTCCCTTGACCTTTTGCGCGTACTCTTCGGGAGGAGACTTCATCCACTGCATATCCGCGTGAAAGTCGAGGTAGGGCATCAGAGTTTTGATGAAGAAAAGATCCATTTCCTTGTGTATTGGCACGCTCATCAAGCATTCGTGGGCCAATGCTGCAGTCAAAGAGTTAGCAGAAGCATATTTGCCCTTTTTGCAGGATCCATACCAGCCGGCACTTCCTGACTCTCGCCGGCTTTCATAGCCGCTGCCTCAAGTTGCGCACACGCATTACTCGATTGACGATCGAGGTATTGATGAAGGCTAGGGTCGGATACAGCGGAGACTGTCGCGCCTCCTACGACGAGGAGCGAGCGCCAGAACATCGTCTCGGAGGAAAGCAAAGGTAAAGAGCGTAGGCAGGACAGCCTGCATGCGACAAATGCGACTAACGAGCGTATGATATGCGACACGGAAGGACCGACCGACGCGAGAAACGTGAATGAAAGTCTTGAGACCCGCACGAGAGGCGGAGACTCTGCAAGAGAAAGAGCGTGGCCGGTCCCAGATGAGGTGTTGGCGTACGAGGTGTCGTAGCTAAAGTCGGTCGTCATTCGAAACCTGCCTGAAATGAGGAGTATTCCCCAAGATAAGGTATGCTGTAATGTTGCAAGGAACCTGGGGGCGCCTGGACCCCAAGACCCATGACTCTGACCACTCTGATGCGCGACATGCCGGCGCACATGGCATTGGGGTCGTAAAACACATTGCATGCTCATACCAGATTTGCTCTCTGGTGGCGAAGTCTTCCAATCAGCCAGTTGAAGAGGCTTCTCTCAAAAGACTTTGATCTTTTCCCACACTTGCTCGGAGCCATCGCTGCTCACAATCCTGCGAAGTGCCGACGGGTGCTTTGATCTAGATTTAGCAGACCAGGGATGTTGAATCTAGGAATCCATGTGTCGTCGAAACCTAAAACAGTAACTCCGACAGTTGCCGTCGATTCTCAGCCGCCTTCATGTCTTCCACGTTGAAGCATGTGCACGTCCATGTGCAGAGTGCGACTTGTGCGGATAATTGTTGCAGCTCGATACCCGAAATATGTCCAACAAAGTCTGCTGTCCGGAACAGCTGTTTCTCCATGATTCGACCCCATGTCTCCACGCTGTACTGCCCGTATGCGTAAACCTTAACCCAGCCCGCCATATCAACACCAAAAGGCAAATCCAAACCTATCAATAGTCCCAGAACGCCCCCTGGACGCATATCGTCCGCTGTAAAATCATTTGTACAAGTCCGCTCCGTCGCCGCGCCATGCTATGAGTGCACGGGTACGGACAGGTGAGATCGTGAGAGCGCCAGCGCCAATTCCTGCTCCGTGAAGGGATGGTGGTCGTGAGCAGTAGAGAGCGTGGTGTCCATGCCGTGGTACTGGGCACCATCGCGTTCCTGCTCGGCTCTCGCGTCCATAGAGGTCGGTCGCGACTTGTATGCCATATCCTTCGACTGTACTCTTGATAGACCCACTGCACTATCATTAGCACTCTGCTTGTGTCCCGGCTGGCGGTTATAATCCGCACCATTGCCCACGTCGTCGTCGCCCTCTTGCTCCATTTCTGTTCTGAGTGTGGTCGCTTTGGCGGCACGGCTCACGTGCTCTCGCTGTCGTGTGCCGCCTTTCTCTGTTTCTCCGCTTGTGACACTGCCGTTTCGGACGACATCGCTTTTGCCGCCATAGCTCTTCTTGCCCATGCTGTACCAGCTACTCCGCCGGCTCGGTTGTTTTGAACTGTTCCTCCTGCTGGGTGCTCTGGTGCCCATCGGACTGTACTGGCTCTGAAAGCTCTTCCTCCTCCATGCCTCGGCAAAGCTGAATGCCTCTAGGCTCTCTTTGTGTTCCTTCTTCGGTGGTGCGCGGTATTTCGGACGAGGCATCGCCTCGCCCGGTTTGTAGACATTGCTCGGCCAGCGCTCGGTGTCCGACTCTTTGGTCGAGGATTTGGAGATTTGCGAGCCGCCGTCTCCTTTGGACTTGGACTTGAACAGAGCCTTTGCCTTTTCTCGAATGGCCATGGTGGATCTCGGGTGGAGCGTACTGGGTACCGACTCCACGCTCGCACGTGGTAGAAAGGAGGAAGGACGTGGTAGACGTACGGGATCGTCAGTGGGAGCACTACGTCAATTGCCGAAGCTTCGTACGCGGGGAAGGCGGGCGGAGTTGGAGCGGCGGGTACGACGTGGCTATATGTGAGGTTTTCATCGATGTGAGCCAGTATTAGGATCGAGAGGAGGGCGTGGTGTGGGTGATCCCGGGGCGAGACAACAATGTGCGTTGTTTTGAAGGAAGAAAGACAAGGCGAGGTGTAGGGAAGTGGGGACAGGCGGGCAACTCTAACCTCGCGTGCAGCATCCTCCGAGCAATGTCACTCCAGTCCTCCGAGAAGGTTCTCGTTGCGGGTTAGAGGGGAATGGACACCCATCACCATCAGCCGTGCTGTTGCGAGCCATTCGACATCGGCTCCAACGGAAGCGCTTGGTGTCATTGGAGCCTCATTGGAGCCGGAACGCGGAGGATTCCAATTCGCGATGATGCTGAGTGTATGGGGAAGTAGCGCCGAAGAAAGATCCGGATTGACAAGGACGAGGTCAAGGATCGTGCGCATGATGACTTCTAGAATGCTTCCATCACACCGAACTTCGAAGACGTTGGGAGTTGCGTTGATGAATGGTCATCGTCGTGGGACATCGCTCACTTCGGCAGCAGAAGCACCCTGACACTTATGCAGTTATGCAATGCAAGGAGAAGGATACATCATCTGCATAAATCTTGATCTGCGATTGTGCCCGTGTTTTAGTCTCGCGACCCGACCAAAGGCAGGTCTGGCCTTACTACGTCGGCCGAAGATACCTTCCTCCTTTTAGTACATCGAGTCTGGCGGGACCGCATTCCATGGACGGCGTTATTGCGTCTACTCTCGCTTTTGTCACAGCCCAGGCTGACTAGACTAGAGCCGTTGAAAGACGGCTTGAGCAAAAGCCTTGAGTGTGCTGACGACACGCATTCAAGCCATGCGTTGGTCTCGGACCAGCGATGAACTCGGCGAAGAAACCAGAAGAGTGAGCGGCGCGGGAGACCTGAGCTGTGGTGGCTGAGCACGACACGGGACAGAAGGCAGTGTCCGACGCCAGAACCGACAGCGGCAAAGAAAACATCATCGTCGAGGTGACATGAAGCATGGTATCCGATGGTGATGGAGCACGGCTGTGAGTGGAACGACACTTTCGCTTCCCGGTTCGATTGCTGGGTCGACGCAGCGTTGCAGAGGCAAGGCATTGCAACCTCGAGGTGAGGACGTGAGGCCGATCTTACAGGACGATTGCGGTGGAGCTCGAACAAACATCGGACCGCAGGAAGAGGTGCGTCGTTGGTGCAGATGTCGTTCACACTGCGTTGATGAGTCCAACAGCGGCATCGGCAAGGTAAGTGAGTATGGAGCTGGTATCTGGTGTCACCCAGAGATGAAGTCGGGTCTCTTCACGCTCACGATCGAGCTGCCTAGAGTTCCTCCCCCCTTCATTTCCTCAACTTCATCTCGACCGCACACAACCATCTCTCTCGACCTCTCCATTGTCGAATCTTTCTTCATCAACTCACCATCTCCTTGACACTTCACTGACAGCCACAAGAAAGACCATCGGCATCACACTTCATCTCCATCAAGCTTCACTTCAGCAGACTGAGTCCAAGATGTCCAGCTCATCACCTATCGACCTTACATCCAGTCCATTGAGCGGTCGGTCTCCACCACGCGGACGAGTTTCACCGACTCGTCGAGCTTCACCAACACCCATGCCGCCGCCAAAAGCCATGCCTCCACCAAGAGCCATGTCTTCACCACAGAACATGCCTTCACTAGGTACGACGTCTTCATCAGGCCCCATGCCTCAGCCAGCAGCCATGTCTCCACCAGCAGCCATGCCTCGGCTAACAACCATGCCTTCGCCCGGTGTCGTGCCTTCACCGCGAAGCATGCCTTCACCAAGGGACATGCCTCCAGCAAATGCTGTGTCTCCATCAAAAGCCATGCCCTCACCAAGCGTCATGCCTCCGTCGAGTACCACGACACCAACCAACTTGCCTCCTTTCAGCCAGCGAAAGGTGCAAGCCGCGAGAGGCGATTTGTTGCTGCAAATGAACGACCCTGAACTGGACGAGCTCATCAAGGAACTCCAGAATAGACAACGCAAGAACCGAACGACAGGCACTTCCAATCAGAACTGCGGTCTGCTCAAGCTGCCGCCCGAGCTATTGAACCTCGTGTACGAGAATGTGGCGGCGGACGCTCACGCCAAGGTTACAACACCAGACGTGAAGGACGCAGAGGGCAAGAAGGTGCGACCGGGACTGCTGGGAACTTGCCATCAGCTCTACACAGAAATGTTCAGTGTCTTCTGGAGCTCAAAGTATATCCGCTGCGAAATCTTCAGATCGACGGGCGTCAGTCTTACGATCGAGGAGCCGAAGTGGCTCTACGCTGTGGTGCATGAGATCTACGACTGCCACCTGTATCGAAAGAATATCAAGACAGACAGCAGCACGAGCGCATTGGAAGACTTTAAACCAACGCTGCAATTCATGCGGCCGGAGCGGCCACAGGACGGCAGCTTCTTGTGGTCGGGCTTTCTGACATCTCCATGGCCGAAAGATCTCAAAATGTGGTCTTCAGTCTCGCTCGTCACTATCAATCCAGACTGTTCGATTTATCACTACCTCAGTGAAGTGAATCCTGGCCGATACGTCCAGATGCAAGGATTGATCCTGCGAGCCATCGAGCAAGATCAGCGACGCGTGATCTGATGATCCAACCGGATCGCATCAGGCCAAAGGCTGGCTGCGGCTCTCTCGCGCAGCTCCAAGACAACTCACTATGCAAGGATGGATCATCTAGCATAATATGAAGCATGAGAGTGAAATTGGGATGAAGGACTTATACACGACACCAAGGGAAGGATGCCGACGTAAGATACAGGTCACGAAAAGAGCACGGATATCATGGAGAGAATATACACCACAGCATGACAATCAACCCATATCAATTCATGCCAATCATTCACGCATCTATCTCTCATCTTTCAGGTGACGGGACACACCATGATGCCTCTTTCTCGCCCTCACAGCTCTCCCATCTCAACCCCTCCAAACTCCAGCCCATGCCATGATATGCCCTATGCCTTGCTTGAATGCCGTGTATTCGAGTTGCCTCGTACTGTAAAATCCTGCTTCTTCTGCGTGATGCATAGCCGTTCCGTCCGTCGCCGGCCGCGTGAGAGCTCTCCAGCTTTTCGCCTACGACGCCAAGTGTATTGGTCGGAAGTGAAGTTTCACCACACAAGCGTCATCCGTCCTCGGGGTTCAATACCGGATGCCTGTTTCCGCACTTCTTTTTCAAGTAGCCATTCTCTTCACACCGCCACCGCCCCGTCATTCATCTTCCCTCCTGGAACCGGACTCCCCACTGCATCAACCGCATCCAACGGCGCCGCATGTAACGCCGGCTTCGCACTCTTCCCCATCGTCCCGTTCTTCCTCCTCTCAATCGCAGCAATAACCCACTCACCAACTTCCCGATCCACAAACCCGCCCTGGTCGACTCCACCCTGCGATGGCTCCGAAGTCGTCTGCTCCAGAGGCTCTCCATTCGCCATGGCGGCCTCGGCGGCCTCTTCGTCTTCCTCCACAATCGTCGCCGGCTGCGCGAGGGTCGCCAGCCAAGCGTGTTGCAGGAGCATTGGGTAGGTGGGGCGGAGTTTGGGAATTTTGTTGAGGCAGCCGGCGACGAAGTCGCGGGCGGCTTCGGAGAAGGTATCGGAGGGGAGGTCGGGTGGGTCGCCGTCGACGATGGCCTGAGAGTATGTTAGTTCAGATTTACAGGTATGATGGGAATGAGGTAAACTTACAGAGAGTTGGGAGAAGATGTTGTCGTAGGTCTCGGGTGGATATGGGTACCGGCCCAGTGCGCACTCGATGATCGTCAGGCCAAGCGACCAAATGTCGGATTGAACGCTGTAGCTCCCCACGCCGGAACCGCCTGTGACTTGACCTCCACTCGATATCCGCTCCGGGGCCATGTATGACTGACAGCCGATATTGGTCTTGGCTATGCTGGCCACCAAGTTACCAGAAACGCCAAAGTCGCAAATCTTGACTTGTCCTTTCGTGTTGATCAGGATGTTGGTGGGCTTCACATCCCGATGAATGATGTTGTGTTCTTCCTTCAATGACTTCAATCCGAGAGTGGTGCAGTATGTGATCTTCTGCAGCACGCCTTCCGGGACACCATCTCCGTATAGCTTGTCCACGCTTCCTCCGTCCATGAATTCCATGCATATGTACACGGCTCCTTCCTGGAAGAACGCGCCGTAGAAGTCGACAATGTAGGGTGATATGCATCTGTGAAGAATGTCCAGTTCCATGATGATAGACTGGAACTTGGCATCGTCCAGCTCCAGACGCATTTCCTTCATGGCCATGATGATTCCAGTGGTGCCACCGCGGCCGAACGCTTGTGCTGTGGTGGCACTTGTAGGTGTCTCGATGGCGTCTGCTCTTGTCGGCGATGCTGGACTGGCATCTTCGTGGTCTTTCGCCGTCAAACCGCGTGCTTTGTTTCCGGCCAGACCTTGACCAGTTTTCCGAAACTTCGGTCGTGCGTGTCGAACCTTGTATACTGTGCCGTAGTTTCCCTTTCCCAGCTCATCCAATGTGTCCACCTCGTCTAGACTTATACTGAAGCTCTTGCCGGAATCAAAGTCAATGCCCTCTCCATGCACAGTGGCCCTTCCCTTGAACTTCAACGCTCCCGTCTTCGTGTCAATCATATCGGCATACTTCTCCATCTGACTTTGGTTTTGTTGAACTGGCGGAGCGGCACCTTTGTCATCGGCGGATGGCCCACCACCCATGTCAGACAGGTTCATATTAGGCCTCCGTCTTCCAGCAGGTGCTGCGGCTGGAGCGGCGGGCGAAGCACCAGGTAGACCACCCGGCAGTTTCAACCCACGCTTCTCAGCAAGCGACATTGGTTTCGCAGGACCATTTGCTGCAGGCACAGCAGGTGATGAAGCGGTACTCTGTGCATTCGGACGATTCAACTGTGGCGGTAATCTGAAGTTTGAAGGAAAGCCTGCCACTGCCGGGCCGGGAGACTGTACATTTGGAGTGGGTGCGCCACGATTTGGAACGGGCATCGCGGGTCCTGATCTTGACAATGTAAAAGCCCTCATCTTCGCTGCGATGTCCTGATTCATGGTAGCTCCTCTTGCAGCCATTGGACCTGCGGCGGGTCTGCGAGCGGCATCGAGAGTACCCCGCGGGGTGGAAGAGGCGGTCATGTTGGCCATGGAGGAGGGGATGGAGTTGTCGGAGGCGGTACGTGGAGGTGAGGATAGTCTTGAGAGAGAAGGGTTAGCAAGAGGCGGAGAGGCGAGCTCTTCAGGCGAAGTCGGCGGCGACGGGGATTCCAGTGGACTGGTGATTTCGTCGTTGGAGTCGGACATGGCGGCGGCAGGCGGGCGTCGTCGCCCTTTTGAACAACACTCGGCGGAAATCCGTGACGGTATTGTCCTGGCGAGGCGAGCAGGTCAAGGAGTGGATGCAGCGACGCCGCGGCGGGGAGTAAACAAGGTGAGTACCCTGTCGTGTGGAGGAAAACGTGCAGACAGCGATTCCTGCTTCGGCGGGGTGGGCGCGTTGCAAGGTCTTCGTGTGTAATGCGAGACGAGACGGCTCTGATCGACAGCAGCGATGACCTTTCGTTCGTCGATCGATCCCGGACGAGAGTGTGGCGCGGATGGAGGGGTCTCCGCTCTGTGGCTAGTGATCAATCGGGTGGAAACACATGCGGAAGGAAAGTTTCTTGATTTGGCGATGAGGTCGGTGATGAGAATGGTATCCAATAGGTCGTCGTGATAGGAGATGTCTGACAGGTGAGGTCTATGGCACAGGAAGGTGAGAGGCGTGGAAGCCGTGTGATGGATGGATGGGAGGATGAATTTGCGGTTCCTGCTCCTCCTTCTGGCGTAAGAATGATGGTATATCCGGAGCAGTCCGCGGATGATGAGAAGCAAGACCGTCGCCGTCCCGTACTGACGAAACACCTACGCGCGGTGCTCCGATCGTGCATCTCACGTGTCCAGCACAGGTTGCTTCCAGGTTGCCCACGTGGAGAATGTTTCCCATTATTTGGACATTCATTCGTCGTCCAGAAGGATGAGACCAGACACCAAGACCAAGAATCTGCTTCCCGCCTGGATTGAAAACCTGGATGCACGCGAAGCACGACAAGTCAACATCACAGTCGAGCAATGAGCACAGCATATCTTGAAAGACCATGCAAGCAGAAGTTCCACATTATTGATTGCGGTCAAAACTCACCCAAGCAATTCGGAGGGTCGTCCTCGCACATCCCGGTAGGTCTACCCAGCGAGGACTATTGAATCGAGCAAGATGTGAGTTCTCATACCAATGTGTCACCATTACCTTCGAATCAGAGCACGCTGTTGACACGATTGCTTTGGCGGACATTGATGGAAAGATCTCGAGCGCCCTTCGCGTATGCATGAGACAGGTTCTACGCGCCCCTAGTATGTCCAGGGGCATATTCTTTTCCCCCACGGCCTTCAACCTCTACCCAACAATTGGGCTGTCACAGTCTCCCTACGACTGAACAACGGCTAACCAAGAGGTGCAGAGACCTGTTGCTCTCGACTCACGTCGAATGCGCAGACTAGAGTAAGGCACATTCACACTTGGACCCCGAACTGTCAACATCTATCACTCGTGCGAACCTTTCTACCTACACCGCCTGATCGCAAGTGAATTGAGACATTTGGGGCATGAAGTTATATCTGGCCTGCTATGTATTGCGGACGGCATTTCGATGCGCTAATCCGCTGGGCAGTATGCGAACGCATGCGAACGCAGCAAGGTGGTCTCACCATTCAAACCTTGCCCAAGGTCGATGGCCTGATTTCCAGGCTTTGGGCCAAAGTGGAAAACCATTCTGGTGCACTCGCATGCTGTTCAAGTCCTTGCTATCAGGCCATTGAACTCAGGCCGGGTTTGAACCGCGGCTACTCCCTTTGGACCGTGCCTACTCTGTCTCAGCCGTGACCAACTCGTTTGCAGGTCTAGAGGCCATGCCTAGGGACGGATTGGTCTACCTCCCTGGAAGTCGGGCTATTGACGTTAGGCCGGGCATGAGCCGGAACTACTCTGTCGGAACCGTGACTCTTCCGTCAACAAACTGTAGAGCATATGCACGCATTGGAGCGGTCAACTGAGTCAACTCATTCGCAGGCACAAGAACATGCCTAGGGACGGATTGGTCCAGTTTCTCGTATTCATGCCATTGACCTTAGGCCGGGCTTGGACCGTGATCATTCCGATGAGTTCGCCTGCTGGTCGAGATTTCTCAGCGCTCGAGTTGTCTGGCACTGCTCATGGGTCTTCTCCACATATGAACCACCAACATCTGCTCTTAACGGAGCATCAAGTCAATCATCTGCATTCCTCCATCCTGCTCCCACACGAGGAACAA
The DNA here is from genome assembly GCA_000223765.2 of Zymoseptoria ardabiliae STIR04_1.1.2. Lineage (NCBI taxonomy): Eukaryota > Fungi > Ascomycota > Dothideomycetes > Mycosphaerellales > Mycosphaerellaceae > Zymoseptoria > Zymoseptoria ardabiliae. The sequence continues at coordinate 230,096 of AFIV01000102.1, read as the reverse complement.
CGCAACAATCTGCATTCCATCCTCACATCCTCCGCTTCATCGACTTCCCATCTTCCCTCGAAGCCATCATGAAGCTCCCCGTGGCCATCGTGGTCGTTCTCGCGACGCTCCTCCAGCAAGCCCATTCCACGCCCTACTGCTGCGTGGAAGGCGAAACCCCCGCGGACGATCCGTTCTTCGATTGCAAACACGGTCTGAAGAAGTTCTGCGTACGTGCCAGCAGCTTTCACCCTTCCCCACTGCAGCAAGCGCATCCTGACAAGTTTTGACACAGACTCTCGTCGAAAATGCCGGAAGCGAAACCTCTGGATACATTTGTCCTTTCAAGGAATTTTCGTGGGAGAGACTGTGGGAGGATAATTGGCTTTGGTCGCTTGGAACGTGCGGGCCTGGAAATAAGGGACGGTTCGCTTGTGTTGGCGACTTGGTTTAGCAGCAGTGAGCTTGTTGTTGGCCTGGTTGGAATTGATTCGTCTTCTTCGCCGATGAGGAATGCGGATGGTGAAGTCGTCAAATCGGAGATATTGGAGTCTAGAGAGTGAAAATGGCAACGGAGGTCTCTCTTGGGCATACTCATCCACATTTTTCCGTCCATTCGTCTGAATCGCTCTTTTTTGAGGTGGCAGCATGACCGACGCTCTTGTCATTCGAATTGGCCAACAGGTGTGGATGGTGCCAAATTGCCAATCGTCGAAGCCTACCTCTTCCCGCTCAACCCCACGCTCCAAGCCGCCTAGGTGCACTTTGTCCAGTAGTAGAGCGATGTCAAAGAAGTCCCACACACATGGGCCCGTGTAGATATAAAGATGCGAATGCAGACGCTCACCCCACAAATCTCGATGGTTGGCTTGGACTGTGGAGTGTGGAGTGTGGAGTGTGAGCAGGAGAACCGTGGTACCATGGGAGTGTGCAGTACCTTGGCGAGGTCGTGAGAAGATCCCTCGTCAAATGTTGCCCTTGCGGGCTGAAGAACAAGACGATCGACGTCAGGCATCAGCTTGACAGGTCAAAGCCGCCCTGGTAATGAATTTGCAGGCAAGCGGAGCACAGGAGGGTTGCAACACGGTGAGTGAGCGATGCAAAGAATCGGCGACGAAACACTGGACGCCGAGGACGAAGAGCGGTGCTTGGTGGTCGCACGTTGATTATGCTTCCTTGGAAAGTCCTTGGAAACAGAGAGGGAAGAGGCTTGGCTCTGGGCGCGTGTCATCCTTGGGAATCCTTTATCACCACATCCTCCTCCCACCCCGTTTCTTGTTTTCGCTCGTGCGACCTGAGACCTCCTTCTTGACTTGTCATTGAATACCTGCGGGATTTCCAGTTGTTTGTTCAGTCGACGTTGGACAAGCTGAGAATTGACGGGAATTAGGTTACCACTCCAGCACCATCATCCATCACCCAGCACAGCCACGATCTCTTATCGCTGAGCAGGGCTGGATTCCTTGGAGACGCCACTTCCCAGTTCAAGGTTGAGAATAAACTGACGACAGGCATTGCACGGCGCTAGGATTACTTTCCCGACGAATCTGCCACCTTCCAGCGGGCTGCCTGCTTCTTCCTCCCTTCCCCTCCACTGCCATGCCGTTCTTCGATTTTCCTCAGAGCGTGCGGATGCGGGATCTCGCCAGCGCTTCACTCATCGCCTTCAAACAACGACGACAAACCTCCCTCGTCGACCCATTATCACTCGATGCGCAATTCCCCATCTGGGACGCCGTCACCAACGCGACCATGTCAGCCGCCGCGAACCACGACTCACATCCGGACTTCCTCAACCTCGCCGGACTGGTCAGCGAGGCCGTCCTCGAGGTCGTCTTTGTCGCCTTGCCCGGTTTCCTTGTCGCCATCACGGGCATGTTTGACGCCAACAGCCAGAAATTCGTCGCCGAGCTCAACACCATGGTCTTCACTCCATGCCTCATCTTCACCAAACTCGCCAGTCAACTCAACGCCGATAAGCTTGCCGATCTCGTGGTGATCCCGTTCATCTTCGCCGCACAGACGCTCGTCTCATTCGCATGTGCCCAGTTGATGGCGTGGGCTTTCGGATTTGGGAAGAAACATAAGCAGATGCAGAAGAACTTTGTGTTGGCCATGGGCGTGTTTGGAAACTCAAATTCATTACCAATATCCTTGGTGTTGAGCTTGAGCAAGACAATTGCAGGATTACATTGGGATCAGATTCCGGGCGACAACGATGATGAGGTTGCTGCGAGAGGTATCTTGTATCTCCTCATCTTTCAACAGCTCGGACAACTTCTGCGATGGACATGGGGATACAGTGTGTTGCTTCGACCAGCATCAGAGTACGAGGATGACCAGCGGAGAGATCTGGAGGAGGAAGAACGCAGTATCGAGGAAGGCCCATATACGGACAGCCCAGACAGTCCCACGACCAAGCTCATCGGGTCCGGACACGACTCGGGCTTCAACTCAGGAACGGACACCCCAAGCCTCGCGCACTCTCAATCCAGCCAGAGCGGTATAGGCGCTACCCCTGGAAACGGCAACGACATCAGCACCGAGCCGAGAAATCTGACCCACCACGATGACAGCGACGATGACTTCATCCAGTTTCCCAACTTTTCCCGCAACAACTCCACCAACAAGACTCCTCAAGCCGAGGAGCCCAAGGGGTGGAAGGCACCTCTCTACCGTGTCAAGAACTCAGCAACCCGCACAGGCCGGCGAGTCTCCTCCACCTTGTCGACATTCTTCTCCAATCTCTTCCGTCGCCTTCCCACACCTATCCAAAAAGTCCTCAAAACCTTCCACTACTATAACTCGAGATTCTGGGCCGGAGTCTGGCGGCAAATGAACCCTCCTCTCTGGGCCATGCTCGCCGCTCTCATCGTTGCCTCCGTCCCCGACCTCCAACACCTCTTCTTCAGCAAAGGCACACTCATCTCCAACTCCGTCACCCGCGCGATTCAACAATCCGGCAACGTCGCCGTACCTCTCATTCTTGTCGTGCTCGGCGCCAACCTCGCCCGCTCCACTCTTCCTCAGGACCAACTCGCCACCACGAAGGAGGAGAAGAAGGAAGAGCGTAAACTGCTATACGCTTCCCTGCTTAGTCGGATGGTGCTCCCCGTCATCATCATGGCGCCCTTGTTGGCGTTGACGGCGAAATTCATCCCCGTCAGCATTTTGGACGATCCGATCTTCATCATCGTCTGTTTCTTGTTGACGGGTGCGCCGAGTGCGTTGCAGCTTGCGCAGATTTGTCAGATCAATGGGGTGTTTATGGGTGCTATGTCGAGTTTGCTCGTCGCGAGTTATGTTGTGGTCATCTTCCCCAGCACGCTGCTGTTGGTATTGATGGCGTTGGAGGTTTTGGAGTGGGCTGTGATTTGAGGGGAGTGAAGAGATTTCTCCATTTTGAGGGTGCGAGTACTCTCCAGACACCAGATCCGGTCGATGATTCTGGAGTGGAAACGAACAGCACAGCTACCTTGACGGTGCTGGAAGCATATCGGGAAAAGGGTGAAGGTGCACAGAAAGCATCCCGGATCACAGCGGTCCGGTCTCGGTCTGGCTCATGATGAGTGCGGACTTGATTTGTTTTTCTGCATTTCTGTTTTTGGCGAGGCGCTTCGAGGAGTTATCTCATCATTGGAACATTGGGTCTTCTGCGAGCTTCTTGTATTTTATCATACGATGGGAAGCGGGATTTTGGGGAGCTCTGCGGGACTTTCGGTCTCGAGCGGTGAATGAGGTACATGTGTCATTCCTCTCACTCTCTCTCTCCCATATTCTTGTTTCATGGACAAACCTGCTCATGCTCAGAGGGACACCTGTTCCTCCTCTCGTTCGTCATGACGGCGACTTGGCTGATCTCTTGCTGTCCTGAGGCGATACCTCCGGGTGGACGGAGTTTGTTCAGCTGTCACGAAGATGAATGATCGTCCAGCTACAGCGCGCTGGGTCGTCGGGGAGAGCGGACTTAGGGCTACATCTCCCTCGTCCTCATCAACTACAGAGCGAGGGCAAGAGGCCGCCAGGTCCAGGCGCCGTGGTGGAATTCTTCACGCCATCCGGATTCATCTTCCTTTCGTCACACTTTCATATGAAACAGCAACAAATCTTTCTCTACAGTTTCCTTCTTCCTCGCCTCCAACCTCTCCACATCCCAATTCGCATTCACAAATCAATCCTGCAAGCGTTCTCTCCTCTCACTCGTGAGCCACACCACCGTATCGCCACATAACTCCGGCTCATCAAGCAACAGACGCCGGCATAGTAATGCTCTTCCCGGGTGATGCTTTTCCTCCTTCCCTTCCATCCAGTCCGCCTGAGCTGGACATGTGCGTGAGGGGCGAGCGTCACAGTCTCTCGCATGGCCGATCTGCAAAATAACAGCCGGCGGTTGTTCAGCTTGTTCAATGCCGCAGTTGGATGTGGTGTGATTGAGAAACATGACATTATCGCTATCCACGGTTCACCTGTCCAAGAAGCACCAATTCTGTCCAGAGAGAGTCCGCAACAGGTTACCCGTCCAATCGCACCCTCTCACCAAAGGAGAAGCCCAAGCAAATCTCAAGCTTCAACGGTCGTAAATCTGACCTTTGAGCAAATGTTCAAGAAGTACACACAGCTTGTAGAGATCAAACCGAAGAGTCAATCATCGAGGGTTATCGTAACAATGGCACTGCTGGTATATCAGCACTCGCTCGAAGACTGTCGGCCCTGACGTATCAGTCGAATGCAGAGGAAAAATCTCACCTTGTTGGTATCCTTTTGGCTGCCAAGCGAGGTCAAGGATGTCAGCATTCGGTCGACGACTGGAGGTTACGACGTGGCAGTTAAAGGAAGGGGAGAGATCTCACCATTTCCCGCAATCGAAGCCGTAATATGGGCACATTTTGATGCCCAACGTGTTGTGCGGATTGTTGCAGCACTCGTCGTCGTCCGGATTACAATCGATGATGTCTCTGATCTATTGGAGCAGAAAAGCTCATGTCAGTGGGAGGGCAACGGGGCGCAAGCGAGACGGAGAACGTACATCGTATTCAGGCAGTGCGTATGCAGATGCAGGGATGGCGAAGCCGACGAAGACGGTGACGATGACAGTGGTGATCTTCATGGCTGGGTGTAATGTCGAGTGGTGATGGCTGGATTGAAGGTTTTCGTGGTTTATCGCAGGACCTGGTGGAGTGGAATGCAGCGTTGAAGGAAGAAGAGAGAGCTGACTGAGGCCAAGTGTCATCTATCTTCATGTCTCGAGGTGGCCGATGCGTAACCGAGGAGAACGTCGAAGCTTTGCACGCATCCTTTTCCAAGGCAGCCTCACTCGGAAAGATCATCGATGCCTTGAGCGGCACGCATCGGCCAGGGGTGATTCATGTGATCACTACTGATTTCTGTATAGCATACAGCATACAGGCTGTTCAGGAACTCGCGGCCAGTCCTTCGACGAGCCACCGACATTTCCAAGCCAATGCAGGCTGGAATGATCCGTTCATGCCGACCTGGAGGTGCCACGAACGACCACTTCACTGACAAATAGGGCGATTCCTGAATCTAGGATACAGGCTGGAGGGGAGATCCATGTAAAGCGAACCACAGCTCCTGGCGGAAGTAAATGCAGGGCTTGCATTGAGGTAGATGCACAGGCCTCGACCTGACCTCGTTCGCACCAACCAGCATATCGGACGCGTTTCCGGCGGGCAGAGGAGATCGATTTAGTGTCTGGGAGAAGGAAGGATCCGGATGTTGCGAAGAAGTTTCTCCATGCAGAGGGGTTGGGTGGAGATCAGGTGCCTTGGTGGCGGAGGCTGTTGAAGAGTTTTTGAGATATGAGATCCGGTTTATGACTTGATGTGTTAGAGGGAATCCCCGAGCCAAGGCAAGTCAGGAATCCATGTTCCGACTCTTTGACTTCGCCTTGTCAAAGCATTCCAGCTTCGAACAACCCTTCGAACTTTTACGTCGACGGGCTCGAGCGCCCTCGTGTTGCTCCCCCTCCTTCGTTTCTCCTTCTTTGTCCGCCCAGCTCCCCGCAAACGCACTCCAAAGTCTCCAGACACTTCAACACTCTGAACACCCCGAGCCGAAAATGAAGGTCATCACATACACCTTGCTCACCATCGCCGCCGCCGCTATCGGTGCATGCTACCGGGAGGAGTCGTAACGCTGTATCAACGACAATGGTACGCATAATATACCTCCATTGTCGCAACCTGCGAGGGCGAATATACTTACCGCGTTAGACTACTGCCCCTCCGGGAGTCAGTGCTGTTCTCCGCAGTTTCAATGCCTTGACAACAAGTGCCAGAGTACGTTGCCTTTCGCATGCGAGAGCGTCAGCAGATAGGCTAACAGCATTAAAGAGACATGTAAAGACGGAGGTTCCTGGTGCGCGCCCAAGACGGGCTCGTGCTGCCCTGACCCAGTTGTGGGACCATTCTGTACGGACTTGTGCTAGACTGTTGATATTCTGGAGGCAAGGGATCATGCTGCGATGGGATTCTGAGGAGGTTGTTCGACTGCGTCCCAGGAGGTTGGATTGGTGTTTGGTAGGGCTCCCGAGCTTCAGCCACCGGAGAATGCACACTGGATCGAAGATGTCTCAAAGCAATGTTCCATAAACGTATCTGTAGTGCTTGTGATCGCCATGCTTCACGCCAGATGCGTTCTTGTTGAGTTGTCTTGTCCAGATATCTGCCGCTTCACGATAGCACGGACACCAAGTCGTTGAGCATGGGTCCGAAGGAAGCCGGGAGAATGCATCATGGTCATTGGCAGTTGAAGTGACTCAAGTGAGGCCCTTCATGAGTTGAAATTATCGTGTGTTCCTTGGACTTCATTGCCGCGCGACGCACTGGTGTCTTTAGGTAGAGAGCACTTCCGATTCCATCAAAAGCCATGAGGAAATTTGGCCATGACTGAACGTATGGCCGAAGGTAGAGTGAAGGAATGCAGAATGAGAGGGCCGAATTCTTGACCACCAATTTCCTGCCTCAGGCAGCAACGAGAGAACATCTCCCTTTCCATCCCTCATCATCACCGTCAACACTGAGCTGCACCCGCTCCGCTCAATCGTTCATGTGAGAGGATGCCCTGCAGGAAGCCCCGCGCATCGATCGAAAGCTCTGGCTGCTGGGGTATGCTCGAAAAGCCTTATCTCGGCTTTGCATTCGCCCAATTCCTGATGCCTCGTATTTGCGTTGGCTGAGGATGAGTGAGCTTCTGCTTGTTGATCAACGTTCAGCCTAGTTTGCATCGGTCACACGATGCTCCACGTGCAGCGAAAATCAGGTCAGCGCATCGGAGTGGTCACACTTCAGACCTGACGAGAACTTCATGGCTTGATTACCAGGAAGAGGGCCAAACGGGCATGCCCTTGTGCCTGTCAACGAGGCGACCACTCCGATGCTTTCATATGCTGTACGAACCAGGCTGCCTTCCCAACAGGCGATGATGTCAAGTTGGCGATGACAATTCCAAGGTTTCCACGCGCTCTTGCTCAACGATACGAAATTGCCATGCAATTCAGCGCCTTTTCACACTCACTCGACGTTGCATCTCTTGACATTGCTTCTCTCGACTACAATACTACTCCCTAGACGGTCTCTCTTTAGACGGTCCCTCTCTCGACGGTTTCTCTCGACATTCCGTCTTCTGTCACCCCATCTCTCCGCCTCCGCCCCCGCCACCGCGACTCAAAACTCCATTCACGACAACAAATTATGCGCTTCTTCGTAGCTGTCCCCTTCATCAGCCTCGCTACCGCCGCCGCCCTCCTCAGCGCTCCTGCGCATCCTGATCAAGACCTGGAGAAGCGAGGCACCGATATAATTGCATGGGCAGGGTGCGCTGCTCTCATGGCTAACTGCATGGGCAAATGCAGGGAGCAATTTGTTCGTACCACTTATAACAATTGATATTACAGGCTGACCTATGATTCCAGCGTGACCAACCCCTGGTTCGAGCATGCTACCACGGATGCCTCGCAGTTTATACCCGAACCACTATTGAAGCGGACAACAGCTTGCCGGCTGGGATCGATGCTCCCGTCATTGTCCAACGGGATGGTTTCAATTACAATATGCTGAAGGGTTGTGATGCGGACATGGACAACTGCGTCAAGACGATTACACTTACGCTCGGGTAAGTATCTGAATTGTGAAAGGCCGGTGTAGTTCGGGATTGTCTCGGACGCCGGGACGCCTGGCCTTCGTCTGTTCCAGATTGTCTACGATATTCGCTAATCTCATACGCTTTCATCTCAGGGATCCTCAGCCCAACCGAGTGCCTCGTCTCAGGGATCCCCATCCCGGCCAAGTCAATCCAGAGGATTATTACACAGGTTTCGGTCTACCCTCATACCCTATGCGTCAGAGCTGTTGCTAATCCTTACATTCTTCTCTTCTAGCTATAAGTTTCTGCACCTCCAAATTTCTCCAATGCCAAAAGCAGGCCGGCTATGGACTGTACAATGGATGTCCAGAGCCATAACAGGCTGGCGGAACATGCACAATCTGTCGATGGTCTGTTCTACCACGCGAGTTCCTTTCGAGCAGTCTCGGTCGGCTGAGGTCAGCTTTGGATAGCCGGAGAGATGAGTATCCTAGGATGATAGACCAGCAAGTTTCTCAAGATTCCCGCCGTCAACTCGGAGCTGCACCCACTCCACCAGCTCCTCCGCGCCGAGACTGCGATAGAACTGCAGGCTGGGCTCGTTCCACTTCAAGCAGCTCCATTCCAGCCTGCCTCCTTCGATCTTCTTGACTTCTTGTGCCAGTGATTGGATCAACAACTTTCCATACCCCTTCTTGCGGTATGCCGGTCGGACGAACAGGTCTTCCAGGTGGATACCCGGTGCGCTACGCCAGGTGCTGTAGGTGGGAAAGTAGATTGCCATACCTGCGACCGCGTGCGAGGAGTCGCCGGAGGATGAAGGGGCACGAAGGATCAAGGTTTTGGCGTAACCGGAGGTGTTTTCAAATTGTGGTGAGCTGGAAGTCGAGGATGATGATGTGGCGAAGACCAATGTACGTTGGAGAGAGGCTCCCGTCGCAAGTACCTTGTCCGGCTCATTCTCGTAGTCGGCGAGTTCCTTGATCATGGAGAGAATCTCAGGGATGTCTTTGCACGGCGAAGGTCAGCGATATTGCTATTGATCTGTAGGCTATGCAAGCGTACCATCTCGAGTCGCATGAGAGATTGAATATTCTCCGGTGGGCATGTTTGCTCAGACAATCTCCAGGGACTGGAAAGAGATAGGCAGGTTTAGGTGTTGTGGTCGATATTTGTTGCGATGCGATGAAGCAAAGAACTGAAAGAGTGAAGTGTGGTCCGCAAGCTGGGACCGACGGTTTTACCGCAGAAAGCCCGACGCCCTACAGAGCGCCGGAGGCAAGGACGAACGCTCCTGTAGAACAAGGGAACGACGAACAAGCCATTGGTACGACCACATTGATTTCATGCAAAGCTTGGAGTGCACTTGGTGTCTGTCAATTTACAATCATCCGTGTCCGGGTACCATAGCATTATGACCCCATGTGACTTTCCACTGACCATCATGCCACTCCATGAGTGAGCACTCAGAGAACAACTTGGCGTACATACGCCGCATGTAGCGAGCCGTGATCGCATGCACATTTCTGTCGGCAGCTGGCGGACGCGTGATCTTGTTGAAGAGGACGAGATCCTCCAAGGGCTTGGAAATCCTACGCTCACTGATTTCCCGCTGTGCAAGTGCAGCCCGGCGACGTGGTGGAGAGGGGCTGGGCGTCTGCTTCCCAATGGCAAGATCTCGTAGCATGTTCCACTCTCGCAAGGGCAGTGGTGGGAGCAAACGATCTAAAACTTCGGCATACCAGCGCCTGGTCAGGTTCGCAACACGGACCTTTGGCATTGGTCTCATCCACGAGTTGAGCTCCGGAATCTGTGGCTCCAACGTTCGCGCCTGATGTAGCTCTGATCGGGAGATTGCTGGTGGGCAAGCACTGAGCTGTGATGCTACGAGCGCGCGAAGTTGAGGCGTGAGCTCTGGCAGAGGCTTCATGTTTCGTTTCCTGCCTGTTGGCGGCTGTTCGAGCTCCGTGTCTTTCTGTGTAGCTTCTCCGCCGTCTCTTGCTCCATCGCCTGCTCGAAGAGACTCTCTTTTGTGACCCTCGACTGGCAGAAAGGGCTGCAACAACTCGTGTCTCCGTTTACCCACTCGGCCGTACGTCAAAGCCAATGTCTTGTACAATGGTCCGAGCTCGCCATCGTTTGCCCTCTGGAGATGGTTCAGAGCCTTGCGAGCCTGGTGGTGCTGCATTTGCAGACGATCTTGTATCCCAGGCGTTTTGTGGTTCACGTCGTTCCGCAACCGATACACCCGAAAGCGTGCCAGAGCATGCTGAGCCAAGTAGGTCCGAGAACTTGGATCTGGTAGATAAGAGCACTCGCGTAGGATGGCCCTCAATGTATGGCGAGCTTGAACAATCAAGTTTGATTCCGACTGCCTCGAACGACCTTTGCCTCCATCCTTGGTACCGTTGACTGGCACTCTTCCCTCCACATCTCCATCATTCTCTTTGTGTCGCGTTGCAATGCTCCGGCTCCTTCTAGCTGGTGTGGTCGCCGTCCTCGATCTGATCAGCAACAAGCAACACTTCATCGCACTCCATGCTGGTTCCAAATCACTTCATCGCGCTCTTCCTCCCATATTCCACTTGTTGATCGTATCAAAGAAGACCGTACACCTCGAATCTCCTGCTCGGCAGAATGTCGGTCCAAGCCGTCTTGGCATGGCGCGCTTCGCGCTTTGCTCACTCTCCGAAAGACGTGATTGTTCGCGTCTCCCCATCGTCCCCATTGCGATAGGTTGCCCTACACATGCCCATGCGTGCCGTTCGAATACTCTACTCCGACCCCCGTCCCTCACGCCCTTGCGTGGTCGCATAACCGCCATTGACGACCGCAACGATGCCACCGACCCCGCAACAATCCTACCAACACATGGCACAGCAGTCGCCGCAATACCAGACCTCCTCGCAACCCGCCGCCCACTCGTCCTATCCGAATCACGGCTACAGCGTCTCCTTTGATGCCGGTCAACACGCCGCCTCTCAGCCGGCACCCAACTATGCTCAGAGCTTTCCGAACGGCCCTGTGTCAAATCCCGGCTTTTCAAGGAGTTTTGGCGATCAGAACATGAAGCAGATGAGAGGAGGATATGCGTCAGAGCCGCAAATATACACAGTGCGCGGTGTCGTCGAGAAGCAATTGAGCCTCGCTAACATCTTTGCAGGCGGTATACTCGGGCGTGTCCGTATACGAGCTAGAGGTCCACAACGTTGCCGTGATGCGCCGGCGCAGCGACGGTTGGCTCAATGCCACGCAGATCCTCAAGGTCGCTGGTGTCGACAAGGGAAAGCGGACGAAAGTGCTTGAGAAGGAGATTCTACCAGGCGAGCATGAAAAGGTACAAGGAGGATACGGCAAATACCAAGGTACCTGGATCAGCTACCAGCGAGGAAGGGAGTTCTGCCGCCAGTATGGTGTCGAGGATCTCTTGCGGCCGTTACTCGACTACGACGTCAGCGCAGACGGTACCAGTGGACCAGGAGCACGAGAGACGCCGACAAAGGAGCAAGCCATGGCCGCCCAGCGGAAGAAATTCTACAATTCCAGTGCCGGCCAGGACCCTCGACCGAACGGACAGCCGCAAACCAATGGCACGTTCTTCAATAACATATCACCTACGACCTCTGTCGCACTCGCCGCGATGAACAAAGCGGCCCGACTCAACTCGCCCAGACCAAGGCCTTCGAACATGCGGCGGCCCTCTTCGCAACAGGATCCTGCTGGAAGTCAATACAGCGACGTCGATAGACTAGATTCCGGATACAACACGCAACCTAATGGAGAACCGCCACGGAAGCGCTTGCGCCACGACGATCAAGACATGGGCCCACCTGAGCTTCCCCTGGACGCCTCGATGAGATCCATGACTCCGACCGAGCCAAATGAGAGTTTCATGTATGAGCATGCACTAATGCAGGACTCGGTCAACAGTGCAGGCGAGCCCATAGCCCTTCCACCACTACCGAATCCGACCACTGAAGAGCAACAGGAAAAGATGAACTTGATCTTGGACCTGTTCGCCGAGCAGGGGCGCACTGACTACGCTTCGCATCCTGCTCTTCAGCAGCTGACCAATGACGACTTCAACATGCCCCTGGACGCTTCCGCGAACAACGCCTTACACTGGGCTGCCACATTAGCCAAAGTGCCTCTGCTGAGATTACTGATACAGAAGGGTGCCAGCATCTGGCGTGGAAATGCCGCAGGACAGTCGCCATTGATCAGCGCGGTCCTCGTGAGCAATTGCTGGGAGCACTCTTGCTTTCCGGAAGTCCTGGAAGTCCTTGGGCCTCTTATTGAGGTCCGGGATGTGCAAGGCCGTACTATTCTGCATCACATCGCCGTGTCCTCTGGCATCAAGGGACGCCAGCCTTGTAGCAAGTACTACCTCGAAGCACTCTTGGAGTTCTTGGTCAGGATAGGTACTCAATCGACAGCTCTCAACGCTACTCAAGAGGCGTCGCAAGAGAGTTCGAGCCAGGAGGCGAGAGGCCCTGTCAGCCTCGTTCGGTTCCTGTCGCACATTGTCAACGCTAGAGACAAAGCCGGCAATACCGCGCTCAATCTTGTCGCAAGGATCGGGAATCGAAGCATCATTCAACAATTGCTTGAAATCCATGCCGATCCATGTCTGCCCAATAACAAGGGAGTCTGCGCGAAAGACTTTGGTGTTGGTGTCGAACCAGGAGAGCAGCCGTACCCGAACGGTGGGCTTGCCAGCCAACAAGACATGGACGCATCGAACATGCATCCGAGTCAAGCATCATCGGATCCTGCCGCAGCGGATGGCGATATCACAAGCAAGCTCAGCCAAGCCGAAGATTTGGGCCAGGACTTCGTTTCGTGTGTGTATATCTTGTTTTTCTCGAAATCGCAAATACACCCACTGACAACAATCGCAGCTATGACATCCATGTTTACGCAAAACCTTGCCTCTCACAAGGAGCTTTTGCGAGCCCGTGCTGAGCAGATTGACCAATTCAACGAGCAGATCCGTGAGCTGAGTGCAATACAACGGGAAGAAATCGAGCAGCTACACGAGCGAAAGGAGCGCGTGCGGCTTCGCGAGGAACGCCAGGTAAAGATCGCTAATCTACGGAGAGAGATCGAGAGGAAGAAGGCTGCCGCGAAGCGCACGCCAAACCGTCGAAATGGGAACAGGTCACCCTCGCAAGTCAAGAGAGATGTCGCTCCAGACTGGCTTAGCGAAGGTGCACAGAACGTCCTCTCCGCTGAGACTGATGATGGACGACCCGATCCGGAGCAGCGTCATTTTCTCACGACCCAAGTCCCACCCCCAAGAGCTCTGCAAGCCCGAATCAACGCCTTCGCAAAGAGCAACGCCCAACTCGAAAACCAAGCCGCACAACTCCGCTCACGATCGACAGAAGTCCAAGCCATGTACCGCAAGGTCGTGTCCATGTGCACTGGCGTGCCAGAGCGCGATGTTGAACAGAGCCTACCAGCACTTGTGGCAGCAGTGGAGAGTGAGCAAGGCAGTCTCGGAAAGCAGGACGTTGGGCGCGTGCGCGACTTTCTGCGACGCGTCGATGGAGGACGCGATTCTGGTCAGCCGAAGCTGGAGATCAATCATACAATTAGTCAGGCGGCGCAGAGGGCGGCGGTCGCGGCTGCACACGCGCAAGCTGGAAGAGAGTGAATGCATGTCTTCATGACCGACGTCAGCAGGGCGAGGCGACGATTTGCGGATGTTTGCTCTTCTTTGCCTGCGTGTTAGCGATGTGGTCTGCGATGAGGGAAGGAGTATTGACTTGGACTACAGAGCAAGATTTGGACATGTACTAGGAATGTCGCATATTTGGACGGCAATGCCGCTGTGCACAATGCAAAATGCATAAAGCTTGGCTTTACTGGCATATTTCAGCAAGAGCATCAGAGAAGACAATTCATCGCTCGTTTGCCTGATCAGGTTGTCTTCTTGGAAGTCTTCATTGTTGTTCACACAGAGAACAGAGTCCGACGGGATCGACTAGTGCAACCAGGGTGAGGGTCTCAGCAAGGAGACGAGCCTGAAGTGCAGCCGCGGCTTACGACCCGATCGCCGTCGCTCATGGATCTATTCCCTGCGTTGCAGCAGCACAGCGCAGCTCATCACCACGGCGACTGTCGGCGACTGCTTTGAGTTTCCAGCCCCAAAACTGGGCGCCCAACGCGATACGCGTGGTGGTATGTCGTTGCAATAAACTTTCTGCCCGACGTGCCTTGCTGTCGCGACACGAGGCAGAACTCTTCGCCATCAGCGCTGGATTCACACCGAGGCGGTCAAATTGATCCTGCTTAACCCAACTTCTCTGCGAGGAGCTTGAACAAATCGAGCCATGCTTCCACGGCGGCGGCCCGACGTCGAGCCTCTGAAAGTGGATCTGTGCAAAGGGGCGAAAATCGATTCGCTGGGGCGAGCTGCGAGTCTATGGATGTTAAGTCAAAGCTTGAGCAAGGGCCAGATGATGCTTGAGACATTCGGACAATCAGCGGGCGCAAGGTCTGACAGGAGGGAGGAGAGTCCCTGCAACTGATCTTGACGAGGCTCAGAGACGAAACGCGCACATCTTTCTGTTCACGGTTAAGGCCGCTCACTACGCAAAAGGACGCGACATTCCGTTCGCCATCGCCGGTGCGATCTGGTGCTTGAGGTGCCGATGTCCTCGAATACCTTCGAGGCACATCCGGCACCAAGACGAGGAACAACATTCCCATCAAGACCCAACACCATGGACGTCGTGTACGATCTTCTCAAATACTACGAAGAATATGGCGTCGTGATTTGCGTCCAATGCCAATTCGCAGTGCAGCCGACCGCGTTGACGAGCCATCTCTTGAAACATCAAATATATCGCAATGAACGGCGCCAGGTGTTGGCATCTCTTTACAAACTTCGTCTGGAGTCGCCATGCCGTGTACGCGATCCGCCTCGGGGCTCGCCGGCGTTCGCAGAATTGCCTGTCTACCGCGGATATCGATGTCAGGCGGAGGAATGCGATCATGTGTGCGCCAGCCATAAACGCATGTCGCAGCACTGGAGTGAAGCACACGGTGAGCGAGAGAGCCGCAAGGTGCAAGCTCGCGAGGCTTGGTTACAAACCTTCTTCCGTGGCAACAAAGTCCGGTATTTTGAAGTCGCTCCTCCGCCGAGACCGCCATCCGTTGCAGCGCCGTCAGAACCTTCGGCGTCTGAGACAGCAACACAACAACCGCAAGACACGAAACTGCCAAAGTCTCGGTACGAACAGCTTTGCGGTAATGTCAATCGATCAGCGGGCGATGTTCAGGCTCTGGACTTGGAAGCCATGCGATATTACCACCATTACCTCACCAGCGATACTGTTGTCCCAGCATACATACATTCACACGGACATGATGGACCGTCTGCGCGCTGGCAGACGAAACTTTCCCACGAGGCCCATCGTCATCAATTTCTCATGTATGCCATATTAGCATACGCCGCTCTTGAAGCTTCATATACTTCCACCGACACAAAGGAAGCTCGAGAGCATCGAGAAGCGTGCTTCCGGTACCAGACGGCCGGCCTTGGAGACTTTCTGGCCCACTCACAGCGTCCAGGGCCTAGCAATGCAGTCGCTTTGATCGCCTACGCGACGCTGACCAATGGCCAGCACTTCTGCAGTTTGCCGAACGGCGATGATGGTTTTGCGTCTTTCAGCCAAGCCGCGGAATTGGTCCATCTCGTCCGTGGCCAATACGAGACGCAACTATCTGTCCAAAGCTTTCTCCCATCGGACAGTGACTTTCGCCTTTCTTTGGACGACGTGCACTTTTTGACTGATCCGGAAGATTCACTTCGCCGACCCATGCCGACTATATCTCCCAAGATGCGCGCGTGGCTCGAACACCTTTCAGACGATCTGTACCATGCACTGGCTACTTCCTGCGGAAAGCCAACAAAGGATGACTGGGACCCGCAAATCTATTCGTACGCTATCAAGCTGCTTCTACCAGCATACGAGCACGCCTTCGCCGTAGCCTCCGCATTGATCGCATCTGGCCATTGGGATGCAAAGCTCGAGATAATGCCCTCGGACTCGCCTGGACTCGCTTTCTGGGCCCGGTTCGTGCCGGAGAATTTCGTCAGCCTCCTTCGCAAAGGCAAACCCGCAGCGCTGGTGATTTTCGCGCACTGGTGGTGGTTGACACGGGGCATTGAAGCCACTTCGTGGTTCGCAAGAGGCCATGCTCGAAGTGTTCTGGCTTGGATCGCCGGTGGCCTCCCTGGTGACCTTCAGGGGCTCGTGACGAGGTTGATGTGAGACTGGCGGAACTCAAGCGGTACCACAGTCCGAGCACCGTCGATCCTGGCGTCCCGTCCAACCTGAGTGGCATGGAGGACTTAAAGCATCACGCAAGAGAAGACTATTCGATGTTGTAACCAGAACCGCGAGGAGTCTCTTGGCAGGGGGCTCACCATGCCGGAATTGGCTCCGTCGACTCCGCATTCGTCCCCGCTTTACTCCAACATCTCCCTCGGATGGCTCAGCGTGAATAATTATCCCAAGAGGATCCAGTGGCATGAATTGCCTTGCCACTGGCTCGGCTTCAGTGATACATCCCACATCGGGCAGCAGACATCATGTCCACTACAAACTTCAGTGTACGGGCACTCACGCCTATCTTCCGGGCGAGGACGACGATGAGGAGCACTGGTATCGCGGCACGATGTCTCAGCAATAGTGCAGTCGTCCGATCCGAACAGCAAGATATCAAGATCAGTGATCGCATGAGTCTACAGAACCGGACCATCCTGGTAACTGGCGGCGGCCGCGGAATTGGGTTTGCCATATGCAAGGCGATCGCACAGATGGGAGGCAACGTGGCAGTGATTGATACTCTCGAAAAGCCCGTGGACGAGTTCAATACATTGAAGGGAAAATTCGGCGTCGAAGCTTCTTACTTTCGTGGAGATGTGACCAAGCAAGACTCCCTAGAGCAAGCATTCGAAGGCGCGGTGCAATCGGCGGGAGAAATCAACGGCTGCGTTACAGCAGCAGGAATCGTCATCGACAAGCCTTTCTTCGATCATGGCTGGGAGGAGTGCATGCGAGTTCTCGCTGTCAATGTGATGGGCACATTTTGGACTGCAAAGCTGGTCTCGCAGCATATGGCAAACCACGGCAAAGGTGGAAGTCTGGTCATGATCGCCAGTGTCGCGGCGCAAGGCATCAAGATTCCACAGCAACAGATCTCTTTGTACAACATGTCGAAGGCTGGAGTTAAAGGTCTCGTTGGTCCACTCTCAGTGGAAATGGCTGTCAACAATATCCGCGTGAATTCGATCAGTCCGGGAGTCATCATGTCACCAATGACGGAAGGGCTCAAGACTATGTATCCGCAGCTGCTGAAGATGTTCGAGAACGCCGCACCCGCAAGACGAATTGGAATGCCGGCGGATCTGACCCCCGCGGTTGTTTACTTGCTGAGCGACGCTGCTTCATTCACGACTGGGGCTGATTTGCCGATCACTGGTGGCTTGCATGCGGGCACTTCGATGGAGTGGCTGGGCCAGTAGTACCGATCAGAGTCCTGCTGTACATCAGACGGACCGAAGATATGGAAATTACTGAGGAACCTTTCTCATCAGGACTCATCCCAGCAGTCAATGTAGTGGCGATGTAGCACTTTCAAGGTTTGGACCAAAGCACGAGGCAAACATCGAAACATGCTTGCTTCTGCAAACGAAACTAACAATCTACCTCGTTGGCCGGGGCGCGATGATCTTGATGGTGAGCCGACCGACATCTTGAAGCATGAAGAGTCTTCTCATACACTCAGCGTTCCGTCGTCGAAGTCTCATGACAATGTGTCCCGTCAATACCTGCAGGAAATAATTGCACCATAGGACCGACCTCATAATCACGATTCAATGATACGTGCCGCCAGACCGTGCCCAAGGACTTTGGCCGAAAATCACCACATTAGGCAGGAGCAGATTCCTCAACTGAGATTCGACCTCAGTCTCACAGGCCAGTGCCGCTTCTGATCAATCACATTCCCACCTCTCGCACATGGCCACTGAGACTTTCACGACCAAAAGACATTCACGACCAAAAGACATTCACAGCTGAGAGCTCTGACCCACGAACGATTCCGCCATCTCGCCTTGCACGATGACTTATACCCGTCATCCTTCCTGTGTCCTTTCTCCCTTTAAAATCCACCTACCATCAGACTTCTACTCACAACTGCCAACCATCCTTCTACATACTCCTGCTCCAACATCACCTCCAGCTACCAAGCCTTCAAGGACTTCCAGAACTCCCACCTTACGTCTAACAGACCACAGCTCTATCCGCGCACGAGACATCATGTCGTGCTCTAAGATTCTCTCGATTATCCTTGTGGGAGCCATGACTGGTTTCGTGGTCACTGCCCAGGAGGTCTCTTCAGCTGTCCTCTCCTCTGCTGCTGGCGCCGCTGTCTGCACGCAGTTCATCACCGTCGGAGGAAACGTCATTGAGAATTGCCTTACCGAGGTGGTCACGGTGCCCGTCACGGTGACCGCCGTTGCTCCTGTTCCGTCGTCTTTGGGTGCTGTCAGCAGCCAGATCATTTCTTCTGTCAGCAGCGGAGCCGACGTTCCTCCAGTTGCCAGCCAGGCGTCCGACTTACTGCCATCCGAGCAGGCCACCTCCCACCGCACTCCCACTGCCGCGTTCATCTCGTCGACTTCGGACGCTGTAACCCACCCTACCCCGACCGCGGCGTTCATCTCCTCGACCTCGATCAAATGCGCTGCTTGCGATGTGCTGAACTCCGCGCTCGCTTCTTACTCTATGGCCTCTGGTGCTATGCCATCAGCGACCCTCTCGACCTCGATCAGCAGCATTCCGACCGAGGTGTCCTCAATCTCGGTCGAAAGCATGCCTTCGGAGACACTCCCGAGCTCAATCGCGAGCATGCCCTCATCGACAATGCAAACCTCGATCGAAGCTTTGCCCTCGTCGACACTCCCAACCTCGATAGAAACCATGCCGTCCGAGACATTCTCTGACTGGGAAGAAGAGCCCGAAGAGACCGGAACCGAAGGATCTGACGACATGGACACCGAGGGTGATGAGGACCCGATAGAAGAAACAGAGGACGTCACCGACAGCGAGACCTCTGAAGGAGTGGATCCCGAGCCAATGCGCCTGCTCCTGGCTCGTGTCCCAGTCGTACCACTCTCCGCCAACTCGAGCATTGCGATGCCTTCTGCCACTCTGCCCTCTGAGGCCGCCGTAACTCGCCGCACTCCCACCGCAGCTTTCATCTCTTCGACCTTCATCGACTCCTCCCTTCCGTCAGCCCCAAGTATGCCATCTGCTGGGTCCCCTTCGAACCTGCCAGATGATCCGCTGTTCGCCAACTCCAGCATTGTGGTACCATCGATTCATGCTCCTGAGACCTTCGTGCGTTCGGCGACCGCCGTTCCGGTCAACTGGAACACCTCCTCGACGAGTCAAGGACCGATGGTGGTCAAGACAATGACGGTAACCAACACCGTTTTCGTCAACCCTCCCAGCGCTGCCGAGTCCGCGGCTTCAATCGTGAACTCTACTTCCATCTGCCACTCGGCTGCGGGGCTTTCGACTTCTCTGGCCGGTCTGATCACTCAGATCAGTGATGGTAAGCTCCCTTCCCTCCGGACTCTCTTGTTTTGCTCTTTACGCTAACACACATGCAGGCCAGATTCAAGGTCCCATGCCGACAACGATGTCTCTGCCTCCTGGAGCGCCATCCGGAGTTCCGCAGGGAGTACCTCAGGGCGTACCGGAGGGAATGTCTCGGGGACTGCCCAGTGGAGGGCCTCACCCAGGCGTTCACAGCTTCCCTGGTAACGCAACCATCACCAAGGCCCACGGCATTCCGAAGCCCAGCCACTTCAGCATGCCACCGCACAGCTACCGTGGCAACATTACTCTCCCCCAGACCCGTGGTCCGAAAATGACTATGCGCGGAAATGGGACGGCTAGCTTTACCACGGTCACGGTGACGAAGCACTGGCGCTTCCAGTGATATTGAACTCGTCTTCACACGACGGCGATTTTTGCTCTAGATTCGAGGTCGATTTTCACCTAACATCCCAGGCGATTTGCTATTTAGCGGAACGAAGTGCACTCAAAGGCGTTCATCGCAGCGTAAGCACCGCATCGAGTACTACTTCACACGCCGAGTACCTTCATATACTGTCTCGAATCTCTCCGTAATTCAGCGCCGATACTACACAATCGAGAAGACAAAATTGAGGACACATTTCCCTAGCATGTTATCAGCCCCGTATATACCTTGAACTAAGCACACTTCGTCTCGTAAACATACGCCCACTCTCTTCAATCTATTAGATAACAGAGCTGATGACATCGCTCATGGCCGTCGTAAACCCTTATTCCAGAACGAGTGGGCTGCCATTGTCCCACCACCCTCGACAATTCCGCCCGCACATCTCACGACCGACGTCGACGATAGACATACCGCACGTCTCCTCGGCACAGGGGGAAAACAGGAGACGAAAAATCCGCATTCACGTTCTCCTACGTTTTATGCTACTGGTCTGTCTCCTGGTGTATGAACGGAGCGAAGCCGCTCGTATCATTTTCGACCATCTCAAGCCCCTTTTCGGAGACTAGAGTACATTCAACTTCGTTTCGCCTTCTTCACGGTTCCACTGAGATACTTTGTGACTCAGGAGAGATATATACAGCCTTTCTCTCGATCGATTGAGGGTATCGTAATGTGTCCGCTCCGAGCACGTCTACTTCCTATACTCTCATGAGACTGGAAAGGAGCAAAGTCGCTTGCATCACCGTTGATGAAGTCGTATTTCTTTCAAAGGCCAAGGTTTGAAAGTCTCGTCCAACGACATCTCGCTGCAGTCGACACACTATAAACAGCTGTGATCTCGTGCATTCGTTCCTCGCTATGTGAAATCAGCAACAAAGCGAAGCCAGCCGCATCGCTTCTGATGTGGCCTCGACTTACTTCCTTCTACAACCTCCTCCGTGACCACCTCCCTACGGCACTTCATCAACCCCTTCCACCCTCTTCGTCTCCACCGCATTCATCGCCTCCCTTCTCCTCCGGCTCATATCATACACCACCCTCCTCAGCCGATTAATACTCCCCAACGGACGATGCTCGCTCAACGCATCCCACGGACTCAACTTCATCTTTCCCTCCCAAAACACCCGTCTCTCCATTCCCATGCTCTCCTGAGCCGGGAATTCCACCATCGCGATCGTCTGGTACGGAGCCGTCGCCTCGTCCCAGACCACTGATCCGTCTTCCGTCGGGTGGGAAGGATCCGTGCCGAGCTGGATGCGGAACTCGTATTTGGCACCGTTTTGGGCGAAGCAGGTGGATAGCCAGTCGGAGAGGGCGGAGCGGGGGTCGTTGCTGGTGACTTTGTGATCGCGGGTCTTCATTTCTTCGACGATGGGAAAGAGACCCATGTGTCCGTAGTACTGGCCGTAGCGGAAGGCGGATTGCGTGTAGAAGGAGTGGCCGACCATGTTGGTGTTGGGGAGTCGGACTGTGCGAATGTCAGGCTCTTTCTCCTCACGGATAGCCCAACTTGAGCAGAGAGTGGATGGAAGACTTACAAGGAGCCCTCTGCTTGATACCATCGTCCTCAACTTCGTCGCCGCGCTGAGTTTGGTCGGATTATCGAAGTACTTCTCCCGCAATTGCATAATGTCCAGACAGGTATCGATGTCGGTGAGCTCGATCATCGGCGCATTGTTGAACATGAAGTCCTGCGTCGTGGCATTCTGATCAGCGCCCTCCAGTCGTTCGCCTTCGACGCCGAAGATTCGCAAACTCAGTCCGCGCGGTCCGGGCTCCTGGTCGGCTTGGAGAAAGATGGGTTCATTGAAATACCGCGCTGCGACATCGTAGGTCTTGCCGGGAGCCTTGAACAGCCCCTGTTGAAGATGGGTAGGAAGATCCTCCCGGACGGTCAGTTTGCCCTTCACGATGCCTTGAGTCTCGACGTGGGTGGCCGTGAAGGCTCACGATGGATGTCGAAGTTGTGCTGTTGCATCTTGTTCATCGTCTCGCCGATTTGCTTCGCTTTGAGCTCCTCGTCTGCCTTAACGTCCTCCACGCCGGGAGCATCCCATGCGAGATAGGCATCGCTGGGAGGGGCTGTAGACAAGGCCTGCTTGACTGGGTTGATGGCGCCTGTGAGGGACATGTTTTGTCTACAATTGAAGTCAGGGGAGTTTCTCGTACCATTGTTCATACTGGTCGACAAAGGAATATAGCTGTTCCTCAGCTAACATCGCCAATAACGTCATGATCCTATCATACTTGATCCTATTCGAGCGGCGGAAGAGCGTGAATAGCAGATGAGGTGCTCTCAAGCATTGCCTCTTAGCCGTCGTATCGCGGATCTCCTGTCGTAAGTTGCCATGGACCCTTTCGTATGTCATTCAGCTACTGTACCACTCCATTTCATGTCGATAGCATAGTAGAACCGCGATTCTTTGGGTATCACAAGTTGTGATTTTGACTCTTGTTTCGCATGCGTTTTCGTCCTTTGAGCACCCGGAATTGCGCATCTTGCAGCGATCTCTGTCCAACGAGGAAGAGAAACACCCAGACTGAGATTCATCGTGTATCATTCCTTGAGCTGTACAATGCAAAGCCTCGCATGCAGATCCGCCTCCGTCCTTATCGACACAAATCTCCATTTCCTCCGCTCCCCTCTTCCCACCTAGTCTCCACCACCGCCATCGTCTCCACCACCGAAATCCCCTCCATCATCCTGCCCGTCCTGATACCCTTCCTGATAGTCGTTATGATCATCAAACGAATTCGCCAACATTGCACCACCCAACAATCCCGCGCCGGCACCCAATGCTGCACCACCCATCATCCCCATGCCCCCACCACCCGGTCTCCGTCCTCCACCCATCATGCCACCACCGCCCATCATCCCTCCCTGCTGTGGGTACCCTCCATAGCCCTGTTGTGGGTATCCGCCGTATTGCGGGCCGTGACCATAGCCACCTCCCATCATTCCCTGTTGTGGGTATCCGCCATAGCCTTGTTGCGGATATCCTCCTCCTCCTCCCATGGGTCGTGAAGACGAACCACCAGATGACAGCGCGCCTTTGAGTTTCCCGAACAGTCCGCCTTTTTTACCTTGGTCGCGGGCTGGTAGTTGGTTCGAGCTGCTGCCATATTGCGGAGCTTGGTTGCCGTATTGAGGAGCTCCGCCGCCGTAGTAGTTATCCGACGCCCCGCGATTGCCGTTTTGCGCATCTTCCTCCGCTTGGAGTTGTCGCGCTAGCCTCTCGTCTTCAGATATGCTGCTTGATCCACCGGCGGCGCTCGCATTGTATGGGTTATTGCTGTGCATGGCGGACTTGTCGTCGCCGTAATGAGCGTTCGGTTTCGTGTCGTTGTTGTAGCCTGGCGGCGCACCGTGAGGCGCGCCTTCGGGTGGTGGGTAGACGGGTTCGGTAGGTCGTTCCCAGGTGGATTGTTTGGTGTAGATGTTGACGTAGAACCATTCCTTGTATTGATCGTTCCAGATGGCTTTATAGCCCCTGTCAGTACGTCAGTTTGAGGACTCACCGTTGGAGTGTAGGAAGGTGCTTACTCTGGGACCTTCGGCGGTGGAGGCCCCGGTGGAGGGGCGAAGTCGGCCATCGTTGGCAGGGAATTGTAAGATCTCGCTGGCAGTCTCCTTTTTCTTCGATGTAGTCCGCGGTGAAGTAGAGCTCGGTTGTCGCAGGTGAAAGAGGGAGCTGGTATGCTCGCAAAAGAAGACGAAGGTTGCTGACGGAGTGATGATATGTGTACACAGTGAGGGCGGGGGGACAACGTGGGCGCCATTCAAACAAGGGCCCTTGAACCTTAAAACCGAGCTGTCGGTACGTCATTTCGCACGAGCGCCTCACGAGGACGCGAAAATCAGGCGCAGTGAGGCGCAGTGAGGCGCAGTCGATTCTCGCGCCACAATTCCAAATGCCGATGCCGACGACACGCATCAAAGAGGCGGAATGAGATGATCCACTTTGCGTCCTGCATTGGCAGCTCATGGAGAACACGAGAGAGATGACAGTATCGCCCCTTCCTCTCCGATGCGGATAGTGCTATCGACCCTGCCGTCGACGAGCTGGATATGAGCATCAGCCAAGCCAAGCGTTCCCAAAAAGGAACGCAACGCGCTGGACAACGCGGCGGCGATATGTTGATACTACAGGTAGGAGGAGGAGAGAAGAAGAGGCAGAGTCTAGAATGACAGACCCAACGCTCCCCACCCATGGATCGAATCGTCTACCTCTGACACGCGATGCCGCCCATCGACCGCAAACTCATCAACACCATGAAGTAAACAGCCGTGCGCGTAGTCGGGCTTACGAGGACTCACTCCTCAGAGGCTAAGAGACGTCATGATTGAACATCTGTCAGATCTGAAACTCGTCCAAACGACAGCCCGGAAACGACGTCGCGGGGCACGCAGTGCAGGAGACAGTATGCTTAAACACAGGCTCTATAGCGACGATCGTTTCACAAACGTACGCCTCAGTCTCTATACTGCGCTCTGAAGACGTGACACTGCTATGCATTCAACATTTGCATTATGGTTCTTTGTAGTCCTGAACTTCTGATATGTCTTCAGCTTTATATCTCCGTCTGCCTTTCATTTCCACCTCGACGTTTAACTTACCCTCCGCCCGCCGCCTCTCTTCATCTTCCTCGCCCTCTTCAAAATAGGTTTGAAACACTAAGCACTAAATAATCCTCCTCCTCTTTGTATAACCGCCATGTGCGGTGACGTGGGTATCGTTAAAAATGTAAATGCTGAGCGTCGCTGAGTATGTTGCAAGCAGAATAATTCCAATAGGTCCAGGCGGTCAGATGCGAAAGATGTCGATTGTGAGATTCGTTGTTGTGCAGCGATCGTGTCCACGTGTGTGAAGAGTTTTCAAGGCCGTAGATCGTTCGCAGTAAATGTCGAGTGTTGACCATGCGTGTCGCGCACACCAAAGCGGTGCACTTATACCGTGATGACGACCAGCGCAACCTGTCAAATCGCCGTCAGCACACGTCCATTACGAACATCGCCCCCTCTCATCAGAACAGAACTTACGATAGCCGCAATGACCAACATCCCCACAAAACTCATCACCCGATTCAACATCCTCCACCACCTCGCTTTCAAATACGTCCTCTCCTCCCTCCACCGCAACTCCGAGTCCGCGCCCGCCTCATGCTTCATCATCGCCGTCGCCACATCGACCTGACTGCTCGACGCATTTTCCGGTAAATCCCTCGGATCCACCGGACGATGCGGCAAAGGCAATACGGCGCCCAACATCCACGCCAATGGAATCACAAATCCAACGGTGAAACACAGAATTTGTCGATTACACCGCGATTTGATCAACGTGTCCAGCGACTCGACGAAACTCGGGGCATACCATCGCGGTAATCCTTGTTGCGACGAGCGCGTGGGCGGTCCTAGACGGGGATCGACGCCGAGGGAGGAGAGGCGGTCAGAGGTCATGGGGCGGGGAAATTCCATTTGGTTCCAGAGGCGTTGTTTGGAGTATTTTCGAGGGAGGCGACGTTTTTGGCCGGGTGTGGGAGAAGTGTCCTTCAGGCGGCCGTATTTGGGTTGGCCGGAGGGGAGGTACTCGGTGGAATCGTCCGGGTTGCGGGGTTGGTCGGAGAGGGCGGTGATGGCCATGGAGTCGCGGGCGGCATTGGAGTCGCGGTCCCGATCTCGACTGCTGCCCATTCGTTTCTTGCTGGAGAATTTGTTGACCCGGCCGTCTTTGACCAGTTTTCGTGTGCGCGCTCGGAAGACTGCTGGCATGAAGTGGCTGCTTGTCGGGCTGATCGATTCCATATTACTGTATCCTGTGCCGAGTCGACTGGTGATGCTGCGATCCGTCCAAGAGCTATCGCTCCGCTCATGTCGCACTGCAGCTTGTTCTCGTCGTGAGTTCCCTGACACATCTGCGAGTGACACTTTGCTCCTCAATTCGTGACTGCCACTGTAGAAGCGCCTCGCCCAAATCGGAAAGATGGCGCTTCCGATGCTATTTCTCTGCACGCTCATGCTGTCCGCATCACTCCCCACATAGCTGACCTGACTTGTCTGCCTCGAATGACTGCTCGGGCTGCTCTTGCTCCTCTTATGCCGCAGCGAATGTCCCGACTTTTTCGGATGTAATGCAGGTGAAGGTAGTGCAGAAAGGGTGTCGAAATCTTCGTCGTTCTCAGGACTTGTCGGTATCGGTGGAAGAGGCGGCATCGGTCCATCGTACTTCTTCGACGTGTTGAGCATTGTCGGCTGGCCAGCTCTGAATAAAGGTTGTGGGACGGCAGAGGATGTCTTGAAGCTGCGCTCCGGTGAGTCTGGTACATCGAAGCTGCTGTCGCGATATGCTTCCGGTAACGACGACGCAATCGATTCGCTCGGTTCGCTTCGTCGTCGTCGATCTGCCGTAAGGGGTATTGAGAGAGGTATCGATAATGGAATCGATCGGCGGTCGCTCATCATGCTCATGTCGTCTCCAGTCAGGACTCCACTCCCCATTGAAAAGTAGCTCATCCTGCTCAAAGTTTGACTATTCGGCCGGTGACTCGTCCTGGGGCTAAATTGATGATCGCTCATGCTCGCAATCGTACTGAGATGGCTGCTGAACGGCCGCCGTGGGAAAGGCTGTGTGTCGATCTCTTCTTCTTCCATGTCGTCCATGTTATCCTCCGCACGAGGTGCTTCGACCTCTGCAATGTGTTGAGTTGTCGGCGCGTATGAGTGAGGTCGTCTTCGGGGAATGTACAATGAAGGTAGGACGTAATTAGAACCCAAGGAAGCGGAAGAACTCGTGCTGGCAAGGGTCGGTCCACTACCAGAGTGCCTACACTGAACACCACGCTCAAGTGAATCGCGAGAAGTACTGGTAATAGGATCCGACGGGTTGGTCTCACGTGTAGACCCTGGCCTGAAGGCGACGAAATTGGGAGAGGACGGATGCGAAACCTCTCGCTCTCCTAACGAAATTTGGCTTGAATCAAATTGGGGGAGGTCTTGAGATGACGAAGATGGACTGTTGGACGCTGCGACAGCTCGGAGGTCCTCGATCCCAGGTCGCATACGGACCGATCCCACGGATAATGCTGTCCTCGATCTGGCGCGACCACTCCAACTGCTTTCCGGTGAGTTTACCTGTTCCCAGTTGGCAGGTGATGATTCAGCGACGCGTTCCCAGTTGACAGGTGATGATTCAGCGGGGTGACGGCCGGAGTCCAACGACTCGTCGACAGACGGATCCGAGGCCGGACGAGTTTCCGTGGCAGAGGATGAAGACGTTTCGGATGGTGCAACACCTCTCACCGTCGCGGGCCTCTCTGGAGAGACTTCCTGCAAAGGCTGTAACACCCGTGTGGGCTCGGACCTGGGAATGGCCACGACTTCAGCTTCGCCACGATCCTGACTCTGCGCGTCCCATGGTATAGGTGTCCCTCTTAATGTCGTGCCCGAACTGTATCTGCCACTGCTCTTGCCGCTTTCCTTCCTGATGCCGAGTCCAATGTCGCCGTCTCGTATGGTGGAGGATTGGGAGTAATTGCTGCCCGCTGAGGCGCTCCGTCGATACCATCTTGCAATCGGCAGGTCGGCCAGCGACTCCTCGTCGGCAGACAGGGTTGAGTTGGATCCATATTCCAAGATTGGAGTGTCATTAGTCCAGGATAAGGTGGATGAAACACCGCTACTCCTCAGCCGGAGCCTCGGCGGTTGCGCCAAGCCGGGATTTGACAAGGGTGTAGGACGCGAGTCTTCCTCCGTGCGGTGCTGCTGCTGCTTGTCGTTGCGATCATTGCGATCATTGCGATCATTGTTGTTGGTGTTGGCGATACTGCCAGCGTACAGATTTTTCAAACTCGCCGTCCGATGTATGGATAGAAATTCCGTGGATGCATATGGTGATGGTGAGGGTTCGACCAGACGGACCGTGTTGGATGTGGTGGGAAGTGCTGAGGTGCTCGAGTCCGCCGTTGCTCGATTCGAGAATCCACGCGGAGAGGTAATGGGTCGTTGCGAAGCGAAGAAGCCGGAGCTGTCATCTCTGTGAGCGCGAGACGGTTTCGGTGAGGAGTGTCCTCGTCGCCTCGGATCGGGGTCCAGATACATGGCCGCCGCAAAGGAATGTGGGTTGAAGATTAGAAGCGTAATGGCAGAACATCATCAGCCAGAGTGAATGTAAGATGGCATGAGAGTGAGTGAGTGGCAAGATGTCCAGCGAGAGTAGTCCTCGACGGCAATGAGGAGCGACTGGAGCGCGCGTGAAGGAGCAACGGCGGCTGATGAAGTGCTTGATATGCGTCAGGAGTCGCCCGGCCTGCGGTACGACGGATTATTGGAGCTTGGATGGTGGGTTGGTGCAAACGGCGGCGGTGCTCAGCTCGATCTCGGCATGGATAGGGACAGTATAGCAATAGAAGTGGATGAAGTGAACGGGACGAAGGGAAGCGAGCGCAAAAGACCACGATTACCTTGTCGGTGGGATGTACATCTTAGACTTTCCACCCGGCACATGCTCTATGACGGACAGTGCGGGCAATGCATGTGAGTAGTATTAGCAATGCCATGGTATTTCCGTGCGCGAGGAATAGGTGGAGGTGTTGACTTGGGGGTGCAGTAGTCGGCTAGAACTAAACGATATGAGACGGAGATTAAGCCCCGGATACTTCGCGTACCTCTAGAACTACCTTACAAGCGCGGGCAAGAGCGGGCGACGTTGGAAGACTTGGAAGCCAACCAACAATTTGACGCCGTCTCCTTTCAAACGCGGCCTTGTTGAAAGATTCGAACACGAGAGGCTGATGAGACTGCACTAAGGTACAGTAACAACAGAACAAGGAGTGTCTTTGATCAATTATTATTGAAGAGCTTCCCTTCAGCAATCTATTAATTTATCTCACTCACCGACTTTTGAATGTTGATGATGAAGGCCCGAAGGGAAGATACTGGCAGACAAGGGTCGGATATCCAGGATCTCTCCATGTCGGAGTCCAGTCAGCGCCCCAGTCATGTCTTTGTTCGGTAGATGAGCCGATGCTTGCGACCAAGGAACGCAACCAACGGTGCTGCAGTAGCACGAACGAGCCAGCAAGAGTCAAGAGTCAAGACTCACGATTGGTGAAGGGTCGTTTGGAGAACGCGACTGACACGCGTGTGTCTGCGGCGTGCAGCATTAGCCTCACAGTTAGCGTGTCTTCTTGTTTCATTTCCCTCATGACCACGAGGCGGAGACGATGAGGGTCGAGATCCGAGATTGGAATAGAACAAGAGTGGAAGCAAGTTGGAAGCCGGCGTGCTGAGCGTTGTTGTCAGAGACTCAGAGTGCTGATGACATGATCCATACTGCGATGAGGATCGTGTTCTCGTTCCGTGGGAGATGTATATACAACTGCCATCAGTCAAACGAACGACCGGATTGGACTCCGCCGTGTCTGTTTGCCGACGGGAGTGGTTAGTGAGAGCTGTCGAATCTTCGTCATCGGTGCTGTGGACACCTCAACTTCATCCGTCTGCAGCCGTCCAGTCCATACACTGCGACGACGACGACATCTCGCAGTCGACAAACAATGGCGAATGATGCATCCCTTGTGCGCGAGAAGTACGGAATGTGCATTGACAGTGGAGCATTGTAGTCCAAAGTCCCGACGCCGTAGGAACCTAAGCTCGCATCTATTCACGTCCACATCAATCTCTAAAAGTCTCCTCCACTCCACGAAACTTCATCACCGCCAATTCATCCGCGCATGGCATCCAAGCTGATGCGGACAGGCTCCCACCTCCTCGACGAAATGCGCACATACTACTCCTCCACCGGTAAGCCAGCACCATCCCGCGAGCAGAACAATGGCATCTGTCATCAACCCCGTCCTTCCAACAATAGAACCCTTTCCAACCAGCATCATCCCATCACCACTCACAGCCCTACCAACCAACCAAATGACCAATCCCCACTAACATCCTCATCAAACAAGACCACCCCGCCCCCATCACCTCCACCACCGCCCTCCTCCTCGGCCTCCTCTACACCACAATCTACATCGCTCCCTTCTACCTCTCCCCCACCCTCCGCAGCACCTCCCTCGCCTCCCGGGACTCTCCCACCATCATCCGCGCCCGCGTCCGCGCCGTCGGCCTCTCCTGCCTGACCTCCACCCTCATCACCCTCTACATCCTCATCACCTCGGGACAAACCTCATCCCGCGATGTCTTACGCTTACTCGGACTCTGGCCCGTGTCTCTCATCGACTGCCTCAAGGTCGTACTGCTGCTATGCGTCCTCTTCGCCGGCCCGCTGTATGAGTCCATTCTCATCGACGACGGCTGGCGAGCGTGGAATGTGCAGAGTGTGAAGGATACGTTCTGGACGACGTACCCTGCTTACCGGAATATGCTCATTGCGCCGTGGTGCGAGGAACTCGTTTTCCGGTCGCTGGTCATATCCCTGTACCTCCTCGCGCAGGTCTCGCCCACACGAATCGTGTTCCCCACGCCGCTCATCTTTGGCGCTGCGCATGTGCATCACCTCATCGACTATGTGCGGACGCATACGCCCTCGTCACACAAGGGCGTGCTGCCACCTCTATCAGTCCTCGCCACGGGAACACTCATCAGTGTCATTCAATTGACCTACACGAGCCTCTTCGGCTTCTTCGCGGCGTTCGTGTTCTTGAGGACGGGAAGTGTGTTTGCATCCGTGGCGGCGCATACATTTTGCAACTTCATGGGACTGCCTAGGGTCTGGGGGAGGGTGGGCTTGGGGGTGTGGCCGGAAGAAGGACGGTCTGTCGATGGTGGGCTTGGGCAGGGTTCAGGTGTGAGTTTTGGTGATGCGCCGATGGGATGGACGGTGCTGTACTACGTATTACTGGTCACCGGTGCGGTTGGGTTCTATGTCTTGCTGTGGCCTCTGACTGAGAGTGGAAATGGTCTTGTGGCGTTTTGAAGCAATGTTTGGTGTCAACCGAGCCATGAGTCCGTGGGTCTGCTATCTAGACTAGCTAGCTCTTCGAGGCGGACACAATGCATGCGCTGAAATGGCTGTGCTGCCGAGCACTCGCTCGCCGTCTATTCCTCGCCGTCGCGCACCACGTATGAAATACATGCGCCTGCACTCCGCATCTGCTGGTGCTGTCCGTGCTCGGCCTAAAAGCCCGTGCTGCAATTTGAGTCCGCCGCCGGAGGAAGGACAGGCAGGCCCGTGAAGAGATGAGTCCATCAGATGCTGCTCGCCCAATTTGCTCCGCGGTTTTTTGAGTTGTAGGCACATTTCTTTGCTCGACCCTTTTCATGTTCTTGTATGCTTGCCGCACAACCCCCTGCCTTTGATCCCTTGGATGCTTGACCCTTTCATGCCACTGCTCCATCGCTGAACCGCTTCAAAAGAACTGACAGCATGATCACTGCTCATCCGTACTCTGGCTTCCATCCCGCCTGCATCTCATCAGTAAATGACTCAACATCTCCACCCTCGGGCTTCCACACTCACGGCATATACGTAACCCCCGCGCTCTCCGCCGCAACAATATAATCATCACTCAACTTTCCCAAAATCAGCACAGATTTCCCCTCATCGAACAAAGAAGCGCGGATAAGCGTTTGCAGTACTCACCACCCCATTCACCTTAACAGCATACATCCCCGGCACATACCCCTCCAACCTCTGCCACTTGGCGACCCAACTCGTATTCGTATCATTGACCTCCATGACCCCCTCGAAGACTTCGGACGTACACTCGGCCACGACGTCGGAGGAATTGCGCATCTCGAGAAAGTGCTCGCAGTTGGGACAGCCGTTTTTGATGAAGCGGGAATGTGGTTGGACGAAGGAGCAGATTAGGCAGGCGCGGAGGGAGCGGGGGAGGGCGGACATTTTGACTGAACTGATGGAGTCCTGATGTTGTTGTTCTGTGGTGGGTTGAGTTGGTTTGAGGTCGTGAACGCGATGTTAATGGAACAAAGGACAAAGGTCTGGAATGATTGTCATATTGCTGCTTGAGGCACGTGCCGAGGCGGGACCGGACGCCTCTCCGGTTCAAGCGGCAGGGACTCGGATGGAAATCTAGAGGTGACGATATTCCGGCATTCAAGTCGACGATTCTTCAGAAGATTCCGACAAACCAACATCACATCCCCGCTACTTGAGGCTCGAATTCCGTTCATACTCCCCGAGTTGTCTCAACAGATTCTTCCATACATCTTCTAGTAGCCATTGCCAGCAGTGCAGAGATCTCCACCAGATTGAAGTTCGCCCAACATGGCGGTCGAAGAGGTTGGTCTCGTCTTCAACACATATCCTAGCATCCACTCATACTGACTCCTCCCCAGGCAGTAGCCCTCAAAAACAAGGGCAACGAGCACTTCAAAGCTCGCGACTGGCCCGCCGCAATCGACTGCTACGACCAAGCCATCAAGCTCGACCCCAACGAACCCTCATTCTACACGAACCGAGCCCAAGCACACATCAAACTCGAATCATACGGCTACGCCGTCGCCGACGCCACAAAAGCCATCGAGCTCGACTCCAACTTCGTCAAAGCATTCTACCGAAGAGCGGTCGCCAACACCGCCATTCTCAAACATGCCGACGCGATCCACGACTGGAAGGTCGTTGTGCGGAAGAACCCCGCGGACAAGACTGCGAAGGCGCAATATGATGCGTGTCAAAAGATGGTCAAGCGGGATGCATTCCTCAAAGCGATCGAAGTGGCCGATGCACCCTCCGCCGCGGAAGGGTTGGACGTGGAGAACATGACCGTGGAGGACACATACGACGGCGTCCGACTAAAGAACGAAATGACACAAGAGTTCATCGACGACATGATCCAACGCTTCAAAGACGGCAAGAAACTTCACCGGAAATACGTCTTCCAAATCATCCTCGCCGTCAAAGACATCGTCTACAATGAAGCCACAATGGTCGAGACACAAGTCAAATCCGACACGAAGATCACCGTCTGCGGCGACACCCACGGCCAATACTTCGACCTCCTCGAGATATTCCGCCTCAACGGCTTCCCCTCCGCCTCCCATGCCTACCTCTTCAACGGTGATTTCGTTGACCGCGGGAGCTGGTCCTGTGAAATCGCCCTCCTCCTCTACGCCTACAAGTGGCTGTTCCCCTCCTCCTTCTTCCTCAACCGCGGCAATCACGAAACCGACGACATGAACCGCATGTACGGCTTCGAAGGCGAGTGCCGCGCGAAATACAACGAGCGCGTCTTCAAACTCTTCTCCGAGTCCTTCTCCGCGCTCCCCCTCGCCACCCTCATCGGCGACAAGTACCTCGTCCTCCACGGTGGCCTCTTCTCCGACGATAGCGTCACCCTCGACGACATCCGCAAACTCAACCGCCACAATCAACGACAACCCGGCCAAGCAGGTCTGATGATGGAAATGCTCTGGACGGACCCTCAAGCCGAACCCGGCCGTGGACCCTCCAAGCGCGGTGTAGGCCTACAATTCGGACCGGACGTGACGAAGCGCTTTTGCGAAAAGAACGGCTTGGAAGCGGTGATCCGCAGTCATGAAGTGCGCATGGAAGGATATGAAGTCGAGCATGATGGACGGTGTATCACCGTGTTCTCGGCGCCGAGGTACTGTGATTCGACGGAGAACAAGGGCGCGTATATCAATATCGAGAGCGATTTGAAGTTGCAGTTTAATAAGTTTGATGCGGTGCCGCATCCGGATATTAAGCCGATGGTGAGTTTTTGACGTTGCGTCTGGTCTTCAGGGAAGAAGAGTTTTGCTGACATGGATTTTTAGGCTTATGCGAATAACGGCATGCAGGGGATGATGGGCATGTAAGAGGACAGGCGATCCCACGGACGGCTGTGAGGAATTGACGATGATGTGCAATGTGTGATGGGCATGAAGGATGTGAGAGACACGACTTGGACATGATGCATGCGCGGCGGTCTGGAAGGGACTTGTTTGGCATTAGCGCTGGCGACGGCGGTGTTGTCCTTTAGAAGCATGGAAGCAATGGGTGCAATGATGCGGGCAGAGCTGCGAGGAGCAGCAGATGAATCGATTCCGAAGAGTCCAATCTTGCGACAGCGGAACTCAACTGTCTCTCCGACCTTTATCGAGACGTGGTCTGCTCGTCGAGGCAGCGCAGACGGTGAAGGTCGAGAACATCGTACATAAAACCGAATACAACAAAGAAACCCGATGAGCGGACGACACAACTTCCCACACTCAAAATCATTCGATACCTCGACTCATCTCACGTGTCTATGGCGGATGAACTTGGAAGTCCCTTCCCTCTCTCGAGTCATCACGTCCCGGCCCTCCGAAACGCATGCGCCTCGGTGTTAAAAACCCACTGATCCAAACTCACCACATCCGGCTCCGAAAACACCAAGTAAAAGTACTTCAACGTCTCCGCCGTCCAGAAACTCTCCATACTATCCATCCTCACATCCTTCCCTTGCTCATCCAACTCCGCCTGCGAGAAAGTCACATCCTCCAACGCGGCATTGCCCAGCGGCGTCGTCGTCGCATTGACAATCGACTGGAACATCTCCCACGCTGCGTCGAGCAGACTCGGGTCGCCGGTGGTGCGGTAGAGGATGAAGACCGACTCGATGGCTTCTGGGCGGAGGATGTACCGTCGGTCGCCGATGGAGGTGAAACCTTTGGGGAGGCGGTGGTGCGCGATGAGCTCGTCGATGGAGGGGGTGGACTCCGGGTCGGAGTGGATGGTGGAGGCGATTTCGGCGCGCCATTTGGTTTCGTCCCAGGGACAGGGGGAGTCTTTGCTGTCGCACGGGGTCATGGAGAAGACTTCGGGCATGATGCCCATGGGGAGGGCGCGGTAGGTGTAGATGCAGCCTTGGGTGAGTTTTTGGGCGATTTCGAGGTGGTCGGGTTGTTGGAAGAGTCTGTTGCATGATTAGCACGCTGAAATGGTGAGGGTAGAGTTGGTGGAGGGGATTCGCATACTTCCCGCCGAGGGCGAACATGCCGCCTGCGAAACAGACGAGATGTTGGCCTTGAGCTTCGAGCTGGGGTGGACTACCCATTTCTACGCGGACACTACCGGACATGAGTATGTCGGCGTTTTCGGGAGTCATTGGTTTCCAGAGGTTGTATTTGATGGCGGTCTTCATGCTTTTGGCGTAGAGCTTCGAGTACATCTCATCGACGCCACCGAGTAGAGCGTGCATTTTGGGAAAGTACTCGTACAAACTGTCTGACATGGCTCCCAGAGTGAAGAATGTGTCTGCTGTGAAGTCGGAGTCTCGCCCGTTTACGCTGACGGGGAACATTCCGGGGAGATGCGTGTCGTCTTGCTGTGCTGCGAATAGCTTCATGATCCGATGCGTGGCGTCGTACCATCTCATGTCGCCAGTGACTTGGGATAGATGGGTGAATTCCATCGTTAGGGATCCAATCTCGGCGACTAGAACCACAGGATCGGCCTCTTGAGGTCCATTGAGAGCTGCTTGAGGCTTCCATCGAGTTATCGGCATCCTATTGGGGGTATCGAAGGCCTTGAGAAGCATTTCGCCGAAGTCCTTGGCCCTTTCCAACAAGCGCTTGTCGCCGCTGAGGTCGTAAGCAGCGAGGAAGCCGCCCAGATGTCGAATGGTCGTCTCAAAAACATTGACAGTCTCGGTGGTTGAGGTGCCTAGATCGATGTCCATACTGGCAGTAACAGCTTCCTCAAACTCGTCTTTGAGCCCCATGATCCATAGCGTGTCCAGATTGTCCACCAAAGTGGCAGCCCAACCACCGAAGCCCTGACCAGAACCAGCATGTATGGGCGTCAGCTCATCGTGCATCCACGCGTGACGTCTGTACGACTTCCAACATCGCTCAAAGGTCGCCTTGACAGCGTCTTGTCGCTTTCTTCGAATAGCAGCATGTTCCGCGGTCTCGATTGCAAAGTCAAATTGCACTTTCGGGAGCTTCTTCGGCTTGGTGTTGGGGATCGATTGAACTTCCCTCACCGGAAAATGAACAGGGACATTGTCCCAATGGAATCGTCCGTCGGTATGCTTCTTCGGCAGTTGAAACGAGCTACCGTGTCGGATTCGAGCCGTAAGTCCGTCTTGGAAATGCCATATGACCAGAAGCGTGAGAATCGCGCTTGCGGCGTAGGTGGCACATCGACGCCGAGTGATCATATTGAGTATCTTGAGGATGTTGTCGCCGTCTTCATGTCATTCTGGTCGATCAAATGTATCGTGCACCCCGCGTGAGATGAAGCGGATGTGGCTTCTGAAAGTGCGTTGAGGTGAACTCACCGCCGACACGAGCCTGTGAATGATATGAGATGGGAGAAGGAGTAGAAGAGAGAGCGAGACGGACGGACATTGTGCTATCTACTCGAGAATCAAAGGCAAGCAAGGTGGTTGTATCAGAAGCTGGGCAAGGATGCAATGCAAAGAATGCTCGTCGTCACAAGGGTGCACGCTAGCGCGAATGGATCGCGTCGGTAGGCGCGTACACCTCAAATTGAAAGTCCCAGGGCAGCTCATACATCAACCATCCACAACATTATGGCGAGAGCGGAATCATCAAAAGACGCCGAGACCAATGGAGTCAAGGCGAACACCAGCGGTGCTCCTGCTAATTACGAGCTTCCATGGTGAGCATACCTCACCGATGCCTTCTGCGACACTCCTCACTAACGATCCATCCACAGGGTCGAGAAATACCGCCCGGTATTCCTGGACGACATCGTCGGCAACACCGAGACCATTGAACGCCTGAAGATCATTGCAAAAGATGGAAATATGCCCCATGTCATCATCAGTGGCATGCCCGGTATTGGGAAGACGACCTCCGTCCTCTGTCTCGCAAGACAGCTACTGGGAGATGCCTACAAGGAAGCAGTGCTAGAGCTGAACGCATCCGACGAGCGTGGTATCGATGTCGTGCGGAATCGGATAAAGGGCTTTGCACAGAAGAAAGTCACACTCCCGGCAGGACGACAAAAGATTGTGATCTTGGACGAGGCGGATAGCATGACATCGGGAGCACAGCAAGCGTTGAGAAGAACGATGGAAATCTACTCGGGCACAACACGATTCGCCTTTGCTTGCAATCAGAGCAACAAGATCATCGAGCCACTGCAGTCGAGATGTGCGATCCTGCGGTATGCTCGTCTAACGGACGGACAAGTGGTCAAGCGGTTATATCAGATCTGCCAGGCAGAAAAGGTGGAGTATAGTGACGATGGGATTGCTGCACTGGTCTTCAGTGCCGAGGGTGATATGAGACAAGCGATCAACAACTTGCAGAGTACGCATGCAGGGTTTGGCTTCGTCAATGGCGACAATGTGTTTCGCGTGGTTGATAGCCCGCATCCTATCAAGGTGCAGGCGATGATCAAGAACTGTCAGGAGCAAAAGATTGACGATGCTCTTGACGGCTTGAAGGAGCTGTGGTGGGTGCTATGTTTCGCTCGCAGTACGTCAACGTCAGCTAACAGAACTACAGGGATCTCGGCTACTCGTCGCACGACATTATCAGTACCATGTTCAAGGTCACCAAGACGATCCCCTCGCTCTCAGAGCACACCAAGCTGGAGTTCATCCGCGAAATCGGCTTCACGCATATGCGAATATTGGAGGGCATGCAGACGTACTTGCAGCTCGCAGGGTGCGTGGCCAAGCTATGCAAGCTGAACATGAAGCCGCAGCTGTTCGATCTGCCAAAGTGATGAGCGAAGGGAATCCGATGTGGAAAGGCGACGATATTTGTGACATTTTAGCGCGGCGCTGGGAATGGTGGTGATCGACCTTTGTCGAGGGCAGCAATGGTGGAGACATATCGGAGCGAGAACATACAGCAACGCCAATACTGGCCTCCACTCTCGTACATATGGATTGTCTGGGCACGAGAAGTGATGCATTCTGTTCTCGACCGCAAGAAGTTGATCATCGACTGGAGAACGAAGGGCCTGAACATTGTTGCGAGTGATCGGGTCGTTATCAATGCTCTGACGACACACCGTCCGACGTTTCGCATTCGTGTTCGCACGAGAGTCGCAAGCTGGCCGTTGCTTCTTCAGCCTCATGGGCATGCCAAGGACAATCCTTGCTTCAACATGCTTGACCATTTTCACACAACCTCACTTCAATCGTGAATCATGATCCACAAACACACCTTACTATGCTGACTTTCCCGAACCATGTTTCACGACCTCCCTCGGACGGCACGAAATGTCCGATGCTCTCGCGCAGGTACACCTCCGTGCATTGACAATGGCCGAATCTGGGACGCCTTTCTCACGCATTGCGCTGTACGACCACCGCGGAGCCAATCGACACCAAGCGGAGCTACATTGCCCGTGTCGACTGACTATCGCGCAGTTGCTCTGCCGTGCTGACAGCTTCAACGAAAGCCTCCGCGGAGTCCAAAGCATCAGCGGTTTGCGCAGGATGCACGCCGCGGCGTCCACATCTACCACGCATGAGCAGAACCAATCTATCCTGCGACTATTCCGACTCCGTTTGTGCAACGTATCGCAGCATCGGCTCGGGCACTTGGGCTCAACAGGTCAGATCCGATCCCTCGTTCACCGCAGTGATGAACTCGCTGGCTTCTGCGACGAGGTCTGAGGGCTATATCAGGACTCGCACTCCTGCGTATCGTCATGAAGACCTCACTGCAGCATGGTAGTACACATGCAGCCAAGCGATCATATGTCCGTACCAGTTTCCGCAGCCGCAAGTGCAAACTAAGATCTCGTCCACAAAGCTTCCGACTACGTATGCGCCGCGCTTGCATCCAACACTCATACACTCCCATCTCAGACGGTGTCTTTTATCATGCACTTCTGGTTTGGTATTCGATCAGACATCTCACCTTCCTCCTAATACAACATTAAACAAGAGTTGGAAGGTTCGCTTCCCCAACAAACAGCAATTCCATTTCTTTGCCTCCGGCTTTGTCGGCATGACCGCCACAACCTAGAGCCGTCCAGCCGCCCAGCATCATACACCACTTCCACCAAAAATCCAGCCGCGTCATCCTGGATTGCGTATGGGACAAAACTTATTGCCCGGAAAGCCTCTCTTTGAGATCTCGTATCCTCTGCTTGTGTTCTGTCTCTTCTCTTGTTGACACTAAACGACACAACGACCAGAAATGCGGACCTTCACAGCAATCGCCACTTCGGCGTGCATCTTCACAAGCGCTACAACAAATGCGCTTACACTTTTGAAACGAGACGATGGCCAACGACCACGGGTCGTGGAACATGCCATCCAACGGAAACATGTTGCAAATCCCATTCAACGACATTTGAACCGCATGCGAAGACGAGACAATACCGTTTCCGTCACACTCGACAACGAGGCAACACTTTACTACATGAACGTATCGATCGGTACTCCTGGTCAAAACTTCCAACTACACATCGACACTGGTAGCAGCGATCTCTGGGTGAACGTTCCGAACAGCCAACTCTGCGAACAATACGATTGCGGACAATCCGGAACATACGATACAAGGGACTCGTCGACATACCAATACCTCAACAGCGAGTTCAACATCTCTTACGCCGACGGATCCGGATCATCCGGCGACTACGTGCTCGACAAAGTCGCTTTCGGGGATGTGACACTCGACAGCCAGCAATTCGGTGTCGGCTATCAATCATCCTCAGAGGAGAGCATCCTCGGTATCGGCTACACTCTCAACGAAGTCGCCGTACAATACGCCAACGGCGACACATACCCAAACCTGCCAGTAAACCTCATGCTCAACGAATACATCAGCACGAACGCCTACAGTCTATGGCTAAACGATCTGGATGCCTCCACCGGATCGATCCTCTTCGGCGGCGTGAACACTGACAAGTACATGGGCGAGCTCCAAACCCTGCCCATCGTCAAGACACTCGGCTACTACGCTGAATTCATCATCGCCCTGACCGCCATCGGTGCAAACGGCACAGACGGCTCGATCGCCAACAATATCAACCTCGGCGCCCTCCTCGACTCCGGTAGCTCCCTCACCTATCTCCCCAATGATATCACGCAAGCCATCTACGACCAAGTCGGTGCCCGCTACGACGCTGACCAAGGCGTCGCTCTCGTCGACTGCGACGTCGCTAACTCGGACGCCACCCTCGACTTCACCTTCTCTTCCCCGACGATCCGTGTGCCCATGAACGAACTCGTCATCCTGGCAGGCTACCGCGGTCGGCAGCCCATCTGCATCTTCGGCATCGCTCCAGCTGGTGGCAGCACGCCTGTTCTCGGCGACACTTTCCTCCGCAGCGCTTACGTGGTTTACGATCTGACTGGCAACACCATCTCCCTCGCTCAGACCAAGTTCAACTCTACCACCGACTCGATCCTGGAGATCACCAACTCGACGGGTGTGCCCGGTGCGACGGAGGTGCAGAATGCGGTCACGAGTGTTGCAGTGGCGACGGGTGGGGCGAGGATTCAGGGCTTTACTACGACATTGACGGCTGCGGCGGCGGAGCCCACGATGGCGTCCGGGTGGAATATGGCCATTTTGGGGGCGGCGGGTGCTGGGTTGATGTTTGCCCTATGATCGTTGAGGGTTTGAGGGTTGAAATTCTTGAATATCGTGCGTTACGCCTTGGAAGGGCATTTGAGCAGACGTTTAACATTGGCATAGTGGAGGTATACAGAACTTCTAAGGCGGGAATAGACAGTAGAAGACGATGTCATAACGATTTATGCGAGCAAGCATTGTATCTGAAGCGTTCGCGCAAGCACGTTTAGGGATCGATCTTCTCGTATTCCACTGAGCGTTTCAATCTCATGGATGTTCGTGAAGTGCCAGAGCCACTGTGCCAATAAGCATAACCACATATCGTAGACTCCCCATTCCAAGTCTCCCGAGTGTCTTCAGATCGTAGCTCTCCGTTCTCTTCCTCGAGGTATATGGCCCATGACTGTACCAAAATCGCATCCTTTCTCAATTCCTGTCGTAACCAGAACGAAAGCAATGCAAGCCCATCCGTCTGTCCGAATCTTGCCTCGTATCTTGCCAATTCCCACATCTTCTCCCAT
Organism: Zymoseptoria ardabiliae STIR04_1.1.2; assembly: GCA_000223765.2. Classification (NCBI taxonomy): domain Eukaryota; kingdom Fungi; phylum Ascomycota; class Dothideomycetes; order Mycosphaerellales; family Mycosphaerellaceae; genus Zymoseptoria; species Zymoseptoria ardabiliae. Next base: position 188,948 of record AFIV01000102.1, on the reverse strand, counting down.
ACGTAGCCAGATTCCATATTTTTCCTCGCGTGTTGCCGCCGCACAGATCGCCTCCTGTCTGATTCCCCTCAACGTGACACCAAAACCTTGGTCTCGCGCTTGACCCTCGCCAAAGTTGCCGCATCGTCCATAGCGGAAGTTTCATCCTCATCGTCCAAATCCCCCTTGTGCTGAGCTCGCTGCCAGACTTCATTGTCACGACGCTTCGCAGACAACATCGCCTCTTCCATGTCATCGCCACGCTTGCGCTTCGAACCAAGACCGTTGATCATCGAAGAACTGGAGTACATCTTCGAGCCTGGAATCTTGAAGTCCGTGTCCGGAACCTCCTTCCACAGCGTAAAGTTTGGCAGATCTCTGTCCGAGAGGAAGTTGTCAGCAGCCCTGCAATGTCTGATGTTAGTGCTGACCTCCATTGGGCGATGAAGTTGGAGACCTTACCACTTCCGAACATCACGCTCAATGTGCTTCACCAGCAGACCATAGCCGAGCGTCTGCAACTTCTCGATCTTGAGCTCTCTCTCCAGGTCCTCAATGCGCTCGCGGTGACGCTTCATGGTAAGTCCGGCGGTCTCGGCGTTCGTCGCACGCAGCTCCGCGTTCTCCTTCTCCACGCTTGAACTGTGGTCCTTCTCCTCGTTGAAGCGGCGCCTGAGATCTACGTTGTCCTTTTGAGACTCCTTGTACAGCTTCTCGTAGTCGAGCTTGGACTTGCCCTTGGATTTGGTGGTCGGCTTGGTAGTAGACTTGGAAACGTCCTTACGGATGCCACCGGCTTGGTGAGTGCCTTTGCCGAAGCTCGACATGGCTTTGTTGATCTTCGGCTGCTTGAGTGACTTGCTGGACAGCTGGGGTTTGGTGGAAGCCATCTTGTCGATGGTATGTGTCGTTTCCTGAACGACTGGCGAGCTAATCTTGTCACCTCTCGTCGGCCTGGGATAGATCCGTATTGGTGGAATTAGTTCGAGAAAGGCGTGCATGCTCGATGAAACCAGCAGCAGGACGAAGGCGGACAAGGCCTGGACCTTATACGTGGCTGCCCACAGCGCAGCCATCCGAGTATCGCCATATCGTCTGAAGTCTCCATTGAGGACGGCCATCTGCTTCTCCAGGCATATCTTGGTGGACGGACAGTCCACGACGCCCATTTGGAAGCTCACTTCGACGAAGTCAATGGAAAGGCATCACGAGCTCGTCCTGATTAGGGATGTCTTGGCAGGGATATAGCTCGATTCTGAGCTTCACTTGAGCTTTTGCATGTGACAGTCTGACACTGAGGCTGGCGGGTTTTGAAGGAGCTCAATTCGTTTACGACGGGTGCCTCTCTTGCAACAAGCCTGCCTGCCGATTGGTGAAATGTGAAGCCTTGCCTTGATGCTGGTCTTGAAGTCCTGGAATCGGTGTCGTTGTCGCTGTCATTATACGCAGTAAGGAAGAGATCATCCACTAGGCCGTGACCCACCTTGTCGCATTGGTGTCGGGGCTCGAAGAAGTCAAGCGCGGCTAGCTGAACTGAGCTGCGGTGATGGACGCCTGGAAAGGCCCTGGCATGGTAACATGTTCATTAAGCTAAATGCCCAGACTGACCAGTCCGCTGTGCTAGTAGTATACCGAGTTCATGTCGACTCCTCGCTCTGAAGTATGACACACACCGGCTCCATGAGATCTTCAAGTCGCATTCATCTCCTCTGCGACGCTTCCCATGTGGCAAACTCCCTCTTCACATCCTCCAGCTCCTTATTCAAATGCTGTAACTGCTCATCGTAGTCCTTGAGGATCTTTCTCGTCCGGATCAAGACATCCTCCGGGACACCGCCGGCTCCGCTTGCCCTCTGCGCATCATCTGCCTGTGCCGCAACTCGCTTGCCTTCTTCCTCCAGCCATCGTGTCCGCTCTCGTAATGCCACCATCCGAGCCCAGATCTCGTCCTCCCTGCCCACAAACGCCGGATCAAAGACTTGCTTCTCCAGTCCCATCAACGTCTTGCGGAGACTCTCCTCCGATGCATCCAGAGCGTATCCGCGATTGCGCAACACTTGCACCTTTACTGCCAGCCGTAAACAGCGTTGAGAGAGCGCTTGATGTTGTCGTTTGGCCGTCGCGATGCGCACGGTGATGCGTTGTTGATGTGCATCCATAACGGCGGTCAATGAGTTGTTCATCTCGTGCAGCCGGCCACGCATCTCTCTGATTATGTTCGCCTGCGTCTCAACACGACCTGCGAGAGCTTTGAAGCCCTTGACGAGGACTGGAACGTATGCAAGGTTTGAAGCTTCCTGACCATCAACCTTTGGAGGTTCTGGCTTTTGTGACAAGGCCTCCTCCCAGCTCTGCTCATCTTCGCCGCGTGAAGTATCCGGGTAGAAGAATGGAGCGTACTCCTTCGGTACGGCGTTGTAGAGATATGTCTTGAGGATTGTGGTCACTGGTTGATCTGGCGGGTTGTCCGGGTTCCACTTCGCTTGCAACGTCACGACTTGATCTGCGATGCGCTTCTCATTTGGTACTGTCGAAGCACCTGAAAATTGAAGGCGCTGGTACTGAGCGTGGGTCAGGGTGTGGTTCATCGATCCCACTGTTACGGTCGTCGGGTTGAAGATGGATCCTGATTGCGGCTGGTTCTGCTGTTGCTGCTGTCCCTGCAGGCCTTGCTGCGCGCTCGCGCCAAACATGGACTTGTTCTCCGGCTTGGTCATCGTGCCGAACATGGACACTGTAGGTGCGTTGAAGACCGAATTCGATGCGGCCGCGTTGTTTGCATTGGTCGGGTTGGACATCCCGCCAAACATAGACGAGAGACCATTGCTAGGCTGTGTCTGTTGTTGCGTGTTCGTGCTTCCTCCGAACAGTCCTCCTAGACCTGTCCCACCAGATGTCGTGTTGTTCGCCGTGCTTGATCCAAATAGTCCTCCTCCACCAGATGCATTGTTATTCGTCGTGCTGGAACCGAACAATCCTCCTCCTCCACCGGATGCATTGTTGTTCGTCGTGCTGGAACCAAAAAGGCCGCCGGATCCTGTATTTTGCTGCGCCGTGTTGTTGTTGCTGCCAGTTCCCAAACCAGCGAATAGCCCTCCTCCTCCACTATCAGTATTGTTCTGCGGTGGCTGCGAGAAAAGTCCACCACTGGGAGCTGTGCTCGATCCAAATAAGCCTTGCTGCTGGTTGTTGTTGTTGCTTGCGCCGCCGAAGATGGAGCTCATGTCTGCGGTATAAAAGGGCGCAATGTGCGCTGAGAAGGTTGTGGAGGTGCTCGATTTTTCAGTTCATCGGAAATACTCGTTTACAGGAGAAAACGAGCGACGGGAATGAAGTTTTGAGGACGTGTCTATGAAAGTGACAATAAGAAGGAAAGGTGAAGCTCGTGAATCGCGACTGCCCGGCCAATCATCGGCAGCGAGCTCGGGCTGACTAAGATTCGCTTCGACCTCCGCCCGACTTGAAGCTCGACGACATTGCGATTGGGAATCCTCGTCTGTTCGTACGCATTGCACCGTCCACCACCGCCAACATGGCCGCAAGACAACCTCGGTGGGTTGAATGTCATACTGTACTCATTCATCCCCACTAACTCTCCGCCCAGATTCAACCAGCAGGTCCTCATCGACACAACTCCCCTCCCCGACAGTATCCCGAAAGTCCAAGAAATCGGCGCATCCTCTGCTCCACTCCTATCCGCCAGCTTCTTCATCGGTGCACGCTGCAAACCTTACAATGACGACTTCATGCTCTGCAAGACGGAGGCGAACGGAAAGGGCGAGACGGAGTGTCTGAAGGAGGGTCGCAAGGTTACGCGCTGTGCGGCCAGCGTGATTGAGGATATCAACAAGAGCTGCTTGGACGTGTTCCGGACACACTGGAAGTGCTTGGACAACAACAACCAACAGCTGTGGCAATGCCGTGCTGCGGAGAGGCAATTGAACAAATGTGTATTCGAGAACTTGTGAGTCGGCTTGGGCGGTACGGCATGGAGATGGGAAACCATACTGATACGATGGACAGGAAGTTGGAGAAGACGATCCCAGGCGCACCAGAGAATGAGACTCCGGTTCACCTCAGGAAGAAGCAGGTATGTTGAGTGTTGTCTGTGCAGCATCACACGGGGCTAACCAGTCTAGATCTATGCGCATTCACTCTACGGTCAATAGACGTCTAAAAGATACTGCATGTGCAGGGTTCATGGTCATTCGCCCCTCCTTTTGCGGTGACTTGCTCGGCTATGCTTCACTTACTTGGCGTGGACGCATGTGATCGAGCGCCTATCTGAACGTTGTCACTCTTTCTTAGCTTTACCCAGCTCAACTTCCAACAGTACTATCTGACAACACCGCCTAGCACTCAACATCTCACACACAGTTCTATCCACTGCCATGCTCCAAGCAGATGGTCTCGGGGTGGCACTCGTCCGCAACAACAAGGACTATAATGAGAAGAATGTGTCGCAGGACCACATGGAACAGTCACTAAGGGACAAGAAAGGCGACCAATTCCCAGACGACCGCCGTCTCGCTCACTATGCCGCGATTCACCGCCAAATTCGCAACGATTCAGACGAGGTTGTGAAAGTCGCCATCCGATTCGAGCCCCAGCGATTCAAGATGTTCGCTGGCGATATCCTCCAGGTGAAGATATTAGTGGACAAATCCACGCACACACATCACATCGGCGAGCCTACCGGCGGTTTCGTCGAGGCCGAAGTCCTCGGAATGCCTGACAGCGACAAAGGAATCGCACTTCCGTGCTCTAAGTCTCGCAAGGTCCTTTCCGCAGGCATTCGTTCGACCTCGAGAGGCTTCAGAGCAGCTCCGGATACCGTTGCGATCTTCATCACTCGAGGAAGATTTGCGAGCGATTGCAAGAGCAGCCGGTCAGTGCGACGCCAGACAACCACTGTACTGTGTCCTGTGCTAACGAATCTACTAGCAAGGACCTCGGATTCACTCCAATCGCCAGCAAGAACGGACACACGTATGCATTTCAGTTTCAATGCCTTGCGAAGGGTACGTTTCCGGCATTAAGATCCTAGCATAAAGCTAACCAGCGTCTCGGCCAGGCTCTCCCCTCGCGACAGGACCATTCCCGAAGCCTAATAGCATTCTCGCTATGCGGCCCTCCAGCAATCATGCCGAGATGCAGAGGAGACTCACTACGCCAGCGCTTCCGAGTCCCAAGCCTCGTATAACTGCAACCTCGTCCACTCCTAGGCTATCGAACCCTGCGACTGAACGAAACGCCCAAGCAACAGTCGGCCGAAACTTGGGAGGAGCGAGCCAAACAACCATTGCCTTCACTACAACCAAGCGCAAAGCGACCTCGCAGATGAGTGCTTACAGTCCGTCTTCCGACTACGACGGCAGTACCGTGAAGAAGCACAAGTTCTCGAGCCCGGCAGGACTCACTGGGAAGCCAGCTATGAACATCTCTGTGCCTACTCCGACAATGCCGCAAGTCACGCCAGTAGCGGATGGACAAGACGTTCACTTGGCGATTTCGCCCCGTGCTTCGATAGCCAGCAACGCTAGCAAGCAGGGTAGGGACGTCATCGACCTCACCCTCGATGACTCTGCGGACGAGAAAGAGATCCTTGTCAAGCCTGCCTCGGCGGTACTGATAGGTATGGGAGAAGTCCCCGGCAAGCCTATCATCGCTCGGGAGGATAAGGAAGAGTCGGACGCCGAAGACGTGCTGCTGGAACTGCGGGAGGTGCAGCTTCAGCGTAGGCTGAGGGCTATGCAGAAGAAGTCCCGACAGGGCAAGGTCGAAGGGAACGAGATCAAGCAAGAGGGCGCCTAAGTCGCGCAAAGAAAGAGACAGATATCACGGAACGATTGCGATGGCAGCTCGCGGCTCAGGGTATGGCGCGAAGCATTGGTTTTGCATGCACTTTCTACGTGCTATGCTGCTCTTGGGGTACGAAAGCACAGCGTGAGTGTCTCCTTTCCTTGTTCTTCGGGAAGATGGCTCCAATCCGAAGTACAGCTCGTCAAATTTGCATTTTCTTTCATCACATTCGTGCTTCAACATTTCAGGCCTCTCGTTCGCCTCAAAACTTCGAGAGTAGATTACCAGTATCTGTATAGCATCGGCTCCAGTTCCTCGCATGCTTACGCGACTTGTGGTCTGGCATGCCAGCTTCAATAGGCATCCTGCTAGGGCAGCGCTGTTCAAGTCTCGTGCCTCTCTAGCTGAAGTCAATCGCGGGGCCAGAGTCGGACCGTTGTCTGCCATCGGGCTGTGTGCGCACCAGGAGTTCGAAGGCGCGGGAAGGCAGGCATCTTGCCATCCGGATGGGGTCGAGTTATCACAAGTTCCTCAGTCCCTTGTCCGCCCAAAGCTCAGTCGACGATACAGCCATACTCAGATTGCAGCTGACAGCAGACATATAGCTGTCCTTTCACATGAACCGAATCGACCACCGCGATGCAACTCGATTCACATGCCATGGATGCGACATTCTCAGACACTGTCTTGCATGATTTCACAACATCGACACACCATTGCCATTCGTTGCGATGTCAACTCCAACAACATCCACGACTACGACAATGGCGCGCAGGATGCGATCACCCTCCCTCGTGGTGGCCGGGCATTTGCGACGCAGCGCAGAGCGTACCGAATCGCAAAGAGGCGTATCCAGCAACAATCTGGCGCGCCGCGTCATGACTCCGACCGCGCCGCGCGCAATCCGCGCTCGAATATCAGACAGGCAATGCATTGCTGGAAAGAGCAAACAGCTGTCTAAGAGCGATCACAAGCGCAAGCCAGGATGCTCTGTATCTTATTACGAAGACGACGACGAGGAGCCCAGCTCCAAGCGGATCAAGAGGGAGGCTACCGAAAGCGAGAGATCGATGTCACTTGAGCAGGGAGCGTCGAGAATGTCAAGGAAAGCTTCAAGCACCGACTGCTGCCCCGAGAAGATATCCGCAGACTCTGTCCTCAAGAGCAAGCAATACACGACCTACGACGAAGGGACACGCAATAAAGATTGGGATGAGCTGCCAAGCTACGACGAAGCCCAGCAGAGCGCAGGACTCGGCACAGACGGATCGTCAGACGATGTGAATACGATGGAACTCCGTAAGGAAGCAGAGCTTATCGATCGTCGGCTGGAGATCTTCAAGCAGCTGAGGGAGCGCAGAAAGGATGCGTAAGAAGGCACTGTGACCCAGCTGCAGCACAAGAGGATGAAGCGATCGGGAAGTCTTGCACATTGGCTTTTGACTTCGAGGACAGCCATTGCGTTGATTTGTGGGCACATTTCCAGCTGAGGATTCACCATCGCGGAGGCTTCTCCAGTGGCTTCGTTTCCCAAGCCTTCGGCGGTATTTCTCTGCGTCTCCAGGGCTCGACAGGATCTCCTCCGCTGCAGTCACGATGCCCTGGAGCGAAAGGCTAAGGGTAGAGCAAGACGCGTACTATCACGATGCTTCGATCGGAGCCACACGAGGACAACATCACATCGCGGTCCACACGATACCCCACTACCTCCCGTCCTCCCTTATGCCTCCCAGCTTGCAACTCAACTAGCGTTGCCAAGCAGACTACAACTACCGTACCTTACCAATGCCCCCGCCCACACTAAAATATGGCGGTCGATTCTTTCAAGTTCAAATTGTCCGTCACTTCTCAGCTTCACATTCTTTCGTCACAAGCTGATCACTTATCACCACCACCTCAGTCAGACCATAACATGTCGAATCCACCAACACCAAAGCGCCTGGGGCGGACTATCGGCGACGAAGATAGCATCGCGTACCTCGTCTCACAGCGCAAACTTACACCAACGAACAACGCAGGCTATCGATCACTTTCGGTCAATGCGTACAGTCCGTTGTCCTCTCAGTCATCGACAGACAGCATCGAAATCCCCGAAGTTGTTGAGAGTATTCAGACACTCCAGGTCGCTGGCTTCACCCCGTCAGCTGCGAAAGAAGCCTTCGACACGTGGACAGCTCTTTGCCTTAAGTGGCCCGAGGGGGACCTTACACTTGAAAGATCGGCTTGCGATTACATCTCCAACAAAGCTCACGTCCTCGATGCTTGCAGTCCCGGCGATGACTACGAGGCGGCTTGCGTTGCGATGGGCTTTGACCCGGATCGCGCGCGGAAACTTGTCGCGCTTCGCTACGTCGCTACGAGGAAATCAGACTGATGTCGTCAGCATCGCAAGAGTTCAAGGAGTCGATTCGCGACGTGTTTGAGGAGCTTTGCAATCTCCCTCGCAAGATCCAGGAACAGAAGCGCTCCCTAGAGGCGTGCGCAATTCGCGACACACCTGGTTTGCGCAATGTCTCCGGTGCCACACCACAGATTCAGACTGTGGCCAAACTCCCCGATTCTGTTGATGGTCACACTATGCTCTACAAAGGAGCATTGACGTCCCGATTCGAGAAAGTCTGGCAGAATCCTGATTCAAATGAGATCTCAATCGAAGCACTCATCAGTACACCGCCGACGGACTTTCATCGTGAGAGCAAGTACATCGTCTACTTCGAGAAAGAGTTACAGACCGCGGAAAAATATTGCTCGTACAAATCAGACCAAACTCCCCTTGCGCGACTTGGAATCCTGCACATAGCAGTTCCAAATAACCTCGTCGCCGAGCCAGACTTCAAATGGATAGACGGTTCGCAGTGGCGGCGTCTGGTTTGGGAGTCCCGTGGAAGACTGCAAGGACTCGAAGCTCACTGGCGCCTTTCGGCAGACTTCGAGACTTTCCTGGACGGGAAAGGATTGGGTGGCAAGATTTCGCACACGAACAATGAAGAAATGCAGAAACTTCGTGGTATGGAGGAAATTGGTGAGATGTCTTTGCAGGGCGGTGGAAAGGCGACACAGTACGCCTTCTTCAAAAAGGCATGGGATGAGTGAGATCAACAGAGATTGCAAAGGAAAGATCTGGATCGAAGAGCGCCAGATGGACTCCCATGGCGACACACAGCAGTCAACTGGTATGGGTATACATAGGGCGTTGTGACGGCGTGGGAAGTTCGCATACAGCTTTGTGGTCCGTTAATGGTCATCAAGGCTGAAGATACAAAGAATAGCAGCATCATTGAGGCGCAACACCGGGTGGCAGTCTCCATTGGCAACACACATGCCGTCGCATGCAAGACTAAATAAAAGGCTCGATTGTTGCTGCAGCTGAGGAAAGTCGAGTTGGAAAAGCAGGAAGTGGACCTGCAAACGATGACGACACAGCTTAATGGCAGACACCACTGCAACGAGCCTGAAGCTGGAAGGAATCACCGCACACAACGCCTGTGTGCTCGGCCGTTCTCCGAAGCCCAAGAGAGGCCATTTTACTTCCGATACAACTTCCGTAGAACAGATACTTCTGCAACATTCGTAATTCATTCACTTCGCTTTGTCTTTGCTAGCGTACCTTGGCAACGATGGGTGCATTAGCGCGAAAAGCCGGCCAAAACAAAAGTCGCACCGACATCAACAAACACAGAAAATGGAAAAACGCGAGCAACACAATTCCCTTCAAAACCGACACCCCGAAACGGGCATCTCAACATGCCGACGACCGTGAATTTCGACGCCATCAAAGTCGAGCTCCGCGACGCAGTCGGTAACACAATATCAGCACAGAGCATCGGTAGCTCGAAGCAGAGAGTCATCAAGGTACGACCTGGCGAGAAGTTCTCGGTATGCGTGGACTTCGGCAAAGTCACTGGGCGCGCACCCGGCAGCTACAGCGTGCGGATTTCTCTATCGGTGAGTGCGAGGAAGCGAGAGAAAGGATGGCAGCGGCAGGACTGGTGCTTGGGCGACTCATTCGAAGGCGGAATCGTGCAGTTCCAATCGTTTCGGCTATGGGACTACTCATACAATGATCACAGCACAGAAGATTTCATGATGCCGCGGCCTGATGGTAAGCGACTCTTGTTCTTCGACTGTTATTACAAAAGCTGACATTCGAACGACCGAGCCCACAACAAGGACAAGGAGAATCAGTCTCCGGAACAAGTTGAAGGTACGATCGAAGTCACCGTTTCACGCACCAGTATTGGATATGGCGTTAGTACTGCAGAAGACGAGCTCAGACCGGAAATCCCGCACGGAGCGATGAAGTATGCTCCGGACGTCGTTCTGCTTCAACCACTGGAACTGACCTCCGGCTAGGCAAGAAGATCTATATGTCAGTGAAGATGTATTCATCGTCGATCCCAGAACCCTCACTACCAAGCCGCCTACTGCGAAGGCAAACACTCAAGCACTCTTCATCTTCAGAAACATCGACCAAGGTATGTCGTCGTATGTGACTCAATCCTATCCTTTTACTGATGTTACTACAGCGTACGATAGCGACGAGGATCCGCCCAGCACGAAGCGACGACGAAGCACAGTTCCACCATCTCCTGCAGTGCGGCAAGGTCCTCAACGCGCTGCCGCCGAGACGGCTAAAGCGAATCTGCGGGATATGAAAAAGTACCAAGAGGAACTCGGCAAGCAGCTCGGTTCGAACACCAACGCAAGCTACGGCGAGAATGGAACCCTGTCACAAACACCGCGTGAAGCGCAGCAGGCTCGCGCAGCCAGCGGGCAACCTTCACTTCCACGCAGCACTCACAGAAGTGCTGTGAAGGACGCGAAAGTCACCAATGATCTCGCCAACGAGCATGAAGGTGCACCGAGCAACGCTAAACCTCCGAGCTCCCGGCGATCCCACGCCTCACATGACGTTACACAATCAGCTGGCAGCGGTGCATCTCCCAAGGACCAGCATGGAGCTCTACGACCGCCGAAACTGAGCGAAACCGCATGCACGACGGAGGGCACGACGGAGAGAGACGAGTCCGCGGAGGGCGATGGAAGCGAAGCGCAATCGTGCGTGGGTAATGCATCGGCGCCAGCAGCGATTATGCAAGAAACTGCTGTTGCGGTCCGCGAGGTCAAGCAAAGCTCCAAGAGTAGCAGCTCCATTCCACCTACCAGACGTCAAGTAGTTCAAGGCAACCCCAAAGGCGGCAAACGCAAGCGTAGCGAAGAAGCGGTCACCCGCAACACTGTGGCTCCAGATTCAGCGTCAGCTGTTGATAGCCAGAACTCCCCAGGACACGAAGAACACAGGATCAGCTGTCCAAGACCACATGCTGACAGTGGGACTCCCTTCAGTGAGAATGCGGAAGAGGTCCATGGGGTCTTTGTGTTCTCGAAGATTCCGCAACAGTCACAGCCTAGTCCGCGGTCCGGCGGCGCTGGCGATGCCATTGTGAAACGCGAACCGCTTGGAGGGACTCCAGTCAAAGCAAGAACAGAGCAGGTCGACGAATCAAGGCCCGTGAAGCAGCAGGATAATCGTGTCGGAAGCGGCGAGGAAGAAGATGCGGCGGCCGAAACCGCCGCTCAGCGTGCCCCTGAAGCTCCATCAGATCCAGCAGGTACAGGGCCAGTTGCAGCAAGTAGGGATCCCAAGGCCCCCAGCGAAGAGACGGAGCCAACGTTAAAGCCATCGATCAAAAGCCTGAAGTTGCGAATCGAATATATCGAGGCCCAGATGCGACTTCGGGCAATCCGGATCAGAAAGAACGGAGAGAAAGTAGAAGATGACGAACGATACGCAGAGTTAGACGAGGAGAAGCATGCTTGTGAAGTCAAGAGGGGAGAGATGGAGGAGGCTCAAGAGGCGAAAGATCGGGGAGAGAACGCTTGAGGTGTCAAAGTGAGAAGTTCATGCTACTGGTCGTCTCAGCTCGAAGGCCAGACCGAACTAAGTAGCAGCTATTAGTTGTACAGAGACACAAGTCTCACCATGACTTCATTTCCATCGTTCCCGGCGACAAAGCAGCCGCTTCCTTGATCTTCGTTGATACAATGCCCCAGCCCCAAAGGTATGATACATCGCTTTTCTCTCTTCGTCTCCTCTCTCTTCCCATAAGCCTCGCAAATGCTCAAATGCGCTTACTGAAGCACATAAAGACTGGCACTCAGCCATTCCATGCAGTAGGTCGTCATTCGTACACGTAGTACATCTGCGAAGATACTGACAGCAGCTGTCCACTACCACGACGCCTCTTCCTAAGAGCGTGCGGCAGCGGCACCACCGTCAGAGCCCCCACGAGGTCCACCACGGCCACGTCCTCCTCCACCACGTCCGCCTCTGGACTCTCCATCACCACGGCCACCTCGGAATCCGCCACGACCGCGAGACTCTCCTTCACCACCACGACCGCGGAAGTTGCCACGACGTCCACCGCGTCCACGGAACTCGCCGGAATCTCCTCCACGACCGCGAGGACCGCCACGACCGCGTGAGCGACCCGCAACCTCGTGGAAGCCGTCATCGGTGGCGCCGTTAGGCACAGCGACATTCTCCTGAGCCCAGTTGTTGTTGTCCACCTGCTCACCTGGCGCCTTGGTGTCCCATGCTTCTCCTGCAATATTTCCGGAAGCCGCCTCTTGATGAGATGTCACATCGTCCGCCCAGCTGGAGCTCTGCGGCTGTGATGCTGGGGTTTGAGTTGCTGGTGCGGGAGTGTCGACCTCGTCAGCTGGGCGTGGTATGACTTCGTAGCTCTCGTCGAGACCGTGCTCCGCTCCACCAGAAGCACCCGCTGCGTTGTTGTCCCACCGCTCGCCTGCAGTGTTGCCGGCGGCGTCTCCTGAGTTGACGTGACCAGCAGCAGAAGCCTCAGCCTGAGGCTCGAGGTGACCGTTGGGCTGGTTCGGCGCTTCGAGCTCGGTCAAGCCGGCGTTGGCAATGGTCGGGTCAGAGCCAGCTTCGTCTCCTGTCGCTTCAGCAACCTGGTCCAACCATGCCTCCTCCGCCTGGTATGGGGCATGCTCGACTGCAGCTTGCTTAACTTGGGCATCTATTGTGATCGTTAGCGGCGCTCGACACGACAAGAAATGTAGCACGTGACACTGAGCCAGAGCACGTGTCTCTGTGCCCCGACTGGGAAGGATAAGACTCACAGTTGAAGTTGAGCGGGTATCCATTGATGTCAATGACCTGCTCGCTGGATCCCTCAATGATACTCAAAGCGGCGTCTACTGCCTTGTTGTCTCCACCATAGACCGAGAGCAGAGCACCCTCAAAGGCCTTGCTCTCCTCACTGTCTGCGTCCTCTTCAACCGTGCGCTTAGCAGCAGCAGCTCGCAAGAATTGGGAGAACGTGAGCAGCTTCTTGCGGAGCTCGGCGGTGGTGGCTGACACTGACTCGAGTCGCAGGTCGTTTCTCAATTTCTCCGTCTCTTGCTGGTGCGCGGCGGTGAGTTCGTCTCTCTGCTTGTTGAGTTTGGATTGGTAGTCGGCGTCGAATTTGCGGTAGTGCTCGATGCGTTCTTCGAGGTCCACGAGCTGTGCTTGGAGGCCTGGCTTCTTCAAAGCGGCCGCCTTTTGATCCTGATTGATCTTGCGTTGTGCGACCAAGTCTTCGAGTGATACGCCAGGGTTCTCCGAAATCACCACATCGGTCTTCTGCATACCGGAGAGCTTCTTGTTGATGTTGCGAATCGACTTTTGAAGCTCCTTGACGTAGGCATTCTCGGACGAATTGTCAATCTCGGCAATGGCAGAGGCTTCCTTGGAACCGTTCCGAGGAACAGCAGCAGATCCGTTGGTGTCCGTTGTCGCGGCAGCTTCAGCCTTCGCCTTCTTCTTGCGTGCCGACTTGGACTCTCCGGTGCCTGTGACCTTCTCCACCAGCTCTTGAGCTTTCTCGAACACGGCAGCCATGGCAGATGTTGTGGTAGGAAGTTGAAAGTTGTAGCTTTTTAGTTCAGATGTTGGAAACGAGGTTCGTCGGAGTGAACAGGTCGTGTGATGCAGGTGTTGTTGGTGATGGAGAGTCGGTGTTTGTGATGGAGCTTCGTCTTGTGCTTGTGCTTGAGCTTTTGGCTCGGTCTCGGATTTCGTCGGATTCGGAACGCGAGCTTGCCGACAGGCGTCTTCTCTTGATTCAAAGATTCGATCCATTTTCTCTGCGAATACACATTCATTCAGTCGAGGCGTGACAAATTCGCTGGCCAGCATGGCGGCTTCTCAGTCGCAAGCGCTTGCGAAGCGCAGCTCAGACACAGCTCTCATGCCGCCGCCGCCAGCTCCGAAGCGACAAAAGCGGCCAGCGAAAGTCCTGGACGAGGATGTCTACTCCGATGCCCTCTCGCACATTATCGCGCGCGACTTTTTCCCCGGATTGTTGGAAACGGAAGCTCAGAAAGATTACTTGGAAGCTCTGGACAGCAACAACAAGGACTGGATCCGAGAATCAGGGAGGAAGTTGACCCAGGTTATGACCCCCGTGCCTGATGGGCAGCGACGGTCTGGAAGAGGAACAAGTTTTACGCCTAGAAGAGCTGCTATGGTCGGGGATACGCCACGAAGCTATGTCGGCGGCACACCTGGTCAAACCCCAACCAACGATGATTTCTCACCGGAGGTTACAGCTCCGGAGGTCGATATCAACCTGTCCTTAGGAGCATTTCAGGCGAAGTACACCTCAGAAGACAACGAGAGCTTCAACGAACTGCTGGATAAGCAAAATCAGAAACGCGCGGCAAAATACACATTCTTCCACAACGGGAACAAGATGCCATCGGCGAGGCAGATTGCGTATCGCGAGCGGGAGCAGAAGCTGTTGGGGAACGGTGACTCGTCTTCGGATGCACTGGTTGCAGTTCAAGGCGCGCGTGGTGCCGTAGTTACAATGAATGCCGCCGGAGAGGAACGCCTGTCAGTAGCGCCAAATCGGCCCTCTGCAGATCTCGACGCTCGACCAGCGTCAGTGGACAGCTTTCCCAACCGGCAAGGACCTCGCAACCATTTCATGTTTGGCCCAGAGAGTGTCGAAGATCGCCTCATCACTAGAGCACAGTTGGCGGAGGAAGCATCGAACGCGCCTCCCAAGGCAGTGAAATATGCAGCTACCCGATTCCCAGCTGCTATCGACCCTGAGCACATCGTTCCTGCAAGCCCGTCCATGAGCGCGATTGACGCGGCCATAGCTGGTCGGCCCATGCCCACGGACTCTGAATCTGGATATAGCGGAGCGGAAACACCCCGAGTGAACGGGTACGCCTTTGTGGACGCAGAGCCCACTCCGAGCGAGCTAGGCATCCCAATCTCCGATGAAGAGGCCGATGCCGCCGAGCGTGAAGCTGCCAACAAGCTCTTGCCAGCGGTTGACGAAAGCCCAAATCCATTCAACATTGCTACTCGTAGCAAACGCGAAGATCTGCATCTCAGGCTGGTCGAGAAAGCGGACTCAGGACGTAGGACGGGCGGCAGGATGGAGCAGCTTCGGAATTTGGGCATCACGCCTGGACGAACACCGACTCCAAAGTTCGCGAGCGCGAGCGGTCGCAAAGGCACAGCCATGACGCCTGCTGCGCAAAGTCTTGCTAACCGGATAGGCACGCCGCGTCGTCAAGGTGGAACCTTTGATGGCGGGCGCAAGGAGCAAGCCGGATGGACACCGACACCCAAAGTAAAGCGGCCAAGCTGAGAGACAAACGATACCCACGAACTGATGATTGATAATGCGATATACCCCGCTTTGGGCCCAAGGGTCGCAGATAAAGCTGAAGCGATTTAGTGGGTGCAGTGCAGCCTGAACCTTTGCCATTGAATAGGAGGAGCTTGGGACTGTCACACTTCAGGCAAGTACCACTTCTATTGTCGTAGTCGAGATCCTATGGGCAAGAATGCACCGTGTGTGTCTGCGCTCAACTCTATTGCCTGAGTCTCCGCAAGTGTTCTCCACTTCGTCGGCTTGCTCCGAGCATTCATCGGAACGACAGAAGACTGCCGATGGCAGCAGAGCGGCAAGAGAAGAAACTCATCAAGCCCGAGTACAAGCCGTATGAAGCGTGCGCCGTGCGTTGACGGTGGGATTTCCCCAAGACCCGGGAAAGACTTGACGCACAAAGTCAGAGCTTACCTTACCATGCGCCGGGAAGTCGCACAGGTTCGTGCCTTAGCGCGGTCGATTACGCAGCTACCCTCACTTCATAGTCCGCATACATACCGTATCGAGACGCGTGTCAGTCCAACGGAGGATTCCATCCTGTTTCTTTATGCGCGCGCACTGCTTTACCATCATTCTTACACTTTACCTTTCTCCTTCCCCCTGGGCAGAATGCAAGATGTCTCCGATTTCGCGATGCGGTTACCAATATTGAGCTCCAACAACGACCAAGGACCACACAAATATCCGAGAAATGAGGAATACGCGATCACATTGAAAGGTCATGTCTCCATTGTAGAGGAAGCTGTAAGTTTGTTGAATACATACGACTATCCTTTTTCTCCCAATTTCCTCCTCATGTTGAACCTTGCCGATCCTTTTTCATGTGCCACATCATACCATCCATCTCAAGTCCTGGGCTTTGTCGTCGAAAGCCTCCTCTACTGTTGCCCCTGCTTGATGGTGATCGAGGCATCCTTCGGAGACTGGCAAATCTGGTCTTTCCCAGCGGTGTGGCAGTATGGTTCGGCGATGTGGGTGGTACCGGAGAACAGGTCGCTTGGGCTACCGCCCGTAAACAAATTCAACTCTCCCGTTTCCTGAGTGTAGGTGAAGTAGAAAGCCTCGTTCTCGGAGCAGGGATAGATGACCTTGTCCTGCCAGTTGTCTGCTTGCTTCTTGGTATCTCTGTCATATGGAATGCAGTGGACGTTGGTGGTGTCGCCGCCGGTCCCGAGGATGTCGAACGTCACGGAGGTGATGTCGCCGGCGTTGGTCTTGCGCTCGGTGAAGGCCTTGATGTCGTAGGTGTAGGAAGTGGCCGGGTTTGGCAGAGCCATGGCAGAGCCGGCCATGAGGGCGAGAGCAGAAGTGATGATGAAGGACTGCATTGTGGTTGTGGTTGTGGTTGTGGTTTGGAAGTGGGTGGTGTAACTCGAAGTCTTGATGAGGTTTGGAGAGTTGAAGCTGCTGTTGAAGATTGTAGGGAAGTTTTGTTGATGATGAGAGAACTGAGACGGATGGACGGGCCTATATATGTGCTCCCAGGCGTGGTTTATGGACACTTGTTGAGTCCTGATCTTGTCGAGAGCACGACATTCCGGTCGATCCGACGACGACAATGACATATGCCTCGTGTAAGACTCAAGTATAGTACACGAGCGGACAGGCACAGGTCCTGCCATCACGGCGAGCTTCGCCAGCAGGTCCTTGAGCAGTATACCGACAACTCCGAGCCAATGTGAGCACGCTGAGTCGTTGGTGATCGCCATGATAGGGCTCGATAGAGTTGTCGAAAGTAGGGTATAGGCTTGTTGCGCAGTCGGGCACTCGTATTGGCAATGGACGTCGGCATGGCCGGTTCGTTTGTGTACTGAGGATTGGTCTACTTCCTTGCGGACAGTGTCTATAAACTGTGTTCATCCTAGTTTCGACCACTGCGCGAACTGACTGACGGGAGTCGCGGGACCTTTTCAAGGGATGTTCCCCAGCGCAAGCTCGTACTTGTTGCAAAGGATGCTCGGCCGTGGACCCGAAGAGCCAACGATCTGTAGCATTTGGCTCGCTATTCATAGCATTTGCTTCTTTGGACTAGCTCCGATCCAAGTCGCTTGTTGCTTGATCCCGGAGCCGCATCCGTTCTATTCTTGATGCACAGGGATGTCGGGTAGGGATAGAAACTCGTGTCCGATCACAGAGATGCTTGGAGAAGATTCGAATGCCAAAATTGTCGCTACTTGCTCGTGGACTTGGCCTTTGCTTGTTTTGACAACACCTGGGCCTTTGGCATTGGGCTGTGTCTGCATCAGTGCATCGACGTGGCCTCACCTGGTCGCAGAGCCCGAGAGAGGAACGGGCTTTCTTTCGACTCACTGGTCTCTCTCACTTGGACCAGGCCGTTGGAGCCCATCCTCCGATCGCAGGCCGATAATTCCGATATGCCAACACGTTGATGTACGGCGAGGACAACGCCGTGTTGCCGCGGTTCATAGTTGGTCGATGCTCGTGGGAAGGAGAGATGCTCGGGCAGGAAACTCATCTTCTACGTCCAGGAGTCGGTCTTTTCCCAGACGTCGAATTTCGAAACGTCGGGCAATGGCACTACTACCACCACGAGGATCAACTTAGTCGGACAGGTGACTTGACTGTGTCGTCGGTTCCTCGGACAAGTGACTTGACTGTACGGTGGACGGGTAGCCGCACGAAGCGAACGCAGGTACCCTTACCTCAGAGTCAAGTACCTCCCGCATCGAGACGTGTGTCAGTCGGCATTTGGTGGGGTCCGGCTTCTGTGCGTTGGAGTAGTAGTGCGAGCAAAGTCCGAGGATCTTGAGTCGAGCTCGTGCGATAAGTACCCTTGCGTTGTATGAGGTCAGATCTGATAAATATCGACTGCCTTCCGGTTCGACAGCTTGACAGCTTTGCTGTATTGAAGACGCTCTCTGCGAGCTTCCGATTCATCTTCCAACAACTGCTGTTCCTTGGACACCGTGATTCATCACGCAATTGAAGCACTTTCTACCCTTTTCGCCAAATGTGGTGGGAATTTTTCATGGTCATGTGACCTCGCGAGAGTTTGTGAGCGATAGATAGCCGCAAGTCTTGTCCGTTCGACGGAACGCGATCGGTTGCATTCATCGCAGAGTAGTGCAGGTGGAACGTTGTCTCGCATGGAGGGTGAGGTAAGTACGATTTGACAACTCCGATTAGCGATCGCGGGAACGGACCTTGCGATGTGCTCGTTCAAATATTGTCGCTCCTTCTCCACATTTGTCTGAAGCCTTGGCGTCGTAGTTGGAAGGAGCTGCGGACCGCCAACCGCAGCTCCTTCCAACTACGACTTCTCCTTCCCTGAACAACAATTCGCACAACCGGAGCCTTCGACGATATATCGCGACAGAAATTTGCGTCTGCTCCATGCTGACCAACTCCAGATTCGTGTCGTGAGACGCTCGCGCGCGCTGTCCTCCACGAATCCGCCACCACCGAGCACGGACCCGATTCCGCGTCCCGCCTGCTGGACCTCACGTTCGCGATCCAGACTCGAAGAGTTGAGACGTCTTTCCACGACCGCCACAATAACTCCATTGCCCGTCTCACCGCCGAATTTGACGAACACCTCACCACCCGTTACGCGTGCGCGCGAGTTGCGCTTGCCTCCGCCATGGCAGCGACCGCTGATCGCGCAGCGAATGCCTCCGAGGCTGTCGCGAAACCGTCCATCGAGCACCCTCCGAAACCGACTGCTGCCTTGACGCCGCCCACGAGTGAAGAGATGAATGAAATGAAGAATGAGTCCCAGGAGGATTCGGAGCTGTCGGATTTGGACTTGGACGAGGATGACGATATGGAGGAGATCAAACCAGATCGTGAGTCGTGATGAATGGGACAACATACAACGCAGGACTGACGTACTTCTGCAGACTATTGGGACGAAGAGAATGGTGGTAGAATCCCCGTCTTCAAGCCTACCATGCAGCAATTTGCAAGCTTCAAGAAGTTTGTCGATCGCATTGACTCATATGGCATGAAGTCAGGTATGCTATTGGTATATATCTTTCGTGCTACGGACCTCTTGCTAACACTTGACAGGTATCGTGAAGGTCATCCCACCCAAGGAATGGTATGTGGCGCCTTGAAGTATATTCTTCGAGCAAGTCCTAACAAACAATACAGGCGCGACAACCTTCCCGCGTTGGACGAATACGTGAAGCGAATTCGAATCAAGAATCCAATCACCCAGGAGTTCAACGGCACTTTCGGAACCTACACACAGCAGAACGTCGAGAAGCAGCGATCGTACAATCTTCCGGAGTGGAAGGCCTTGACCGAAGAATCTCAGTATCAACCACCAGCACGGCGTGGCGAGAGGCGGAAGAATCAAGAAAAGGTCATTCGAGGTGGCGGTGGCCTTCGCGGACGTGCTGCAGCGGCTGCTGCAGCCCCAGGCGATGGTGGTGAGCCGCCGGCGAAGAGAAAGCCAGGTCGTCCACGTCGCAATCCACTGCCAACCGAGGAGCCTGCTTCAGATGACGAGTCGAAACGCAAGACCAACGGAAAGGCTCCGCCAACGCCCAGTTCTCCTCCTCCTGCCAAGAAGCCGAGAGGACGTCCACCAAAGGGCGGCCAGAACAAGTCCGTGTCCTCCCGTCGACTGAATAACACATCGGAAGCAGTTGACGTTGTGGATGAAAAGGCGTTCAAGAACTTCGACTATCGCATGGACGGTCTTGACGAGTACACTCCGGAACGTTGCGCTGAACTCGAGACACATTACTGGAAGAGTCTTGGGTTCAACCAACCTATGTACGCCGCTGACATGCCGGGCTCTCTCTTCGACGAAACTCCCAACAGCTGGAATGTGGCGAAACTCGAGAACCTGCTGGATGTTTTGGGCACCAAAGTTCCCGGCGTCAATACCGCGTATCTTTACATGGGAATGTGGAAGGCAACATTCGCTTGGCATCTGGAGGATGTGGACCTTTACAGCATCAACTACATTCACTTCGGCGCTCCGAAACAATGGTACAGCATATCTCAGGAAGACGCACGCAAGTTCGAAAAGGCGATGAAGTCCAACTGGCCTGTCGACGCCAAGAACTGCGACCAGTTTCTCCGACACAAGACGTACCTGATATCCCCCGATGTGCTGCAGAAGCAGTATGGCGTCAAGGTCAACAAGCTGGTCCATTACGAAGGCGAATTCGTCATCACATATCCATATGGCTACCACTCAGGCTACAACATTGGCTACAACTGCGCCGAGTCGGTCAACTTCGCTACTGAGTCATGGCTTGAATATGGTCGCATCGCTCGCAAGTGCAATTGCGAGTCGGACAATGTCTGGGTGGATGTTTCCGAGATCGAGCGGAAGTTGCGTGGTGAGCCGACACCGGAGTACTACGAGGAGACCGATGAGGAAGACGATCTTGACGATGAAGACGGAGGAAATTTACCATCTCCGCCTGCGAGTGTCAAAGGACAGAAGGCTCCTTCGAAGAAACGCAAGCGCGAAACGAAGCAAGAAGCGCCAAAGAAGAAGAAGAAGATTCGGATCCGCATTCGTGCCCCGACACGCGAGCCGTGCACTATGTGTCCGAACGACAACCCGTGGGAACCATTACTACCCACCGACAACGGCAAAAAGGCTCATCTGTCGTGTGCTCTATACACTCCAGAGACCTTTATCACGACCGAGAACGGCAAGCAGAAGGTTTGTGGTGCAGCGAACATCGACAAGGCGAGGTTGGAGCTGAAGTGCAACTACTGCCGCTCCAAGCGTGGTGCTTGCTTCCAGTGCTCCTCCAAGAAGTGCACGCGAGCCTTCCACGCTAGCTGCGCGGTGGCCGCCGGTGTGCTTGTGGATTCTGGTCTGGTGCCGACTTTCGACGAGGATGGCACTGAGTACTATGAGGAAGGCTACGACTTTCGTTGCCGATATCACAGGCCGAAGATGCCGAAGAATCCCAATCTGGACGCCATGGAAAGCAGCAAGCGCATCAACAACTTTGCCAAGGAGCTCAAGCCGAATGACACGGTGCAGGCGCAGTATGTCGGCGCAGAGGTCTTTGGTGGTCTGGTGATCGAGAACAGGCCGAGCGAATTGACCCTTGTGGTTGATGTTCTGCCTGATGGGTAAGTTGTTACATTGCTCGATGCATCGGTTCGAAGCTAACAATTGAACAGCGAGCGAGTGGAAGTCGAATACAAATATGTCTGCGTCTTGGATCCTGACGATTCTGTACGACCCAAGCCATCCGCCAGCGCTCTTCCCATGCCCGAGAACATGCACAAGATGAACTTCTCCCTCGCAAATCGCCAAGATGGTGTGCCGACACAAGACGAGCTATTCAACAACGACCCGAATTACAAGTGGCACGACTTCTACAATCTACACACTCCACCACCAGGCTACCAAAGCTCCCTCTTGAAAGCACCGCAGAAGCTCAAGGTCGATTTTGCCTCGCCGGATCAACTTTATTACTACCTTCCAAAGATCTCGACCGAAGCCAAAGTCTTCTTCACGGACAAGCCAGGCGGCACCAAGGCAGTTCCAAAGGCCAACTTCATGGATCGCATGACCACCAAACCCACCTACAACTATCCGCCAACCAAGCAGTCATTGCCGCCTGCTTCCTCCAATGCATCTGGGCCCATGCGCATACAGCCGGCTCAAAATGCAGTGGCCATGAATGCTGCTGCAGCGGCGCGCGACAGCACAAAACCGTATGTCTACAAGCCAAAGGACCCGGCGAGGCCAAACGCCTTGTGTGCTGTCGACTACCAGGCTTTGGCTAACCAGCGCAGCTTTCTCGCCGAGGGCCATCGCCAGTCATACGGCCAAGCACAGCCGCAAGCGCAGCAGATCCAGCCACACCAGCTGCATCAGCAATACCCACAAGCAATGCAGTATAGCTATCCGCACAACGATGTTAGCCGCACCCCAACCCCGCTGCGATCCTTCCCATCTGATCAGTATTACTCCTCGAAGACACTGCCGGCGGCCTATCAGGGCGAGTACTCGTCGTTCCGGCGACAATCCCAGGGTGCTCAGACCATGCAGCGACCAGTCTTCGAGAATGCAGGGTTTACTCCGTCCAATTCGCAACAGCGAATGGCGCCGAATTATGGAGCTGCTCCACCTGGCGGTACCATGCCTGGGAACGGAACATCCATGCCGCCAAACCCATACGCGCCCGGAGCGAGCAGCCGGCCATCATCTGCTGCGCAAAACCGCCAATCTCCCAACGCTACTCACGCCGAGTCCGCAACCCCCGACGACGCGCATACAGACGTGGCATACATCCAGAATCTGCAAAAGTACCCGTACCTCATGAACAGCTTCTGTCGCCGACCTAAGGTATATGAGTCGCCATACCCTGTCGGAGGTGGCTTCGCGCCGAAATATCAGCCTCTCGAGCTGCACAAGCAAGTTGAGCATGGACCAGTCTCGAATCGCACTCCTTCCAACTCGATCTCAGGCGATGCAGCGAGGCCAAGTAGCCAGCAGTGGACACCGCCATCGAAGATGTGGACTGGCCCGCCACCAGCCGCGGACGCAGCATACCGCCAACAAGCACAATCCCAACCGGCCTCTCAGCGCTACGTGCAGGTTTCTCACCAGACTCCGCAGGAGTTTCAGCGACAGATCCAAGGTCTTCCGAGCACGGCCAGTCGTGAGGGCGCCCACGCGAGAATGCTCCGAGAGCAGGGCTACCAGGCGTATTCTCCTTCCACCGGCTTTCCTCGAAACAGCTTTGGCCAGACGTACGACACTGCAAAGATGTGGCACAGCCCGCAGGCGCCGACACCAAGTCCACTGTCGGATCCCAACACTCCGGGCTACGCGCATTCTCGTGGTCAGACGCCGAACAACACGACGCACTGGAATGCCATGGCTCGACCAGACATGTCATATATGGTCAATCAGCGAGTTCCGCAGCAGCATTACCAACCGCAACAGTACCAGCAACATCCCCTGCCACCGCAGCAGCAATACCAACAGCAGCTGCCGCAGCAACAACAGGCGTCTGGTGCTGGGTACGGTCCGATGTTGCCGCAGATGGGAGGGCACGAGACGTGGAGGTACAACTAGGAGGCAGTATAGATTACGCCTCGTGCGGGAGCAGTTCGATGGTGATGAATAAGGAGGAGGATACATGGCAGAAGCAATGGACAACATCATGCGGTCACGAAGCAAGGGACCGTGCGATTAGTGAATAGGCTTGGGATGATATTGTAGAATACAGAATTTTGCAATGGCACGATCGCTCCTCTATTCTAGTCATGGATGACCCTGCCATCATTTTGACGTGCCCTTGGTTCAATTTCGACATGAATGACGCTGCTGCTCGTGTGCGGCCTGAGGCATGAACAACAGCAGTGGATGTTCAGCAAAGCGAGAAGAACCTGACGAGTGCAAAGGCACGTATCATGTATATATGAAACATCAGCACGAACGCTGAAAGATGCAGCTCACTCACCCTGAGAAGTCCCTTATGTGCGTCAAAAAGTAATGCCGATTCGACAATGCAAGGAACGTCTCTCAGATTCGCGTGCCTGCCGAGGAGCCCATTGTCCCAATGGGGCAAAGCTTCCTCCGATTCTGCTCTCGCAGCACTTTTGGGACAAGCAGCCACACGTATTATCTGCACAACAGCATTAAAGAAGCTCCCACATGAATCGTCCATCACGCCGTCCATCCGTCGCATTGTAACCACCCCCTCCCCGTGTACCATATTACCATCACCGCTCGACATTCCGCTCCGCCACCCCACGACACCACCGATTCGCAGCATCCTCCTCCGGACCAGCTGCCATTCTCCAACCACCGACTCGCGTTCGTTGCTTCTCGCTCATCCGCACATCTGCACTCGAACAAAATGGCGCATTCTTTCGCTTCCGCTGCCGCCGGCGTCAACTCCAATGCAAACTCCAATTTACCACGCGACCCAGCTTCCGACTGGTGAGTTCTTCTCCAAAGTCCACAAGTGGCCCGACGTCACCGCGAGCACACGCGACAGACACACCTTCCTTTGCCAAGACATTTTACTGACATCTATCGTGTGATCCATAGGGCTCGCAGAACGAACGGAGCGACTCAGACCTTCCGTCGACCATCAGGCGCCGCGACTACCCCCTCTGCAACTCCACAAACCGACGGCGCGGCTTCGCAACCCGCTCGCTACGTTCCTCCGCATCGCAACGGCACCATCCCCGACACTCGCTACACCCGTGACCAGCTTCTCGACATCTACAAGAGCCAATTGAGTTCAGAGGGCGGCTTGCGGGACGGCTTGCCGAACCTCGTGGTGGGAGGCTGGGCGCCGGATATCACCAATGGGAACTCGTCAGTTTGGGGCAGGAATGACCACTCTCGCGAAGCTCAGAATGGACCCGACGCGTGCTGGGACCGAGAAGGGAACGTCGAACCATTAGGACTGGTGGATATGGATGATGAAGAGCGTGAGGTGAGCTTTGACAACCACACACGGGAGAGTGGAAAGCGAAAACTAATTTTTCCGATGACAGTTGTTCACAACGTCCGTCAATACCCCTCTGAAATCTGCCCCGGCTCCTCACAAGGATGGTCAACCTCCAAATGGTCTCGGTGGCCGCAAACTGTCGATCTCCAACAATGCTGCTAGTCCTGGTGGGTACGGACTCCCTTCCCCTAGTCTGACTAGAGGTGCGGGTCGCCGCCGTGAGACCAGCGAGTCCTATCCCTTCCCGCAGAACGTCTCCTCGCCGGGAGGCTTCGGTCGTGACGACACCCGTGCTCAGTCGCCGCCTGCCTCGCTGCTCCGCCGAAGGACCGACATCAAAGACGCTGGCAAGACAGAGGGGAGTGAAGGTGAGGATAAAAGTACCAACCCGTTCGGTTCGATCAAGCGGAATCCCCATGGACCTCTCTCTGCTGGATTCGCAGCCCCTACGTCGCCCTGGTCTGCTGGTCCTCAAAGCGCGGCCATGTCTCCAATGGGCTCTTTTGGTAATTTTGGTCTTGGTAGCGGTGCAGGACAGTTGCCTGGATCTGCTGACAAGGGCCGCGCGTTGGGAAGTGGCCGAGCGGAAAGCCGGTTCAAAAATGTTCTGAGCAAAGATGGAGGAGAGGAGTCTTCGCAAAGGACATTAGAGAGCAAGGCCAGCATGACCGGGTTGTCTAGGGTGAATGAGAATGAATCCTGGCAACCTCAAGGTCGTGGTGGTCCATCGGAATCTGCTGAAGACAACCAGCCAAGTGGCAGCGCAGCCCTCGCTGCTGACGCCGATGCCAGCCCATCGAACCCTAGACAAGGCTATCGCGGCTTCGGGACCCCCAGCCGCCAAGGCACACAGGACGATTTCGGCTTCGGCGCCTTTGGTATGACTTCTGACACAGCGCATGGCTTTGGCAACACGCGCGCCGGCCCGTCTGCCGGTGGCAACACTGAACCGATGAGCCCGACCGGAACCAACCCATATCAATCGCCCGAGCAGCAGGGCGTCGATCGCATGACTGAAGAACCCGAACACGACAACAACGAATCCCAGAACACGCATCTGCCTGGACTAGGCGGACTGGGTGGCCTCGGTGCGCTGCCAAATCTCGGACGGGTACCTGGCGGTCCTGCGGGTGATCGCAGTCAGACCTCTAGCGTTGGTCCCAATCGCGGCTTTGGGGGCTTGGGCGGCCTTGGTCAGTTGGGCAATGTCGGCGCTGGAGGATGGCCTTCGTCTCAAGCAGGTCTCGGCACTCCTGGCAGACAGACTGCTGGTCTATCAAACGCCTTCGGCAGTGGGCTCTTCAACATGTCGGATGTACAATCTCCAGGACTTTCTGGTCTTGGAGGCGGTATGCTTGGTGGACCTGGAGCGCCATACGGAGGAAGCCGCATGGCTAGCATGTTCCCGCCCAGTATGCAGGATCCAATGCGCCAGCATGATGCTCACCACGATGACGGTAATGGTCGATTCGGCGCATTCGACCAGAACAGGGGTACGGATAGTCCATTTGGCAACATGGGGTTTGCCGGACAGCAAGACACTGGAGACGGGCAATTTGGCCAGGAACAGGACAATTCTCAATCCCATGGCCAATCTCAGGTTCAGGGTAGCTCTGCTTCCAACCAGCCTCCTGCTCCCCAGCAGCGGACCATGGTCATGCCCGATCGTATGAGATGGATATACCGTGATCCGCAGGGACAGACTCAAGGCCCCTGGTCCGGTCTGGAAATGCACGACTGGTACAAGGCTGGATTCTTCTCGCCCGAGCTGCTGGTCAAGAAGTATGAGGACCCGGACTACGAGCCTCTGGCTCAGCTGATTCGTCGCATTGGTAACTCTCGTGAGCCGTTTTTGGTGCCCCAGATTGGTATCCCTCATGGTGCTCCGTCGACCGCTGCCGCTACTCCTTGGGCTGGTGCTGGACCTGCTCCAGGCCCTGCTCCAGTGGCTGGAGGTGCTCAGCCGCCATTCGCTTCCAGCTTCCCGAGCTTCGGGACGACTTTGACCGCCGATCAGCAGAACGCCCTTGAGCGTAGGAAGCAAGAGGAGCAGTATCTTATGGCTCGTCAGAAGGAACATCTCGCGCAAGCTCAGATAGCCCAGCGCATGCACGGGCACCCGCTCGCCGGTCAGCTTCACCATCATGCGAGTGCGCACAGTCTCCAGTCTCAGCCCAGCTTTGGTAGCATCGCGAGCCCTACCGCTTACCAACCTAGCCCAATCCAGGGTCCCGCCGCTGGTGGTCCAGTCGGTCAAGGCTTTTTCGATAACTCTTTCCGTGGACCACAGGCGGGTGGCCTTGGCGCCGTTGGTGCAGGCATTGACTCCCTTGGAAACATCCGCGAAGAAGAGATCCCAGGTATGGACAGATTAAACATTGGAGGCAACCGTGGAGGAGCTGGACAATTTGGCGCTCCCGGACAGCCCTTCTCCGCGCAGCAGCATGGTCAGGACGAGCATGACAAGCAAATCCATCAGATGCTTCAAGACCGTGCGAGGTTGCAGCAAGAGCAGACTGAGCATGACGCCCGTCAGAACAATGA
This sequence comes from Zymoseptoria ardabiliae STIR04_1.1.2, assembly GCA_000223765.2. Lineage (NCBI taxonomy): Eukaryota > Fungi > Ascomycota > Dothideomycetes > Mycosphaerellales > Mycosphaerellaceae > Zymoseptoria > Zymoseptoria ardabiliae. The sequence goes on along the minus strand of AFIV01000102.1, from coordinate 161,500 downwards.
TGAGCGACCGGCGGCGAACGAGCGCCTGCAGCAGTTCCAGCAATTACAGCAACAGGATTCGATGTCGAGGATCGATGCTCGCTTTCATCAAGCGCAGGAGAAAGCCCTCGCCACGGAGACCAAGACTGCCACCAAGGCAGAGCAGCAATCTCAGGAGCCGCTTTCCTTGACCGAGCAAGTCCAGAAAGCCGCTTCTGCCAAGCACTCGCCTGCACCTCAGCAACCCGGACTGCCTCAACCATTCCCACCTGCACCATCTCAGTCTCCATTGCCAGCACCGGCTGCACAGCGCGCTGGTAGGCAGAGCGTCGCTGATCAGCTTCAGACCGACTCTCGCGATCGTTCCTCGACTCCTTCTGTCGATACTCCCAGCATTGCGGTCGCACCATGGGCCAAGGAACCAGCTGAAGCTTCTCGCGGACCTTCTCTCAAAGAAATTCAAGAGGCAGAGGCTAAGAAGGCTGCTGAAGCTGAAGAGATGGCCGCGGCCGCTCGTCGTGCTGCTTTTCAACGCGAGCTGGAGGCGCAAGCCCACGTGAACAACGCTCCTCAGCCAGGTCTGCCAACATCCTCTACTTGGGGCGCCGTAACTCCAACTGCCGGCACGCCAACTGGAGCCATGCCTGCTGCATGGGCCAAGACTGCCACCAAACCTGCTGGACCAATCGCGTCCAAGACTCTAGCTCAGATCCAAAAGGAAGAAGAGGCACGCAAGAGAAAGTTGGCTGCCGCTGCCGCTGCCGCTCAGGCACAAGCCAGTCTTATGGGCGCTGCGCCTGCTCCAGCGGTCGGCAAGAGTTACGCCACTCTAGCCGGCAAAATTACTATTCCTCCGTCCAACCCTAACGCTCCTGGTTCCGCTTGGACTACGGTTGGCGCGAGTGGGAAGGTCAAGACTCCAGGTCCAGCAATCAGCCCCGCTGGCACTCGCACTGCGAGTCAGGGTGTGCTGCCAGCTGCTGCGACTATTCCTGCTACGATCGCATCTCCAGCGCTCGTTAGGAAAGCTCCAGTCAGCCGCTCGGCGTCGATGGCCAACCCAGGTGCCGTCAATCCCCATGACGAGTTCCGCAAGTGGGCTATCAATGAGCTGAGGCCTGATCTGAAGAAGGGTATCAATGGTAGGTTGAGAGATCCTTCTTTTCATGTAGAGAGATGTGCTAACATTTCCGCAGTGGACGAATTTGTCGGAACTCTTGTCATCCTCCCACCCGAGAGCGAGGTCATCACCGAGGCTGTGCACGGTGTCTCAAACACGATCGACTCCCGCCACTTCGCCGAAGAATTCATTCGCCGTAAGCGTCTTGCCGATAAGGGTCTTGTAGACAACAGTATTCCAAAGAGCGCATCGCCAGCTCTCGCCGCAGACAACAAGACTGGTGGTTGGAACGAGGTCGCGAAGAAGGGACCGAGCAAGGAGCCCGCAAAGGAGGAGGCTAATGGCAACTTCCGTGTTGTGGCATCGAAGAAGAAGGGAGGGAGGAAGTAGACGTGTGATGGATGTCAGAAGCACTGTCGTTCGCTAACAATGAACTTGACGACTGATCGTTCAATTGATGGACGGCTTGTAAAACGATTGAGTGGGCGGAGTATGTAAGATATCACAGCCGCAGAACCACTATCCGTTCGCTCACTATACTTTCACCTTGCTGGATCACAACTTGCTCCTCTCCTCCAGCCCCTTTCCCGTCCTCCACGCCTCGTTCCCAACCATAACCTGCTTATTCAACGTCCTCCAGCCTTCCGGTCCCTCTTCCAGTCCATTCCTCTTTCCCTTCGGAACATTCCTCCAAGCGAACAATCGCGTGTACTCCGATTCCCTCCTCTCCAACATCCACGACATGCTCACCTAGCACGGGCAGGAACTTGAACCCATGTCCCGACCCGCCACTTGCCACAACGAGATTCTCGTGCTTGGGCACATAGTCGATGAGGAAGGAGTTGTCGACGCTGTCGGTATACCAGCATAGACGGCAGGTCGTGAGGTCGAGGGTGAGAAGATCGGGGAGATGAGTGGCGCAGAAAGTGCGGAGGACACGCATTGCTTCGGCGGGGATCTGATCGAGAGACGTTTCTGGATAAGAGATGGCGGTCTTGTTCGTTGAGGAAGATGGTCTTTGAGAGGGACGGGTGAACGATGTCCACTTCGCTCCGCGGAAAGCGATTTTGAGCACGTTGTCCGGCGTCAGTGGAAGGCCGTATATGCCTCCGAAACCGCCGGAGTCGCTGCCATGGCCGCCCATGTCCCAGGACCAGACGGGAAAGTTGTCGCCGGAGAATTTGGCTCGTAAGTCGAGTCTAGATTCCGGGATGTGAATGCCGAGAATACTCCCAGCGGTCGTTTCGAGAAGTTGTTCGGTTTCTGGCAGGAGAGAAGGCGTCCATCCTCCACAGGCGACGAGGACGAAGTCGGCGGTGTGGCGTTCAAAGGCTGCGGTTGTGATTGCTGTTACGCGGTCGCCGGTTTCGAGGAGAGAGTGGAGAGCGTGATCGGGTCCGAGGTGTGTTGTGACGTGTCCGGAGCGTTGGCAGAGGTGTAATGCCCAGGCACAGGCGTGGCTGGCGAGGACGAAGCCTGCTGTTGTGTCGAGGACGCCGTCCGTTGAAAGGTTTCTGGACAGGCTATCGAAAGGATCGAGTTTGGAAGATGGGATGCCGGCTTCGAGGGCATCTTTTCTGCGTTGAGGATCGGAGATGCGGTATTGCGTGTTCTTGATCTCGGCTGGGAAGTTTGCTTGCGTGTCGATCTCGCTTTGTGCTAGACCTTTCTCGCTGCCACTCAGTCGGAGGAAGCCGACGTTATGCCACAGCTTGAGATCGGGTGATAGAGACTCTGGAAGCTCGGATGCAGGCGTTGTGGCGAGTTCTTCGTTCCATCGTTGCCACTCTGGCATGGCCTTGAAGGCGAGGTCTTGGTACAGCTGTTGCCCGCCATAGGATGCTCGAACGATCTTGTTGATGTCGCAGCTCGCTCCGTCAGCTCCAGCGGACTCTGAGTAGTGATTTGAGTGGAAGGGTTGACGGTCGAAGATGTGTATGTTCGTATAGCCTCTTCTGAGCAGGTGGAGCGTCGTTGAGAGGCCGAAGGCGCCAGCGCCGACAATGATGATCTTCGAAGTGTGGTTGAGAGGCGGACTCGGCTTTTCTGACATTCTAGAAATTATTCCTACGACTCCAATCGACGCATTGATTATATCTGGATCCAGAAGTCCGGGTGTGTTCTGCGATATGTTGGTCGGCAAGGTAGCGTCTTTTGAGGTGAAGTCGTTGCCCACCAATCATGCGTCGCATAGACTAGTTCTATCTAAAAGCGGGTCTAAAGTCCACGTCTGTCAACAGAGAGTATTCTGATTTGCTCATGACTGTACACTCCACCTTACATTCACAGCAACGTGCAAACTGTCATCGATATGCAAGCCATCAACAGTGCGAGTTTACGATCCGTTTCTACCACACGCCGGCGGGATAGTCCTGCGGTCTACGCAAGGACAACCTGGTCCGCATCAAAGGCGATGTCAGCTCGATGACGATGCAGAAGATCGATGCAGCTTCAGATCCTCCGTGGTACAGAAATCGACAAAGTGTTTAAGTCGACTGGACTGAACTCGGGCTTGACTGATAGGAGGACCCGTGCGGCGGACCATTGACCACCAACAGACGAAAAGCTGAGAGCAGTGACGGCATGGCCAGTGTCAACAATCCATATTAAGCGCTAACAGTAACTAGTCTGGGGAATCACGACGGCACCTTTCCCAACGCCGTTGCTTGTACCTCATCAGCCTGGATAAGGATTCCTGCCAACACCGTAATGACTGTATCCAAGCTCATTCCACTTATTGTTACAAGTCTCTCGTTCCCACCACGATCTCCCCATCTACAACATGCCCAAGACCGCCATACCGACACCACCAATCGCCGCGGCGGCGACCATGGGTCCGTTGGTTGGTGCCATAGCCTCAGAAGTTCCAGTCTTGGTAGCTTTGGAAGCACTGGCCTTGACAGACGAGATCTTCGAGGAGAGGGAGCTGGCAACGTCGCTGGAGGCGCTGGAGAGCTCCGAGGAAAGGGAGCTGACCTCGCCGCTCGCGGAGGCCTGCGCGGAGCTGAGGGAAGCGCTGTCCGAGGTCATGGTCATGCCTCCCGACATGGAGCCCTGTGGGAACGTGTTAGCCTGACAGTGGTCATGTTCGGAGGGGCAAGGTGAAAAAGAGCTTACCATAGTGGCTGTGGCGGTCTGAGCGACGCCCGTGTTCTCGGCGGTCTGACCTGGGGCGAGGTTGGAGAGCGCCTGAGATGCTTGGCCCAGGAGACCATTGACTTGGCCCGAGACGTCACCGTTCGCGGAGCCCGAGACGCCCCCGTTGGCCGCACCGTCGGCCTGGCCCTCACCGGAGCCGGTTCCTTGGCCAGTTCCCGAGCCCATTCCCGAACCCATTCCCGAGCCCATTCCCGAGACAGCTCCCGAGCCAGCTCCCGAGCCAGCTCCTGAGCCAGCTCCTGAGCCACCCTGATCTTGGGCAACGGCGAAGGCACTGAGGCCGATGATCATGAAGGTGGCGGCGCGCATGTTGATGATGGAGTGACTGGTCGACTGATTGGTAATGTGTTCGTTGGACAATCGAAGTGCTCGTGGGAGTGATTGAAGCCGGTGAGTGTGATGATCGAGAATCGAGGAGATGACCGATGCGTGGTTGTTGAAAAAGTGAAGCTGGGGCGCTGTCAGCCTCTTTATGAAGCATGCTCCTGGGTTCCATATTTTTCTAAGACAAGTTCAAACCGACGACATCCAAGGCAGTGTTGCAACGCGTGGCATAGGCCAAACATCAAAATCGCACGGATCGGGTGGCTGTGAGGGCGTGCGACTCGTGTGGGACAGCCCTGTACCTGACTAATAATGCATATTGTGCTAAGAATTCAGGGGCGCAATAATAAGGGACCATGCCAATCTTGGCTGAGACGAGGTCGTTCACAGGGAAACGTCATCTTGTGATTGAGGATGAACATTGATGAAACTTGTCCTGACGTAAATTTAAAGGAGCCTTCGATGATGAAGCTGTTTCGTAGTGACGCAATCACGCTTCAGGTCTATCGCTGCTATCGCAAACTGCTGTTCCTGGATCCGTTCAGGTCAGATCGATGACTTCCACATGTCGTCCGGGCTTAGAGTCTTCGCGATCTTGGCTCGGGGGCTTCACCATGCTTTCAGGCAAGGATTCCGGTACAACAGCCTGGTTTCGAAGCAAATTCGTTAGACGTAGCTCGCGAATAGTTGCTGGGGCGATGCTTTCCCCTGGTATTAGATCGCTTGGTATCGATGATGCACGATCTAAAGACGTATTGTCTGGCGGTCGTGTTGATGACGCGCGTTGCGCCGCTGGTTTTGTCGACCGATGTTTGGCAAGAGGAAGCCCTTGCGAGTCTTGGATGTCGAAGCGAGTATCTGGCTGCGACGAGGTCATTTGTGTCGACGACAGCCCCGGAGCGACCTCTTTTTGCATCGCCCACTGCATGACGTCTCCCGCTATGCTATTGCTGGACCAGGCCGATCTTGGTTCGTCGTTGTCATCGTCGCAGAGATCCACAACCTTTGCAGCTAGCTTCGCGGCTGGCTTTGCAAAGGTCGGCATATCCGGTCTTCTAAATGATGGTCGAGGGGGGCTCGATGGTTCTTCGAGAAACGCTTCGGACTTTCGCTTCTTCTTTGGTGGCTTTTGCGCACCAGCGCTATCTTTTGGCGCTTTAGCTCGCTTCTTGAGATTCACAACAGGTGGCGGATCAACAGACGAATCGCTACCAGCGGGCACAGCTTGGTCCAGAGATGAGGCCGGTGCATCTTGAAAAGCATCCTGCGAGGCCTTTGCCGCAGCGCTTGATTTCGACTTTCGCTTTGATGATTCAGCAGGCGCATCAAACACGCGTTCGGGAAGGCCGTTGCGTAGCAGACAATCGAGTATGTAGCACTCGATCTTCTCGTGTGGACTATATGGCGTGCCGTCCTTGGCCGCAAACTCGGTCCAGTCCTCTTCGGGTGGCTGCACCGACAGATCAACTTCAACGAGATCGGCGGCCGAAATCATGATTCTGACTTCGCACTTTCCAGGACCATTGGGATCGACCTTCTTGTTGTGTCGTACGGGTTTGAGTTCGACTCCGAAGGAGAGGTTCTCCTCTCGTCCCTGTTCAGAGCTCGTGCGCGCTAGCTTTTGAGCGAGGAATGCCGGTGCCAGATGTTTGAGATATTCGCGTGTGGAGAAATTGTACCTGAGATGTGCCGGAGATCAGCTGTCAAGATTTCGAGGGCGGTATCTTTTCCGAGGGCGGTATCTTGACCACGAAGGCCGTCCACATACCTATGTCGAAGCTCGATTCGCAGCTTTGACTGATCGATTTGTAGGTCCCAACCGCGACGCAAAGCCCTCAAATTGTGGCACTGTTCATCTGTCGAGACGGAAGGCGCTCGGTAGCCCTCGAGCGCTTTCAATCTGGGAAATGTAGAGGGAATGTCCATTCCCTTGCCTGCTGCTCGCAAAGCCTCGCTGCGATTTGTCAGTCAAGGAGCAAGGTTTCTCTCGTTGAGATCGGCATTTCAAGTGCAAACTTACGAGAGAGCAGCCCGCCATCTTGGAAGATCTTCCTTTGGCATGTGTTTCGCTTGCGTTGCAAGCCCGAGTGACTTCTTGGCTATGACTTTAGCCAACTGTGGTCCGCAGCCTCGAAGTCCCGTCTCATCGTAGTCTCCACCGGACAGCAATGCAAAGAGAACAAGACTGTCTGCGTCCATGTCGAGTTGCTCCAGGATTTTCGAGGCTTTGTAGACCCTGATGTGGTCTTCGACTCGCTTTTGCCCAACTTTGTGTTGCTTGATCAGGGTGGTGCATCCGAACATGAAGGCATCGCAATCGTCACTCCAGACGGCGTCGACGATGCCCAGCTGCTGCAGACGGGCGCACTCTGCCTCGCCTTCACCAGGTGCTCGGTGATAGTGTACCTTCAAGAGGTCAAACATTTGATGGAGAAGTTTGATGCATTGCTCGTCCATCTTTCCGCCGCCGGGTCCTTTCCCGTGACGCCCTGCCTTCCAAGGCTTTCTCATGCCGTCGGTCACAAAGAGGTATTGAATGTTGAGTCGCCATTGTCGGAGAATGCGCCAGAGGATGACCTTTTCTTGAGGGTTTGCAGCGGGTTCTCCTTCACGAATTCGTTCAGTCTGCTCCGGTGTCAAATTCGTGAATCGCCATGTGGCTTCGTCGACAGCGATCCGAAGTGGCCGCTTGTGCTCCTTGAAGTGCGCGGCGGCATAATCAGCAATGTGCCATATCTCGCCCTCACCCAGCACATCCCACAACCTGCAAGTGAACTGTCAGTTTCTGAATGATGTCTCGAGGATGAAGCTATGGTACCCGTTGATGCCCATGTCGTAAGCACATGAGTCGACTGTGCTTGGTGATGTCGTGTATCGAGGTTGAATGCATGAGCTGTGAAGGTGAGTGCGATCTCACCGTCGATATGGAAGTCGCTCTTTGAGGTTAAAGTGACACGAGATACGCGAAGCAGTCGCGACAAGGATGTACAGGCTGACTAAGCTCGCGGGCACGGATGTCGTCCAGCATCACTTTCTCCGCCAACCTCATCTCACTCTTCCTCATCGCCAACGAACGTCTCGTGATGGATGGTGTGCATGTCGAATTCTCTGGAGACATGCCGGCGTTTTGGGAGTGATGCGAGAGACTGGTCATCGCACAACATTTCCTTCACCGCTCGGCTAGGAGGCTTCCAGGTGGGCTGCGGACCGCTGTGCACTCGGATCGCACGGCAGATACTGTTCGTTCCTATCGTTTCTGCAAGGTTGAAGCGAGTTGAGAAAGAGCTAAGGAACGGCACGTGGACGGACAGCTGTATCTGTACTTGTTGAAGTATACTTTCTGCTCGGTCAATCGACGAGGCGAATGGCGACAGCTGTGACGTGTACGTCACTCGTCGTGGCCGACAACGGCTGCCAAAGACATTTCCCGGCAGCGAAAACAGAAATATGCCACTCCCACGCCGTGATGCCGATTGCCGGCCAGCTTACCTCCGTAGCAATGTCCGCTCCTTTGATATATACACAGGCGCCACCTACCCGGTCATGTCCTGTCTCTGTAGAATTCCCCATGTTGGCAGTGTGATGAAATGGCGTCCAGACCCAATTCGGCTACAGACTCAGACGCGATGATTGAGAAGTCGGACGACGAGCACAGTCGTGACGACAACCAAGGAACAGAAGACAAAACAGAGGAGAACAACACTCAGCGTACAATCACAGATGCCCCGAATGGCAAAGACGAAGCATTTCGAGTATCGTTTGAGAAAGGCGATCCCGACGATCCCCACCATTGGTCGAATGCCCACAACAGCACTGCTTGGTTTCCTAGCGTCAGTTCCTTGACTATACTTTCGGCGGCCTCGTACATGTACTGAATGCAAGCAGCCTCGCCGGATCAATCGGGAGCTCGATCATCTCGCCAGGATCCGACGAGATTGTCGAGGAGTTCAACATCTCTCAAGAAGTCGCCGTGTTGACCGTCAGTTTGTATGTGCTCGGATTTGCACTCGGTAAGGCCTGTCGTTTGTACTAGATACGACCTGTTCCTGATGATTCGCAGGTCCAATGATGTGGGCGCCGATCAGTGAGGTAAGTTGGAGAAGCCGGCGTGGGTTTTCCTCGAGATCATGACTTACGTTGGTTCAGGTATACGGACGAAAATGGAGTATGCTACCAGCGCTTGTCGGACTCGGACTCTTCAGTATTGGCTCAGCACTCAGCCAGAATGCTCAAAGTCTCTTCATCACGAGGTTCTTCGCAGGTCTGTTCGGATCCGCACCGATCAGCAATGTCACCGCGGCTCTGGGAGACATGTACGCGCCACGAGCACGAGGCATCGCAGTCACGTTCTACGCTGTGATGGTCGTTGGAGGTCCGACATTGGGGCCAGTCATCGGCAGCGCCATCATCAACAATCCTTCTCTCGGCTGGCGCTGGACAGAATGGGTCGAAGCCATCTTTGTCGGAGTGATCGTCAGCGTCGCCTTCTTTACACTACCGGAAATCTATGGGCCTTGTCTCCTCAAACGCAAAGCTCAACAGATGCGCACGACATCCGGCGACGAGCGATACTGGCATCCGCAGGAGTCGGAGCGCATACGGCTGAACAACATCATCACCAAGTACTTTGCTCGTCCTTTGCGAATGCTGGTCACAGAGCCAATGGTGGCTTGCGTGAGTTGCGAGCCTCCCATGATCATGATTGATTACTGACCAGCACCTACAGATCGCATCCTATGCGTCGTTTGTTTATGGAATATTATACCTTTTCATCCAAGTCGTTCCGATTGTCTTCAGAGAGCAACGTGGCTACGGTCCGGTCGTGTCAACGCTTCCCTTCCTAGGACTTTTCGCAGGAGTCTGCTTAGCCGTGGGCATAAACCTCGGGAACCAGGCTCAGTATGGTAAAGCAATGGCCAAGAATGGTGGGCAGGCAGTGCCCGAAGCTCGTCTCCCGCCCGTCGTCATCGGCGGCTTTCTATTCTCTACCGGACTGTTCTGGTTCGGCTGGACCGCAGCACCGCGGTATCATTGGAGTTTGCCTACGGTAGCGTTAGGTTGGTAAAGTCCTGTTGCACGCCATTGAGTACTGCTGACAGTATTCATTGCAGGCTTCGTCGGTGCAGGCTTCAACACCATATTCCAGCAGTGTCTGAACTACCTCGTCGACACGTATGGTCCCTATGCTGCTAGCTCCACCGCTTCGAACACTTTCTTGCGATCGATCCTCGGCTGCGCTTTGCCTTTGGCGGCACGACCCATGTTCTTGAACATGGTGAGTTCCATCTTCTTGTCTTCTTACTCACCATGCTGACTCTCCGTTTAGGGCATTGGACCCGCTGCGAGTATCTTGGGTGGTGTCTCATGTCTGGGACTGCCGGTCCCATTTTTGTTCATGAAGTACGGCGAAAGACTCAGGCATAAGTCAAACTTTGCGCCTGTGTAGTAAAATAATGAGTTGAACGATACAGTATAGAGGTAGAAACAGATCGCGCATTGAATATGGCCACAGCGTATGATACAGCTTTGTGTTTCCGATTATTGCCGAGGTTCAACGGAAATGATGTCGACTTTGTGAAAGACTGCGAGGTCTTCAGGCTGGAGCTTGCGGAGGATTCCCGTAGCAGAGAGCATGGAATGCATTGAGTCCCATCGAGTTATCATATGTTATGTCAAGAGTTGAGAGATATACCGCGAGTTCGTCAGGAGAAAAGTTGTCCATCGGGAAAGATCGCTTCGATATTGGTGACGTCCTTTCCCGACCAATCACGATCGTCCAAATCAAGCCAAGACGAATGGCTTCAAGCTGCTTCAACTTTGCTTCAGCCAACGACACATTGATCGATACCGTCGCATCACCCACCACGCCCGTCTGAACACGCCCAGGCTTCGATTGCGGCCCTCGATCATCCTCTGACACGACTCTCATCCTCTTCCCTCCCCAGTCGCCGTCGCCAGGATGCTCCGCACCGCGCCGCTGCTCCGCCAGCTCCCTGCCACAGTGCAGAGCGGCCGGACCGCCGCTACCACCTTCGCGCCTCTTGCACGGCAATCATCAATCCAGCAGACTCGATCTGCACACGCGATTTCCAACCCGACACTTGCCAACATTGAGAAGAGATGGGAGGCCATGCCACCGCAGGAGCAGGCCGAGCTTTGGATGTCGCTCCGGGATCGCATGAAGGTCGACTGGAATGAGCTCACGATGCAGGAGAAGAAGGCCGGTACGTTGGAGCACACAATGCCTTTCAAATTTTCACAATCCTTCATGGTGGATCACGGCGATGGGACGGGAACCTAGCCGGAGAAAGGCCGGCTATTCACGCGATGGGTGGACGGCATTGAAGATGCACTTGACCGCAATATGGGCGATACGCGAATACTCACAGGCTGACATGTTGTTACAACAGCGTACTGGGTTGCATTCGGCCCTCACGGCCCACGTGCCGAGACTCCACCAGGCGAGGGCACCAAGGTCTTTATCTACACTCTCATGGGTGTTGGCGCAGCCGGCGCCATTTTCTTCACCACTCGCATGTTCGCCCGCCCAGCACCAAGCACAATGAACAAGGAATGGCAAGAGGCGACCAATGAGTATTTGAGGGTAAGATGGAGAAACACGATATCGATGAGCAGGAACAGCGCTGCTCGAAAGAGGCCAATACTGACGTCTTTTCTCCATTCTCCAGGAAAACAAGGTCGAGCCAATCACCTTTATCGGCAACCCAGACTACAAGGGACCCGGCATGGTCCAGAGCCCGCCAAAGAAGGAGTAAATCGCTCTATCATCGACAATTTGAGCATAGATGGTGCAGAACACTCAAGGCGAGAGCGACTTACCTGTAAACTGCGCATACGGTGCATTTTCCTTGGGTTGACTGTACGACGAGCTGGTGGCCTTCGGAGCGAGTAGAACGGGCCAAGACTTTGTATCTTACACTTCCGCGCAGCGCTTGTCACACTGTATAAAGGAGCAAAACGAGGCGAGCATTTTGACACCTGTCCAGTTCTTCCGTGATCGATTGTTGGGTTGAGAAATTCGGCGAGCAAGAACATCGACTATGACAGGAGTATGCTGGCATCGGTGGTCTAGAGCTCCGAATCTCGAGGATTGTACACCTATGAGCTTACCCTCACTCGCAGGATGCTACGAATGAGCGAAGTTACGACAGTTGAGCATGCATCCTTCGGTGATGATTCAATTGTCCTTCGATCTGCACAAGCAAGGTTTTCGCCCAAACCTTCCCGATCCTTCGTCGAAACGCCTCAAAACCGGCCTGCGAGCATTCTCTGAAGTATACCACTTTGACTATGGGCTGCAGACGCCTCACGACTTATCCCAAACTGTGCCGTGGCACGCCAGTCATGGACGAGGCTCTCATGGCTAGCTACGAGCCTCAAGTGGGCCTGATGTGGCATGGCGAGAACAGAGTGCTGTCGCCTGATACGCCATGTGAGTACCACCGTGGATGTCGAGCCGAGAATGGACAACATTGCTGATCAGTGTCTTTCAACATTCAGACGCAGCAGCCTGCGCCCAAAATGCAATCTACTTCATCGACCTCAGATACGACATTGAAAGCGCCAAACACATCAAACAGCAACTCGAGAGACTGGTGTCAGACGACCCGAAAGGCTATTATTACATCGACGAAGTTGACGCCATTGCTGAGAGAAGGGATGCCGATGGCGAAGCCGTCTTTGCTGGGAATCCCGCGTATGCTCGAGTTCTGTTCGCTGAATCCTTGAATGAGAATAATCCTGATCTTAAGCTGCCTGTTCATGAGCCGGCGGGAGAGTGGCTGGTGTTTTATGATACGAAGAATATGGAGGTTGGAGGAAGGGCGAAGCGGATCGGGACCGGTCTAAATCCGAGGGAGAGCACGGCGAGGTCTGCTATTGTTGCTGAGAGCAGCGACGGTGCGCAGAGCGAATTGGGAACTTGGAAGGCTGCGGTGGACACGCCCAGATTCGAGGGCGAGACGGATGCGGATTACTATCAGAGGATGGACAAGCTCCACTGGGGCTAGGGTGAGTATTGGAGTATCGTTTGGAAGTGATTCCAAGTGGTTGATCCTCCTCAGTATTTTATAAAGCCATCCGAAGTGACGGGGCAATGTACATATGAATATGCATGGGTAACTACCATCTATGCCCACGCACTGTCGTTCTTGAAGGCACCTGAGATGTGTTCTCTTATCGAATGCAGGCCAAGGATTCAAGTAACGGAGCCAGACCTCAATCGAGTCACTGCCAAGCACGCCCTTCTACATCAACATCAATACTTTGACAAGTTGCGGACTTTTCACTGTCACCTTTAACTTCCTTATACTCGCAATGATTGACACAGCCAATGGCACCTATGCCCACCGTCCAGCAGAATCCAAGCACGATCAATACTCAGATGTCGACAGTATCGATGTCATCAATTGTGGAGAAGAGGCAGCGAAACATTTCCTCTTCGATCCACAGCATCGCAACCTGAACCATGGTCAATACTCACGAGCAAACCATACCTTAACACATCACGTTGACATTCGGTAGGCTCTTTCGGCACATACCCAAAAGCAATCAAGACCGTCTTCCGTCACTACCAGGACCAATGCGAATCTCGACCCGACTGGTTTCTCCGCTATGAGCTGCCTAGACGCATCGACGAGGCCCGGACTGCGATCGCAGAATACTTGAACGCTCCTGTGGAAGCCTGCGTTTTCGTTCCAAACGCAACGACTGGAGTCAACGCTGTGCTGAGGAATCTGGTCTTTCAGCCCGGCGAGGTGATCATCTACTTTGCAACCATCTACGGAGCTTGTCAGAAATCTGTGGAGTACATCCTCGAGACGACACCAGCCGAGGCGCGACAAGTGGAGTACACGTATCCTATCTCCGATGACGACCTGTGCGCTGCGTTCGAGAAGACCGTCCAGGAGATCAAAGCGGAAGGCAAGACTCCCAAGGTCGCCATTTTCGACACCATCGTCTCCCTGCCTGGAGTCAGAGTTCCATTCGAGCGCCTAACAAAGCTATGTCGTGAGAACGACGTCCTCAGCTTGATCGATGGCGCCCATTCTGTGGGTCATATTCCAATGGACCTGAGCGAGCTGGACCCGGACTTCTACGTCTCGAATTGCCACAAATGGCTATTCGTGCCTCGCGGCTGTGCCGTGTTCTATGTCCCAGTCAGGAACCAGCACCTCATGCGTTCATCGCTGCCGACCAGTCACGGCTTCGTCCCGCGGGGCTCATCCGCGATCAATAATCCTCTGCCGCCCACCACACAGAGCGAGTTTGTCACTCAATTCGGCTTCACGGGTACCCTGGACTTCTCGGCATATATGTGCGTCCCTGCAGCACTCAAGTGGAGAAGCAAGGTCGCTCATGGTGATCTGCGTGGCGAAGAAGCGATACTCTCCTACTGTCGGCAATTGGCGAAAGATGGTGGGAATCTAGTTGCTGACGCCTTCGATACCAAGGTGATGGAGAATCAAGAGGGCACTCTAGGACAGTGCAATCTTGTCAATGTTCCTCTTACAGGTCTGTTCGAGCATCCTGCTGGAAGTGATGCTGCTACGGCGTCCAAGATCGTCATGTAAGTTCTTCGACTATTCTATCGCACGCTCTGGCTGACAAGGTGCAACAGTTGGATGGCAAAGACTCTGACAGATGAGTATAACACTTTCATAGCGATGATCGTCTACAACAACGAGATTGTCGTCCGGCTCAGCTCGGAGATATACTTAACGCTCGCAGACTTCGAATGGGCGGCAAAGACTCTGAAGGAAGTCTGCGGAAGAGTTCGAAAAGGAGAGTGGAAGACACCTCAGAAGTAGTTCAACGGGGCACATCGACAGACAAGGTAGACAGAATCATATATTCGTCTCGAGGATTTACTCTATCCCTTCAGATCCTCCGTGACGGCTTTCAGCCTGTCCCACCCATCCGTACCGTCCCAGCTATCCTTTCCTCTCCCTAATATTCCTCTCACAGCACTCCTCGCTTTGAACTTCCAGTCCTTGGCCACTGGCTCACCAACACCCATCCCTTCCGTACGCTCTTTGGGACCCAGACTCTCGTATGAGTCACACAACCGCACAGTCGCTTCGACAACCTCGTTCCACCGCTTCTCACTCTCCGTCTCCCAGCCCGGCTGACTAGTGATCGCCCGCCATGCCTTCTCCTCCGCATCCAAAGCCGTAGTAGGCTTATTCCGCCACAGCGCAAGCTTGCCCACAAGCTGCCACAAAGCAGATGAGCCTGTGATGAGCGGCACGACACTCTCGTCAATAAATCTCACGACCATACGTGTCAGACCAGGCTGACTGGGATCGTAAGTGTCGTTCTCAGAGATGATGTGTGAAACGAGCATCTGCACCATCTCGACGTCGATGCATTTCTCACCGTCGGTCGGGCCACGGAGATCGACGATACGTTTCTGCGCGGAGAGGATAGTTGTGTAGTCGGGTGGTTGAAGAGATGCTGCGACAATGAGGACGTTCTCCCAGATACGGTACGATTCGCGCTTCAGTGATGCGGCGCGCTTGAGAGCTTCGAGCGCATCGTAGCGGAGGGCTAGATGGCGTTCGGCAGAGGATTGAGGAGGAGGAACGTGGTCGTCTTCATCGTCGTCCAATTTGACTTTGTTGTTTTCTTGAGTGGCAGGAACATCGTCTGGATCCATTCGAAGCAACGCTGCGGCGAGATTTGACCACGCCTCAGCATCGGTCTCTTCGAGCTGGACGCACCTTGAGAATGCTTCTACAGCTTTCTGAAATTCTGCCAGCTCGAGTAGTGCACAGCCGAGAGCGAACCAGCTGGTGTGATTCAGCTGATTGACCTTCAGACTCTTGCTGTATCCAGCAGCCGCTCGAACAAAGTCTTTGGCCGCAAAGAAGTGACGTCCGATCGAACGCTGAGCTCGAGCATATCGTTGTTTTGATACTTCCCACGCTTTTTCGTACATCTCGATGGACTGATCGATGTCTCCCAAAATACAGTACAAGCGTGGGGCGTCGAGTGGTGGAGGATCGCGAGCTGGTCCCTCCCATTCTTCATCATCGCTGACTTCGAGCTCTGAAGTGTCAGGCCCTCCGCTTGTGGTGTGGAAGAGTTGCCTCCTGACCAATCTCTTCGCTTTGTCCTCACGTTCCGTTGCTGCCCAGCAGAGTGCTGCTTCCGCCCACATTTCTAGTCGCTCGTAGATGCCCAGGGCTGATCTCAAACCTCCGAGTTGGACCCATCGAGCGGCCAATTCTGCTTCCATTTCCCATCGAGTTGGTGAAGCGAGCTGGAAGATGTACTTCAGTCGCTCAGTCACAGGTGCACTCTCCGACTCTTTGGCCTTGGGTAGGAAGGTGGATGCAGCAACTTCTTGTGTAGCATTCTCCAATCCGGAGGATCCTTCGGCTGTAGTCTCGGCAATGACTTGATCGACCAATGCTTGAAGCTGCAGCAGACCACGCTCGACCGTCCGCGATCGATAGCCTTCGATTCGACTTCGCACCAGCAGCGCTTGTGTATAGACCTGCCAATTCGAGCTTCCTCCATCCAGCACTCGAGTCGCATATGGCGCGGTCTCTTCTCTCGTTAGACCGTCTTGCGCCGATGTATTCGTTATTGAGGATGCCAGAGATAAGAGGACGATAGAGTCAAGTGGCTGCAACTGCGGTTGTTTCGCAGGATCCAGGGCTTTCAGTGACGCTGGAATAGATTCCATGTCTGTTATGTCGGCTGATGTATATTCTTCAGGCTTCTTGGTGAACGATATTGATTCCAACAGAGTATCGTCGTTCAGATCGAGCTTCGTTGGTTCGGCCACAGCACCCTCGCCATTTTGTGCGGCTTTGGTGTGTTCCTCCGTCGGTTCGACATTTTCGTCATTCGTTGCGCTTTTGGCCAGCACAACAAGCTGGCTGGTATCTTTCTGCTGGAACTTGGTTCGCTTCCCCATCAGGCCCGTCAAAGCGAACTCGAAATTGAGCGTACTTTTCGCCTTTTCTATATCAGCTCGCGCAAGCTTATCCAGCCCGTGGTGGATGTGAATCGTCGCTCTCTCCAGGAAAAACTCTGCTTTGAGATGCGCACTGTCCAAGTTGCGGATATCTTCTTCAAGCATCTCAAGATCATCGTAAACAACGTCTTGTACAGTCGACGATACCTCCGACAGCAGTCTCTGATGCATGAAAGCAATTCTCATCTTCGCCCATCTCGCCGCCTTGACATTCTTCAAAATCGGTGGGCTCGTCATCACCGCGTCGGCCAGACACAAAAGTTCAATGTTGGGCGTCAACTTGTACGCCGCTATGCCATCGATCGTAAAGCCAGCGAGCATCTGTTGCTTGACATCGTGTCGGCGCTGTTTGTCCGCGACCACATGCTTCGGCAGAACAAGCTCCACTGGCACGAAGTCCAGCGGTGGTCCTGTCACATTCGATTGTAGGAAAGCCAGCAGCGCAGCATAACCAATACAGAAAACAGCGATCTGCTTCTCCGGGTGTGATCGATCGGCCAGAAAAGTGCCCAGACGCTGGAAAATGAAGTCGCTCCAGCTTTGGAAATCTTCGAGCTTGAGTGTGTCAAGTTTTGCATCTTCGATGTGTCCAAACAGTGCTTGCGCCTCTGAGCTTCGTAAAAGACCTTTGTAGTCGCCTTCTTCAAGCTTTTTCAGATGCGCTTCGGCTTGGCTGGCGACTTCCTCGGGCAAATTGCTTCGCAGATATGTCACGAGAGAGTCTGCCATGTTGTGCTTGTTTCTCGATCATAAGTGGCTAATGCAAGTGACTTCGCATTTGACAGGACCAATTTCTTCAACAGCTTCGAAAGTTCTTAGAGCAACGTCGATAACAAATGTGATAATGACTTTCCGCATTAGCGGAGTTATTGACGCCTAATTGAGTCTAGCTTGACATCCGCTACACAGCAGTATACCTTTACACACGAAAGCCACTTACAGCTGCGATGATCTTGTAGCCATTCAGTACGGTGTGATATAGTTCCTGGTGCGACGGCTCAGCTGATCCGTCTCTTAGGCTGGATGACAAACAAGTAACATGATAACGAAGACCGACATCGAAACTTCATGAATACTGGGGTATCTATCAAGAGAGGCTACATAACGAGCGACTCTGCAACAAGCGACTGCAACAGCTTGCATCTATGTCTCGGGCTGATCTGGCTTCTCGCGAGCATCGAAGCCTACGACTTCGTTGATCTTCGTGACCTGATAGTCGTTAGTCGGGTAAAAAGACGGTCATGGACAGCACACAACTCACCATTTCCTCGATCATGTAGGGCTTGGAGATCACATCGTCCATGCCATTATTCAGCATCTCCTCCTGTTGGGCGCCTCGTACATTCGCGGTAACGCCAAGAATGGGCACTCGTTCCACCTCCCCTCGCTCCTCGAGTTCACGAATGGCTTTCGTCGCCGCATTACCGTCCATGATTGGCATTTCCTACAGAGTGTTAGCGAGGATATAGAACATCGCGATATCCTCAGCACCGACCTGGTCCATCAGAATGATGTCAAATGCTCCCTGGTCCCCGGAAGATCCTTTGGGAGCATTTCTCGCAGCATCGACGGCTTCTTTACCGTTGTTGGCCGTCGTGACGTTGAAGCCCTTTGCTTCCAATTTCCTGAATACGATTCGCTGGTTGATAATGTTGTCCTCCACGAGTAGCACGTGCGCCTTCGAGCCTGTGCGCTGTGTCTTGGACCGGCTTGGCGATTGGTGCTTCGCAGATTCGTTTCCCGTTACGTCGTCTGAGACTTTGCTTTCTCCTGAGAGATGCACTTTCGAGATCGTAGGTCTCTCCGCGTCGCCATATACATCGTTCTTCTCGTAGTCCACCGCCGCGGGACCATCAACCTCTTCCTCCGTGGGCCTCTCCTCGAAGTACGATGTACCCTCGGATTTGGTCGCCGCGCGTGGGGTATACGAAAAGGGCTCTCTCCCGTGTGGCGAGACAGGGCTATGCAACTCGGCGTGTATTTGCCCGCGGATCCTTTCGATTCCGTCCTGCTCCTCCTGCGGGCTCGTTGATTCCCTGTTGTTGTCTTCGGTCCGCTTGACCTTGAAGAAGAATCCGAATGTGCTACCTTCTCCCTCCTTGCTACTAACGCCGATTTCACCGCCATGGAGATGGCATATCTTACGGCTGATGTTGAGTCCGAGGCCGCTGCCTCCATACACCTCTTCTGTCTTCGGCGTTGCTTGTCGAAATCTCTCGAATAGACGTCGCTGGCCTTCCTGACTGATGCCGATTCCTGTGTCTTTGACTGCGACCATGATGTAAAGCGCCTCGCCAGAGCCCCACTCCTTTGTGTTCGTTGCATCAATCCTGTAGGCTGCATTCTCCGATTCGAAGAAGACGACATCGGGCGGGTAGCTCTCTGGCCGCTTCAGGCTGGCTCCAACAGAGCAGGTGAGTTTCTTCTCTCCCTTGCTGCGCTGGGTGAATTTGATCGCATTCGTGACGAGGTTGATGAGGACTTGACCAATCCGGGGAATGTCAGCCATCACTCGATTTACCTCGACGGAATCGTATGAGTCGTCGACCGTGTATTCAAATCCCATTTGCTCTTTCCGAAACTCATGCTGGAACATCTTCAAGGTGACCTGTAATTGGCGGCTTGGCTCAGAAGGGGTCGGCACGAGGGACAGCAGAGAAGCGTCCAGCTTGGAGAATGATAAAACGTCGTCGACGATGTTCTTCTGATGTTTCACGCAGAGGTGTATCGTCTCGACGGCTTCGCGTATCATGCTAATGTCCACTTCTGATTTGTCGCCGGATATGGCGTCAGTAATGTCTTCTGCGCAGTGCAGCACCGCTGAAAGAGGATTGCGGATCTCGTGACTGATCATGTCGATGAAACGCTCTTGTTGCTCCTTGCGCTCGCGTGCCTGCTGCGCGGCTTTGCGCTCTGCGAGCTCGGCGCCCTTCTCGGAGCTGATATCGACAATGCTGCAAATGAAGCCACCTGAGTCTCGTGTAGATACGTGCTGAAAATTCTCGTCGCCCAACGGCGTTAGTAGAAGAAGTCTCCAAGGATGCGGTTCGTCCCTTGCGCGGAACTCGATTCTCAACTGTTCTTGAGACTGGAAAGCTTTCTTGTAGGCTCCCATGACCCGATCATAGTCTTCTGGATGAATGCTCTGAGGCCAAGATGTAAACTCCTCGTCCTCTCGTTGTAGGGTCGTCAAGTCGAAGAAATGCTGATTGACAAAGATTGCTTGCGCGTTGCGATCCAAGATGGCCAGTCCAGAAGGCAACATTTCCGCGAAGCGTCGAAAGAATGGATGCTCGTCGATTGGGATGTTATCGCCAGCTTGGCTGTCGGTGTGGTCGCCATCACCGTTGGTCTCATCGTTCATGACCGTGGAATAATCGACCTTGTCCGGTCTTCCTCCACCAATTTGCATGGACTGATACATCCTCGGCTTTGGTAAAAGCTGAATCATAATGCCGTTTGGCTGAAGTGGACTCAGAATGCAAGTCGAGACCTTTTTGCTCTCGGACGTGATCTCGCGGATCAAATCGCGCGTTCGTACTTCCTCCGGGGTGCCATCTTCGCGCACGGATCTGAGTGTCTCCAGGGTGGATTTTGAGAAATAGTCCCTCTGCGGCTGGCCTTGCGCCGTGATACCGCCCATGTTCTCCCACGCATTGTTGTGCAGCAACAAGAAATCATCCTCCCAAAGCAGCGCTGCCGGATATGGCACAGATGCTATGGTCAACGCGTACGCTCGTAGGTCCTCCGGCCATCCAATCAAAGGACCTAGTCGACAGTCCTTGTCGATGCCGGGGAGCAGTGGCTTGGTAGTAGTGGCGTCCTGTGTTGCTGCAGCGGACACTGCATGCTCAGAGGCAGTCATGTCTTCATACCGCTAAGCCGTGCAACAACGTCGATCTTGCTCGGCGGTATGGAGGTAGCGGTGTGAGGTTGGATCTCGGCCGTCGGAGACTTCCAGTCTCTTCGATTCCTGCCCAGCCTCGCAGAGTGGATTCGATTTGCCAATGTGATGATGCGCATGGGAAGCAAGGCGCGTGCCATGGAGGTGATCAGCCGCACCAATCTGACGTCAGGCCCTAGATCGGTCGATGCACGCGGACACCCTACTGGACCTGCCTCCGGGGCCTGCACAGGACTAGTTCCAATCTGGGAAATGCTATTCTGATAACTTATTTTCTTCTATCAACACACGCTCGTGATGTCGTTCCTCGTCCCTCAATGCCCTAGAAGTGCATGAAAAACTCGCCCGTCAGCACCTCATCCAAATGCGCAGTTCTCACGCCCTTCTCCATATCCTCCGTCCAAGCACCTGAAGCGACCGCCGTCCACGACTCAGCATCCCTCTTCTTGCCACTATGGTGCTGGTAGGCTGGTGCTCCATTGGTGTTCTCGCATCCGAGCAGAGTCACACCAGAGATACGCAACTCTTCAGCAGTGTAGCCAAATGTCCCTCCGATAGAGAGCAAGCCATCCTCGAAAGTAAAGGTGATCTCAGAGGTGCCCGCCTGCTCGATACTGTCGCCATCGTCGAGGTAGAGCGAGCCCGACGCTTTCCCGTCTCTTCCTGGAGCGATGATGATTTCGAAGGGAAACTTCCGGGTGGCTGTTGTGGTCATGCCAGATCCCGCTCGGACGGGAAGAACGCTGCCTCCGCGAACATGGAGCGGAATCTCGGTGAAACCAACGTCGTTCAGCGTGACCGTCTTGCCTTTACCTTCGACGACGTCCCACGAACCCCATTTATAGAATCGATCGTCAGGCAGGTAGATATCGACGCTGGTGGAGTTCTCCTCTGTGACTGGAGAGACCAAGATGGACTCTCCATAGAAGAATTGAAGTTCGGTGCCGAAAGTGTTGGTGTCGTGCGGGTAGATGAAGAACATCGGGTTGACCACGGGTGTTCCAGTCTTGGTCTGCTTGTGCAAAGCAGTGTAGATGTAATCAAGCAGGCGGTAGCGAATGTCGAGAGCGCTGCGAGCAGCTTCGGCCACGGTGTCCCACAAATAGAACTCCTGAGGGATCGAGGTGTCACCGTTGTGGTTACGCATAAATGTGTAGAAAGCTCCGAGAGTAGCCCAGCGTGCGCAGAGAGTCTCGGTAGTATTTGCGCCGAAGCCACAGATGTCGCTGCCAACCATAGGCATTTGAAAGAGAGCGGCAAAGTTGAGCATGCCGGCGATGGAGAAGCGATACTGCTCCCATGTGGAAAGGTTGTCGCCCAACCATTTCCCGACCTGGGTACCGGCGCCTGCAAAGGTCGAGCGGGTGATGATTAGCGGACGCCTCGCTGGCCGACGAGCTATCATGGCTGTTCGGCACGCTGTGCTCATCATGCTGCCATAAAGATTGTGAACATCAAGTTCCACATGACCATCATAGTGCACGATATCCGTATCCAGTGTGGAGTTGGAGAGTCCTCCGAGAGCTTGCTGAGTGTTGGCATTTTTGATTTGGTACGGTGGCGCGAGCAAGTCCCGGTCTGGGTATCCAATGATAGTTGCTCCCGACGGCGTAGAAGACGCTTGACGCTTGGCCGGACGTTGTATCGACTCTCCGGTGACTTCACGCTTGGCGACATCGTTCGGGTTGCTCGCTGGTGCGAGCCATGGAGGTGCATAAGCGAGGTCGTCTGCTGGGTAAGGCTGTGCGCCAGGCTGGAACTCGGACGGGAAGCCTGGTATCTGCCTTGGCTGGGATCTGAGGGCGGGTCGAGAAGGCGGGAAGCCGGATTCGGCGGCCGTCATGTCAACATCGTCACCAAAGTGATTGAAGTTCGCGGCCTCGTTCATATCAATCCACTAGAAGAGAAGCGACGAAGTCAGTGCGAGGTTCAACAGTCAGGATTGTTGATATAGGGCTGTGCGTACGAGAGCGTCAATATCGACTCCAGTGTCAGCGTTGAAGAATTGTAGGAACTCGTTGGTCCAGTAGTCCTGCGTTTTTGGGTGGAACCAGTCCTAGACGTAAGTGGGAGCCGTCAGCAAAAGCTCGAACGAGTTGAGGATAGGCCGCAAAGCCATCCAGGCATGCAAGGCTTTTGAGACCTTCTCCCGTTACAGAACCTACTGGGAATGCCGTGACTCCAGGCCAGACGACTCCCTTGAAGATGTCATCATTCTTGTACAAGAAGAGCCCATCATCGCGAGCATCAGTGAACGTGGTGTATGTGAGATTGTCGAACTTCTGTTCCTGGTATGCCACCTGTACATTCCGTCGTCAGTTGTCGTTGCTGAGAGCCTCTCACTTCGACAGATCTTACCGCCGGATCGACCATGACGACGTAGTGTTGATCGTGGTCGTGAAGATAGTCCACAATATCTCGAAGTCGGGCGACCGGAAATCCTGCTCCACATTAGCAACAGTCACTACAAGACCGATCTACACTACTCACTGTCTGGATCGGTCGTCATGATGTAGCGTTCGTACATGTACTAGGGAGGATCAGCAGATGTTGGGATATACTCGAGTGCCTTGTTCTCCTTGGACTACACTCACATCGATATCAGTCCACATTGTTTCAAGAGGAATGCCAGCAACCGAGTAGTTGGCAACGACCTCTGCGACACCAAGATAGTCGCGGTATCCGTATCTGGGGTCTATTAGCATTAATTCAACTCTAGTACTGCGATGAGTTCACGAACCTGCACTGGTGAAGACCAAATCCCCAGTATGGCATCATCGCCGGGAGACCAGCGATTTCAGCATACTGTTTTGAGACTTCTGTGGGAGTAGGACCAGCCATAAAGTACAAGTCGAGCACCCCAGACATGAGGTTGTATTCGAGATATTGCTCTCCAGCCTCAGTCTGGTTGATCTTGATGTCCATGCCAGAACTGGAGAGCAGGAACACGCCATGCGTTCCGTTCGCGCCTCTATGATCAAAGTAGATGGGGTGGTTGCCGTACAGATTCGTACCAGGAGGAACGCCGTAACTGTCACGAGACCACATGGTCCGAGTGTAGTTCGTGGCGTTCAATCGGAACGGATCCGTGTGCTCTCCCAGACCGTACAAGTTTGGGTTTGCTGGCAGTGCAGTGCGAAGGCGGAGATATTGGTCTTGAAACACGAGCTTCGAAGCGGAGGAGTCGAACAGAACGTCCGAGTTGGCCTTGCGAGTCACACGGAAGCTGAAAGGAGACTCTTCCCAGGTGAACTCCAATTCCGAAGCATCGGCTGAGACCGAGCTGGAGTTATCCGGAGTTGGAAAGACAGAGATGGGAACCTGGTAAGCAATCGTTGGAGCATCCTCGATCTTCACGTGCAGCCGTTTCTCTGTTCTCGATCAGCACGAAATTGACTGTGGTTGCAGACGCTGTCTGTTGTGGACCAACCAGTATCGTAGTTCACAATGAGCTTGAGGTTCTCGATGTCGTTGCCATAGGTGTTGGTCGCTGGACCAGCAAGAGTCAAGTCTGCCGTCAGACCAGATGCGGTCATCTCAACGTTGCTTGCAGAGTATCCAGGAGAGACATCGGAGGAGGATTGTCTGAGACTCAATGCTCTCGAGGAGGCAGTCACCGCCAAAGCAGCTCCCACCAAAAGCTGAGAAATCATGGCGAACGGCTCGTAAGTCAAATTTGAACCAAGCAAAGAGACATTGGCGGTGGGCAACCAAAGGTCCTTATACCACGAAACATTGCTGAGCAATGGCAAAGCCATCGGATATCACGGCCGGCGCATTGGCTCGAGAAAGGACAGTGATGCCGCTATTGAGGCCAGCACGGCGGCGCTGTAAAGACAGCCCGCACGAATCGGGCATGCATCGTCGTAGGATCGTTGCTTCTTGGTGCTGCTAACGATGCAGACGTGACGTCGTTGCTAGTGCTGCCAAGTCTCGTGGTTTTATCTCTTGCTGCGTTGTGAGAACATTTGACTTCTGCCAAGTCCGAGATGAGGCCGACTGGGTTGTTCCAGGTTTGTTGGGATCGATTGTGGGGATGCGGAGGAGACTCCACCTCGTTCACGCCGTTTTCGTCATGTCATGCATCGACCCGGTAGCGTAGAGACCTTCCAAGGCTAGCAAGACGTCGTGGGCAGCTCGAGTTCACACAGCCTTTGATTGACGGCGCACGAAGATCGGGGAGTGAGAGTCTCAGCCGCGGACGAAACAGTCGAAGCAGCAGATACGCCAGGCGTACACATTGATCAGCACTTCGACTACCAGCATTGGACGCGCTGAGTATCAGTGTTCATATAGTCATTTGCAGTCTCATGTGAGGCATTGGAAGTAGAAGCAGCATCAGTGCAGCCACGTGGACGATGTGGTGAAGAAGTGCAACAGCACTCGTTCGCGTATTGGAAGGACTTGATTCGCTCGACCTAAGACCGCAACAGTAGTTCACCTGCTGTTTCTTCTATTCAGCATCTTCCACAATGTCATGAAGGTTTCAGTCGTACTACTGAGAGCCCCGTACCGTCGAGCTTGACTGCCATTTCTTCATCTCGACCCTCTTACCTTCCTCCTCATTGCATGCCCAGTCGACTGTGATCCTCTGTTCAGCTGCCTTCGTTCGAAAGTCACTGTTGTCTCGGCAGTAAGCAACCAATTCCCTAGTTGGCAATCGCTGCTCTCCTCTCCATGTCCTTCCGCCTTCAAGCGAATGCTATTGCTTTTGATATGTCATATACAGGTGTCCGGTCCACGGGAGCACGTATTGAGCTTGGGATCAAGTGGCCACGCGTTCCTCTCGTCCAGAAGTCATGCATCTGTCGTGAGTCCTCTGGTGCCGCAAGAGCTGGTAGGTATCGTCGTTCGTTTTCATCGTTGCCGCTTTCACTGCGATCGCATCACAAGCTGTTCCAAAACATGTTCGAGTAAAAGCTCGTGCCCATGGTCCCATCCACATTTACCACATTGACGTCGCCTCGGGTTGAGTTCCTGATCACGGCACGGTTGTACTCGCCGGTACTCGCATCCTGGCTGATATCGATTCCCAGACTCCGGTAAAATGAAAGCTTCAGCACCGTCGCGTCCTGCTGCTCCTCATTCCTTCCTCCTCTCGCGCCGCCTTCAACACCCTCTTTCTCCAAGGTCTGCAATTGCTGCTTCAGCGCCGCCAGTTCTCCACTTAACCGCTCGCTCTCAATCTCAGCATCATTGACGCCCTTTGCGATTCGGAACTTCTCCGTGTCCATCTTGAGCATCTCCGCCGCGTGTTTGCCCGCATCATGTCGCTCTTCTTCGTAGGAGTGCTGGCTTTTGAGGTTGTTCAGCCGTCGGCTCAGAGCACTGAGGACTGAAGCTTGATCGTCGATTCGTTGCTGGCGAGCGCTGGCGAGGAGGTGTAATGATTCGGTGACGCGGCTGAGAGAGTCCTTGTCGGGCGCGGTGTGGAATCTGTTTGTGGCTTCCGCCATGATCTGTGAAGGTTAGCATGCGTGATTGCTGCGAAACTTGGAAGAGGCGTACATTGACGGGATCTTCATCGAACAGCATCTTTGCGGTATTGCGTCGAGGATTTGGTTCGTGTTGCGATCAGGCAGATGTTCGTGGTGGTTGTGAAAGTGTTTCGAAGCTCAATGTTGACATTCACGTCAACCGAGCAACCTTCGGGCCGATCCCGCTTTGCACCGCCACAACTCTATCGAAACCCTGTGACGACGACGCATGTGAAGCTGGTAGCAGGCGACACTCCAAGAACCACTTGCAAACCGCACCTACCAAACACAACATACTATGGCGAACGAATACCTGCCGTGTAAGCTCCAACATCCTATAACATCCTCAGAACAATCGCTAACATGCACTGGCTCCCAGACGCTGCTGATGCTGAGAGCCCCCTCAAACCCGCTGAGCTTCAAGTCTTGCGCTCACAGTACGAGAAAGAAGGCGAATATGTGTCGCTGCAGACCAAGTTCAACTATGCTTGGGTATGCGCCTGGTACATGCACATCATAAAGCGAATACGTTGACTGACTATGCTTACAGGGCCTCATAAAATCCACCTCCCGAATCGAGCAACAGGAAGGCGTGCGACTCCTCTCCGACATATTCCGCCAGAGTCCCGACCGAAGACGAGAGTGTCTATACTACCTGGCGCTGGGGAATTACAAGCTTGGGAATTATGCTGAGGCACGACGGTACAACGACAGCCTGCTGGATATCGAGCAAGGCAATCTGCAGGCGCAAAGTCTGAGCCAACTGATAGACGAGAAGGTCGCAAAAGAGGGCTTGATGGGTGTGGCAATAGTTGGTGGACTGGCGGTTGCGGCTGGAGTGGTTGGCGGAATACTGTTCAAGGGCGCGCAAAGGAAGAGGTGATGAGTTGGGGTTTGGAATTTTGCGAGTCGCGTTCATGAGAACGATGGCTAGGCGTTCGGCGCGATGCAGGTCTGTATGATGAGTTCATATACATTTGGACATTGGCGAGTTCTCGCAAGTTTACGAGTATCAGGCTCTCGTTGGGATCAGTTGATATTCATCCGCGGAGCCCTCTTGGTCGGATGTCGGGCCCGCTGACAGCGAAGCACCGAACCAAAAGGCCGCGGAATGACGCCCGGACAAGGACAGTCACGATCAAGGCTCAAGCGTATTCACATTCTTGTCTGCGTTACATGTGGGTCTCGCTATCGATGCAACATGACCTCGATCCACGGAGAAATGCAAGAGCCGATCCTGCAAGCATGGTCAACGAGTCCGAGGCGACGGCAGTGGACTGGAACACTGTGAATGACCGACTGCCTTCTTCTCGAAGAAGTACTCAGAGTGGTCGCTCACAGCAAGATAGAAGTACGGGACTATTTGGATCAGGTAAAATGATCGACAGAGCATTTCCTATTTCGCGTAATGGCGCTCCTTCGGCGAGCCGCGCAATACTTCGACGCCACTCAGGAGGTCGGTCCCGAGATCTCGAAACAATGAAAGAGATGACATGAATAACAGAACTGGATCCTGCTTTCCTTTGCATGAACTTCACGATCCCTCGCCCGCTGAATCTCAGGACTCGTTGATCTGAATCACAGAATCTCTCTACACCGGCCCGTCATGTCGCATAGACTCGCCTCTTCAGCGATCCTGCTGGCCTTTCTCCATCTCTGCGCCGCCCAGTCTACCATCCTCACGATTCCATTCTACGGCTATGATGATCAATCTATCGTCGCCTCAGTGGTATCCGCAGACGACACCGCAACAGCCCTCCATCTCAATTGCCCGCCTGGGACCGATCAAAACGACTGCGGCCTCTTCCCATCCCAAACTCTGACTATCGGCCCGAGCACATACCACATGGACCTCTCGGGCGACGGATTCACAGGCACGCAAGACTGCATGTCCACTTCGATTTGCGTGGAGTCGAATGGAGGCGAGGGGGCCAACGATCCTGGAGTCTCCACGATTACCTACATGGCGGAGGAGCTTGAGAGTATGCCCGTTACGGTTACCGCTGGAGCGAGTCTGTTGGGAAGGAACGGAGCTGCGGCTACGACTTCTGCGGCGGGCGGTTCTTCGTCTGCTACGGCTGAGTTGACGACTTTGACGGGAGGACGACCGCAAGAAACTGGTACGGCGTCCTCGAGTGCTTCGATGTCATCGACGAGCTCGGCGGATTCGCAGGCCACGGAAACGGGTGGTGCAGCGACCAATGTTAGAGTACTGGGCGGTGTGTTGGCAGCAGCGGCGGGTGTGGTGGGCTGTTTGTAACAGTGGTCTTTGGCACGGAGCAGGTCCAGTCGATTCAATTATGTTGCATTGATTATCCCTTGCTAGAACGAATTTCGCCTCCTCGACATAGGTAGCATCGGCTCTCCCTCGACAGGATCTCTGAGACTGTTCTTTTTGCTATCGCCAAGTCTGGCAGTCATCTTTTTCGCCAACTTCACGATGGGCTCATCAATGAAATCTGTCAAATACTTCGAGAGGAGCAGGTTCGGGGGCAACACAATACCCACGCATACCAGAAACCGCGTGCTCAACCCCATCGGACCAATGTCTGGGATCCACCATGCATAATCCCAGCGAGTCCCTACGAGTGGGCTGACAACCTTACCACCGACAAGAGCCATCAGTCTATGTCCGACGGTCTTCTGGAAAACGAGGTGGCTGAGGTACAAAGCGAAGCTCACTTTGCCCAGAAATCTCATCGTTTTTCCAGAGAGACAACGCTGGATCCATTCCAGGCGGAGAACACCGTAAACGAAGAGCAACGCACCCCAGCTTTGCCAATATCGGTAGTATATCGATTCGTCGTAGGCTTTTGGGATGAGCTTGCCGAGAGTCATATAGCCGGGAGTCTTTGTTGCGTATTCGATGTGACTCGGTCTATGAGGCGTGGCTAGCAGGAACCAGCCGGCGAAGAAGCTCGTGTGCAAGGCGAAAGATCGATTTGCTGGTGAGATTGTCTGAAGCAGCCGAGCATCCAGCTTCCACACGTCGTTCACGGCGAGGATGAATCCGAAGATGAAGTTCGCCATGCTCCACTTGAATCCCAATTGTAGGGAGATCGCCGCCGCCATGAAGAGTAGCGCTGTCGGTATGAGCGCTCTCCCGCGTCTCGATCCCGGCGCAATCAATGAGTAAAGTCCCAGGATTGCAAAGATCAACATGCTGCCTTTGAGCTCGACCGGAATCGTCCACATGACCATGTTGTAGGGAAACCACCAAAGATTGTTCTCGTGTTCCTGGAAAGGATTCAGATACTCTACGCTGCGTGTGAGAGCGACCCACATCTCGGCGAAGAGATTGTCCTGCAGAGGCAGTTCGTCCACCGGCAGGATGAGCCCGGGTACGTGAAGCAGGAAAGCGTAGAGAAGTGTCACCGCCACGCAGGGTGTATATAATCGGACTGGACGACGCAGCACGGCACTGAGCAGCGACCATTGCGTTGACTTCTGCTGTCGTAGCTTTTGCAAATGGCCAAGGCTGAGGACGTAGCCGGAGAGCACGAAGAAGATGACCACGGCCGGGTTGCCTCCGTGCCAGAAAATGTTAATGAAGGGCAACGAAGCAAAGTGGTAATGGCCTTGTTGTCCAAAGCCAAACTCGTGCCAGCCTGCCGTGAAGTCGCTGATCCCTGTAGTGAAGTATGGAAGTCAGCGTATGCCTCAGTCGCGCCGGCGCAAGGCTATGTGCCCCTGCCTGCGTAATTTTGGTCCGCATACAGTGATGGATAAAGACTATCACCGCGGCGAGACCACGGAGGCCATTCAAGTAGCTTGTCGAGTAGCGTTCGTTGAGCGAAAAGTGCACACTCGGATTCGAATGCGCGTTGTCCATTCCATGAGGTTGGGGGGAATGTCCTCGTCCATCGCCTTCTCCCATGTCGTCTGACATATAGGAACAGATTCGCCGATCTTGCCTGGCGGTGTTCATGGTATTTTGATACATTGTCCTGATCGCACGTCGAAGAACGATTTGCGCCAGCAGGTTGCCGGCAGCCTACCGAGTTTTGCCATGACACCCATACGTACGATGGACAGTCTCGATTCTCCTCTCGAAGAATCGTCTGGTCGGAAGGCACCGAGGTGGTTATCCCACTTCCACCTTGGAAGTTTGTAGTCCACACATATCCCACACGCTTCCCCCGCATATTCTTACCTAGCCCCTTTCGTAATCTTGGTAGACTAGGATGGAGCTAGAAGTCTAGCGGAAAGCCTCGCGAAAATATCCTTCACTCTTCACTGGAACTTGCCGTCCTACACCCCTGGACGTCGTGAGTCGCGCGCACAAGCTCAAGAGTCCTCCTCTAAAGACTGATGGAACCGTTGATGATGGATCACAGGACGAATCGGCCGGCCTGGAGTCGCTTGTCGCGATGGCATCAAAAGCCCAAGCTGTTCTACGCGCCCCTGGCCTTGATGTGCCTTTTCCTGTTATTCTACGGCTGGCGGTCTGATACTGTGAGCGAATCGATCCACGACCTGTCTGGCTTCTCACCTGGACATGTGCAAAGTCCCGATTCGAAGCAGGCTGCAGGAATCGGCCACGTGGAGGTTCCGCTGCCAGACGAGGTCAAAGTCGACACTCCAAGCTTAAAGAATCCGAGCATAGGAGACAAGATCGGCGAGAGTCTTGAGACTGGCGATCATGGTCCGAAGACGCCGGTCAGTCATGATGCAGCAGAGAAGCCCGCAGAGAAGCCCGCAGGAAAGCCTGCAGATCCGGCGCATAAAGCGGGCGAATTGAGTCCACATGAAGTCGCAGAAAAGGAATACTTGAGCGAAAAACCAAATCATCGAGAAATCTTCTCGCTAACCACCCGGGATCGAAAATACATGGGCGTCTACTGGAACGAAGAACTCGGTTACAATCCCAACCTCATCCCACATCCGACGAAATCCGATCAACACATTATTGTCGCGCAGCACCTGCGGCCAAATGCGACGGACGTGGACAGTAAACAGCTTGTCTGCTCTGCTAGCTTCATAGATGGCTCCATGGTATGCGACAAGCATCCAACCGATCTAGACACCGACCCTGCGATACTCGGCAATTGCACGGGTGAAATGGCATTCGGCAATGCGGGCACCGGGCCGCACGATGCACGACTTTTCTACGGACCCAACGATCCATTCCTGATGTACGGCTCGCAATCCGTACACGCCTGCTTCGGACAGTGGCTGCATGACGCTCGCATGGTTCTTGATGCGTTTGCTGTCGAGCGGCCTAAGGTCGTCCTCTTCAAGAATGCTACTGAGATCATGCGTCCACCTCCATGGCGCCAACTCGAGAAGAACTTTTTCGTCTTCTGGGACGGCAATGGTGTCCCGTTTGTCCATCACGACATCTATCCCAAACGAGTGTTTGCACAACTCGACCCCTCTGGCACTATTGGAGAAGATCTGGCCCCACAAGCTGCTAGCAACGATGAAAGATGCATGGCCGCCTACATGCCTCATGTGAGAAAGGCCGGCGGAGAAGTCATTCATCAAGCGACCAACTCTCTGACGATCACGCTTTGCAAACGAGCGGATTCGAGCTGCGTTCCCACCGACGACAACACCTTCATCATGCACATCTTCCAGCACAAGGCCGGGTACAGCTACCATGTCGTCTACGAACCCTACGTCATTCTCTTCCGTCGCACCGCTCCCTTTCAGGTGCACGCCATCTCCCAGCGTCCCATCTGGATTCACGGCCGTGGGCCATTTACGACAGAGACCAATGCGAATCGGTATTGGGGCAAGCCGGAGGCCGTCCCGGAGAACCATACTGAGTCGTTCTACGTTACTTCCATGAGCTGGAAGACGCCGGGACAGAAGTACACCGGCTACTTGGACGATGTGATGTTCTTGGCATTTGGTGTGGAAGATACGACGTCCGGAATAATTGATGTGAAGGCTGGAGATTTGGTGCAGGACTTGGCGTTTTGTGACAGCGTTTTGTGAGCTGGGGAGGACGGCTTGAAACGAATAGGACGGGTGGGATCTTTGAGCATTTTGGTTGGCGTTAAGGAGGGTCAGGAACATTCCGATTTTTGGAAATGTTGTTCATGTATCTTTACAAGCCAAAAGGTTGTCTAAGGTACAATCGCTTTCCGAATTCTAATCGCCTGGTAAACTCCTGTCTGTAAAATCTTGCTGATTGGTATGTACTCGCTACGCTAAACGCTGCAAACATTCAAATTCATCCACGCTCTCATCACGCATCTCTCTCCTGCGTCGTCCGAATCATCTCGCTCTGCTGCTGCTGCGACAGCTTTGAGAAACTACCAACATTCTCGTCCCACAAGTCCACACAGGCCTTGTTCCAATTGCATCGTTCCACCTCGCCGTAGACTGGGTGCTTACGCCGTGGGTGCTTGGACGTCCAGCCGGAAGCGTGAAAGTGGTGCTTCACCAACGCCCGAGAACCGGAGTGCGTGCCGCTTCTTGAGTGGCCAGTGCCTGCGGCGAAGGCCTCCGCGGGCAGTACCAGCGTGCCGCCTACGAGTGTGCTGTCGGACATGTCGTGGAAGTTCTCTGACCACGTCACTTCCCGGCCGACGGTGGCGGACATGTGGGCGAGGATGGCGTGGGTGAAGGCCGATGGTCCGGTGCCGGATAGGACTTGGTCGAAGTCGAGATCGAGATCTGCGATGGCTTTGCCAGATTCTGCCGAGAGGCGCTTGAGCCATCGGAGGATGTCTTCGATCAGAGTGAGCATTGCTGGGTGGCCTGGCTTGGTGAGGAAGGTCCATTGGCAAAACGACTGGGCTTTGGAGCCGAGGATTGGATGCGTGAGGAAATCTGGCTCGTCGGTTTCAATACCGATGATCATGTCCACGGAGCTCTCCTCGAATCGCGAAGGTATGAATCTGGAGATGGGAGATAGGGCTTCCGCGTCGATGTCTGCCCAGAGTCCACCTTCCACATACATGATGAGGTAGCGGAGGAGATCCGCTTGGATAATTTTGAGACGACCGTCGAGAGCTTTGAAGGTTTTCACAATGTCTGGCCGGCCGAATCCTCTGGGACCAAAATGTTGCTCGACGTACGCCACGGCATTGCCGTCGGTGAGGACTTCATATCGCCAGTCGGGATTCTTTGCCGTCCATGCTCGTGCTCGTTCGGAGTCTCGGTCTTCAAAGCTCAGGGCGTCCACTTTCCATGATTGCCACATTTTGTGAGGAATTATATCTCCGTGATCGAACCATGGTCGACGAGGGCCGGAGAGATGTGTGCGGCCGACGTAGAAGATGGTGCAGCAGAGGAGGAGAAGTACGAGTGTCCAGATCCTTCTGGGAACTGGACTGCTGCTTGAGGGATGCCACATTTGCAAATTGCTGTTGATTGTCGGCCTGCCCATCTTCAAGCAATTCTTTGAAACAGTAGAGCACAAGCCTGGTACGATGACGAAGGAGGAAAAGAGTTTGTATGTAACGTAAGGTGCCTCATGTAAACGCAAGCTCGTGGGAATTAGCATATAGCATGATGTGTAGTAGTGAGCACATCCCTTGCCAAGTGCTCCGAATAGATTGAAGGGAAAATCTCCGAACACATGATTCGGCATCGTGTCGTCGCTCGTGGGCTTTTCCGGTCAGGGGAAGGTGTACCACCAGCCTGCTTCGCCCATGGTCCAGGTCTTCCTCGGCGGTGCGATGTTGGCCAGGACAAGCTTGTGACATTGACAGTAGATTGTCAATCATACTGTACCGTGGAGCTAGCGCCGGTAGCGACCAAGCCAATGAAGAGTGGTCGTGACCGGGATTGAGTCGAAGTCTGCAGTTTAGCTTGTGATTGAAACCAGACTACGGCTCCTTCTCTCCACAAGGCTTGTCCCGCTCGATGGAGAACCTGGTTGGGATTGAGGAACTGGAGAAGGTGTGGTCAAATCCGGCGGGGACAGCCTGGGAGACAGTGGGAGTGTGCGGAGAAGATTGTAATTTGAAGAACCCGATTGTTCCGTGAGCAAGGATTTGTGGCTTACACCTTGTTCGTCCACAGTCTAAACATGCACGTCAGAATTAAGGCTTGATATGCTTATATCGATCGCCGCCGGGATCTGGAAGGTTTAGTTCAGATTCGTTCACTTTCGAAGATCTTCGCGATTCTGGGGAAGTACTTTCGACGACAGCGACCTCGAAGGAGAGATGATCAGCTATGTGCAATGCCTCGATAGTTTCAAACTGCTTCGGACAAAACATGGAGCATGATTTAACAAACTCTCTCATAAAATACAGCATATTCCACTATCTCCACCATTAAGTCGACGGCGGCGCCGAGCCGCTCTCTCACGTGTTCGATTCACTTTTGTGTGACTGTGTCGATGAATCGATTAGTCGGATCCTGAAAATATCTCCTCACTCCTCCTTCCTGTCTGGCAAGGCGACCTGGACATGGCCAAGGTGGCACTTCGAAACCACCGACGTCTGCATACCCTAGCGTCTGCAGGAGATAGCGATTCGCTGTGCTTTCGGAAAGATGCTGTCGGACTCGGCTGATGAGCATGCAATCCACGAATGCTGACCATGCAGCTGACAATAGCCTGACGTGAGGACGCCATGCTCTATATGAGACAGTCTTGGACCGACTGCCTGGTGTCGTGTGATCGTTGCCACAACCGGCGTTGGCTGCATCGGCTCAACTGAGGTTGCCCTTTCGATTGGTATCGTGTCGCAGTCCAAGCGAAGCAACAACCCATTTCCTTCGATACCGACACGCGAATGACGATGCATGAGGAGGGATAGATCTTGCCGATCGCAGGTTTGCGCTACAATCGGAGATCTGGTCTTCTGCAGAGCCTCATCATGGATGGGCAAGGGCTTGGGCGGAACGATGTCGAAACGAACATTGTCCGCTCGTGTATGTTGGCAAGTCTTGCGCTTGGTCGGTGGAAGGTCTCGTCGGTAGATGCGGTCGGTATACAACCGTGGGCTTCCATCATAATACAGAATCCCTCTTGGGCTCGACGTGCTTTCGAAACAGCCACTGTGCGAACTGTACACTCGGCTCATCCACCAATCTCGTGAATATCTCTGCTAGGTATATCGTCAGAGGGAAGAGAAAAAGCTGAGCCATCAAAAAATTGGTCTCGATGCCGAAGATTCCCCAGCGCGGAAGTGGAAACCAATTGATCCACTGCGGTATCGTTTTATCCTGACCCCAACGCAGCAGACCTATGGATGCATATACACGATCTCCAACGGACCATAAGACCGGGCCGTGGACGAGATATAAGCCGAAGGATATCCGTCCGAGATACTGGCAAAAGCGTGTCTCGAAGAACGAGCGAAGCCACGGGAGTCGCGGGATGGCGAGCATGATAAAGGTCCCGCCCCAGAATCGAAAGAACCAACCCGGGTCTGAACATGCTCCAGGGACGAGAAAGGAAAGGTAGTACCAGCCAGGTGACTCCTTGAAATCCGCAAGCTTGTCGGTCGCAGCGGGTGCGCCGCCGAGATACATGCCTGCCAGGAGAAGGAAGTAGTAGATCTTCTTCGGTTGTGTGAGGATGCGAGCGTAAAGGTTGGGCAGCTCGTTTCTGGCGTGTAACATTTCGATATCGGCGAGCAACATGCCGCAGATAAACAAGGCGCTGCCCCAGCCGTCTAGAAGAAACAGGAAATAGAAGATGAGGACACACTGAACGCGAAGGCGCGCGGAGGTCCCGAGTCCAGCGACGGCAACCAGAACAGTATACACGACCACAGACCCTCGAAACTCGTAAGGTATTGACCAGGCATGGAAGCTGTAATAGCTAAGAGCGATCCCAGCCCAGAAGTAGCTGAAACCTTTCTGATCTTTGAACCATTTGGAGAGCTCCGCGAGGTAGGTCGGTTCGGGCACCATGTCACCAGTGGGCAAGAAGTTCAGGAGGTGCCAGCTCGTCATCCAGATGAAGGTGAGCCCAAAGACGGGAAGGAACAATCGTATCCATCGTCGGAACAGCGCAGATCCAACATTTTCCGCAAATTTGGCCATGTCTCGAGCATGGATGAAACTGAGTGGTTTTGCCGCCAGAACGTATCCGCTGATGAGGTAGAACAAGCCGACGGCGATATGGCCTCCAGTGAAGAAAACCCGAACAAACGGAAATGCGCCAAAGTAGTACTTTCCCTGGTATCCAAAGGCATTTTCCAGGACCTGATGTTCCTCCATATGTGTCGCGCCAATGTGATGCAAGATGTAGACAAGTAGCGCACCGAAACCTCTCAAGCCATCGAGATACGCCGTGCGCCTCAAGGGAGGCGATGAATTCGTCGTGCTGTCCATTTCACTGATCGATGCGATTGAACTCCTTGACTTGGGTATTTGCGGTCCTCCGCTTGGCACCTTGAATTCCGGTCTCCAGTGATCGTCGCGAGCGCGTTAGAACTATATAAACCCAATTGGTGTACGCCTCATATGACCGGAATCTGCATGGGCGTCCATTCTTCGTTGGTAGACGTGTGAGAGCCTCGACTTTTACTATCGAGTAGTTGCCTCTCGATTGGCGGGGCTCTGCTGGCGGTGATGAGTAAGGTGTGGTTCGCGACTTGGCGGCGATGGGACGGAAATTACTGTGGAGCCGAAGAGGGAATTCTGTGGCATTGGTGGTCGGATGTGTCCCCTTTCACAGCGATACACGATAGATGTGCAGTCAAAAGGAGAGGACCAGCCCAAGTGGATGTGTGAGACCAATCCGTTCTCTCGGCCTTGATCCCAGCTGGGAAAGATTTGGTTGGTCCGCCAGATTCAGAGGTCGGAGCTTCCAGACATGAGCGACCCTCAAATACCTCCTATTGATGAGCCAAAGGTACAGCACTCGATGGCCGCTCAACCGTGCAGGTCAGGCCGACGGCTCATTCTAAGTTGCTTTGATCAAACAATTGCTGGTAGGAGGTAGGTAGCTAGCTTCCATGGCAGGCGACACGTGTTGAACAGCATTGATCACTTTCCACAACCAGGCTCGCAGAGAACCGGATCGTCAATTGCACCGCAGTTGCAACACCATGGCTCCGGAAGACGAAGGCCGAAATTGTGCCTTATCACATTGTACAAAAATGTTGGCATTACTCTGGTATATATCAAACTCGCTAGCACGCTGAACGAACAAAGAATCAGAACCAATCAAACCTCAGTCTGCTCTACCTGTTTATTCGTCTCGCCCTCACTTTCAATCGTCCAGTAGCCTCCCACTGCCTCGAACGCCTTGTTGAAACCAGGAACCAGCTCCTCCAAAGGTCTTGCTTCGACATCAGGCATGAACAAGCACCATACGGGTTCATCATTATCGAGTTGCTCCTTGTAGGGAAAGTAAGCCATGGCATCCCAGCCCAGAGCTACGTTGATGAGCTTATCGTGGTCTTCCTCGTAGTCGCTCTTCTTGTAGGCCTGATAGATGCCACCTTTTTGTTCGCGCTGCCATTTCATGATCGGCTTCTGCATCGTCTTCAACAGTCCGCCGTGCATGAAGAGAGGTCTGCCATCGGGGTGGTATTGCAGAAAGCTGTGTCCGCAATAAAATCCGTCGTCGCCTGATTGAGTGCCCACGCTGGTGACAGCCTTGGCGGGTTTGCCGAACTTGGTCTTGAGCGCGTGCCATGCGAAGCGAAAGGTGTCCTTGTCGCCGAGCAAGAAGTCGAAGTAATAGCTCTCGTGGTATGTTCCATTTTTGAGCACTGGGTGGTTTATGAATGCAGCCAATTGAAGATGGTACCAGAGCTTCTTCTTGTCCACCAGCACCTGTCCACTCTCCATTTCGTATTCGTCCATGCGGCATTTCGTGTTCGTGATGGACCAGACGGGATTGTTGGGTCGTGTCCGCGCGATGTCGGGCCAGAATATGCTTCCATGCTTCTTGTACACATCCGACTCCCACAGAGAATCCGGGGCGACGATTGGAATGTTGTCGCTATCAAGCTGCAGTGGTTCGTCGAATCGCGAGTTGACCATCGCCGCGGTTTTGAGATTGTCTGATACCTTGTGTCAGTGCCATGCAATACCAGACGAAGGAAATTGTAGAGCAACATACAATGCGAACCGCCCTTGCCGTACATCGTCTGTATTATGTTTGACGGCGCAGAGAGATCGTTGAAGTAGATGTTGGGGTAAACCTCCCGAAACATCTTCTTCTTCTCCTCGTCGACCTCGTCCTTCCAGTAGTGTAGCTCCACGGGCATCTGTGACCCCACATGCTTTAACGTCCTCAACAGCACATTGACTCGTTTCGGTTTCCTTCCGCCTACAACGACGATCCCACGACCGCTGAATTTGTGCTTATAATCCTTCCACTTGAGCAGGTCGTGCTTTATGAACTTGTGCCATATCTCTCGTTGCTCATCCAACTCTTCTTGCGGCCGTGCCTGCACCGTCCAGTTGGTGTCCGTCCCGTATGACGATTGGCCTTTTGCGAATTGGAAATTGACCTTGCTTTCGTCTGGCCAGTTACACGATGCGGCAGCTTCTTCCATGGTCATTCCAGGGTATCGTATCACCTTGTCGAAGTGTTCGCGAAAGGCGTCCGCGTTCATGACCAGCTCGACATTATCGACGTATGGCTCGCTCATGTCCTTGTCCTCCTCCAGTTGCGCCAGTTCTCCCCGATATGATACGTCGTTGCTCCATAAGGTCATGAGATATAAGAGTATGAGCGCGCCCACGAACACGGATGGTATCGGGTGTTGGGCGCATGTGCTGAACAGCCGTGGAACTCCTCGTGGCGCGAGCATTGTCGTCGATGCGCGGTGGCAGAGTGGTCAAAAGAGAAGGAAGAACGACCTACCATCATTATCAAATTAACATTAAGTGAAGAAGGCGGCAGCGGCGTCCCTCGAGTGTCCGCGCACTGCTTCCTGGCTTTGGGCAGTTCTGGGCGGTTGAGTTTGGGTTTAGGGGTCGAACCGCGTCTTGTCATGCGCGTTCCGAAGGATCCCCTCTCAACGGAGATAGCCACCCCGATGTCCACCGAGTTGTGGATTGATCATGTGGAGTACCTCCGCGGCTTGGCTGGGCTGACCTGGTTTCAAGTCCATCCTCGTATACAGAAGTACGCGTCGTATATCGGTTCATGACCGGGGATCGAAATGATGAAAGTCAATTTGTCTAGTCATCAAGTAAAAGTCTTTACCTCGTAGATCCCCTAGAGGTGACGTTGTTACCAAGGGGGAGCCCGAAGTCGGCTCATCTCCGGCAGCTCTCTGACTTTGAGAATGTCTACCGAGTCTAGTACAATATTGTCCATCAATTGACCATTGTACTCATCTCCGTCGCTGGGTACGGCATACCATGTATCGTGACGATGCTACCTTGCCAGATATACCCCGCTGATGACGGTCTCCAGATCCTTAGATGGACTCCGTCAGCACACGTACTGCAGATGTGATCCTCTTGAAGATCGCGAGATGATGCTCTCTTTCGGCGCTTCCCAGAGGCTGATATCGATCACCTTCATGGGCGTCATGCTCTTGATATTGGGTCTCGTCTATCTCTTCAGTGGTGATAGAGTCTCCGCACTCACGGCAAGATATCACGACAACGCTGGTGTCTTGCGATATGTTGATCCAAAAATCGGAACGTATGGAGTCACACCAAATGGCAACGGTGGCATGATTCCGTCCGTGTCGCCGCCGTTCGGCATGACGAGATGGACGCCTCAGACTCGCGAGGTCAGGATTTCGATATGAAATTCAACGAAGCACGTCTGACCGCTGGCAGAACTTCATAAGTCAATGTCCATATCATGACATGGACGGTCACATCCATGGCTTTCAAGCGACACATCAGCCTGCGATCTGGATGGGAGAAAGCGGACAAGTTGTCCTCAGCCCGGGCGTTGGCGAAGTGAAGCCTCTATTTGTTGAGCGGGCGCACAAGTTCCTCAAGAAAGACGAGCGAAGCACGCCGTACGTATATGAAGTGATCATGGAGGCTGAAGCCATCGAATCGGGCTTCAATCTCACTGAAAGCATCTATTCGCCTGTGCCAGGTGGTGCTCAGCCGGTTCCGGAGGATGTCCATCAAGGAGCGAACGGCAGGGTTCGAAGAGACATGACAGCGCAGGCCGTGGCAGCGGAGGATGTGCCAGCTCCGAGACATCACGCCTCGTCCGCTTCCAAAGGAGCTATGCAGGTGGCCATGACTGCCACCTCTCACACCGGTCGGCTGCTCGTGGACTTCAAATCATCAGACGAACCGTATATGTTTGTTCAAGCCACGCGGAAGAATTGGACCGGACAAATCGCAATCGACCCGGATAGGCGAGAAATCTCTGGTAGGAATCCTCAGCGACAGGACTATGCTCTTGGTCCTTTGCCGGCGTCTGGCTTCTCCGGGTACTTTGTCTCTCGGTTTTCCGAACCCTTCGCTAGCTATGGCATCACGCACGGCAAGAATTTGAAGACTGGAGGTCGCACTGGTAAGGGAGAGGACCTTGGCGCATATGTCAGATTTGCTGGGAATTGCAAGTCGGTGGAAGTCCGGACTGGAGTCTCATTCGTGAGTGTCGAACAGGCGAGGAAGAATCTTGACCTCGAAGCGCCGAGCTCGGTCACGTTCGATCAGGCGGTCGAGAATCTGAAGGGTGCTTGGTTGGAGAATATCGGCCGTGTAGAGATATCGGGAGTCAACAAGACCGATAAGGAGCACGATCCTCGCACGGGATGGTATACTGGACTGTTCCACGCCTTGCAGTATCCAT
The DNA here is from genome assembly GCA_000223765.2 of Zymoseptoria ardabiliae STIR04_1.1.2. Taxonomy (NCBI): domain Eukaryota; kingdom Fungi; phylum Ascomycota; class Dothideomycetes; order Mycosphaerellales; family Mycosphaerellaceae; genus Zymoseptoria; species Zymoseptoria ardabiliae. Next base: position 120,877 of record AFIV01000102.1, on the reverse strand, counting down.
CAGACTTTTCCGAGCCGACGGGCGCAAGCGATGAACCCACGAGGACGTTCTACAGTGGCTACACAGACAGCGTCCATACCGGGAACGATGCTTATTACCAGTCGTGGTCTATCTGGGACACGTTCCGAGCAGAGCACAGCCTACTGACCATGTTCGCTCCCGACCGAGTCAACGGAATGATGAATTCGCTCGTGCAGATCTACGAATGGGCCGGACGTCTGCCAATGTGGGCAAATGTTGTCGAGACCAACATCATGATTGGTACGCATGTCGATGCAGTCATTGCCAACGCGCTGGCTCGTGGTTTTAGAAAATTCGATATTGCGAAAGCTTGGGAAGGTGTCAAGAAGAACGCATTTGAGCCACCTATCAACGACACCGAGCTTCTGTACTACGACCGCGAAGGACATACTCCCGATGAGGTACGCGCTGGTCTTACAGCGTACATGTCGAAGGGATACGTGTCGAACGACAGATGGGCTGAAAGTGCATCTCGTACACTGGACTACGCTTTCGATGATCACGCCGCTGCTATTGTGGCTGAGCACGCAGGGGACAAAGAAACTGCTCAGCAACTCCATAAACGAAGCCAAAGTTATCGCAACGTTTACAACGCTGAGTCAACCTTTATGGAAGCCAAAAACGACAATGGGACTTGGGCGGGTCGTGATCAAGGCTGGACCGAAGGCGACGACTGGATCTACACCTTCAATGTCATGCACGACTCTGACGGACTGGCGAAGATGATGGGGGGTGCATCGAATTTGAAAGCCAAGCTCGACGAGTACTTCAACGGCGGGTACAATGACCACTCCAACGAGCCATCTCACCATGCGCCGTACATGTATGCGGCTGTCGGCTACCCATATGCAACGCAAAATCTCACCCGTGAGATCGCATACGCCAACTATAACGCAACGTCCGCCGGACTGAGTGGCAATGAGGATCTTGGACAGATGAGTGCGTGGTACGTCTTCTCCGCGTTGGGCTTCTATCCCGTCAACCCGGCTTCGGATGAGTATGTCGTTGGATCGCCGTTTTTTGAGAAGACGACCATTCGGTTTCCTGCGGGCGCTGCTACAGGCGGAGTTGGCGGGACAGAACATACTCTCACTATTTCTGCTCCAGATGCTCCGTCAAAGCCGTTCGTCAAGAGCTTGAAAGTGGATGGACTTGTGGTGGACAAGCCTTTGTTGCGGCACTTGCAGATTGTGACGGCGAGTAGGATTGATTTTGAGATGGCTGATACTCCTCAGTCTTGGGGAGGATTGCATTGATAGTCCTGCGATCGAACGCATGTGTTGAATCGATGTGTGTATATATGCCGAGACCTTGGTTCCGTCTTGAGCCGAATGCGTGTCTTGGACCGCTTCTAACGTCGTCATTCGCTTCGCGACCCGGCGGTGCCATTTCAACCTGTTTAGAACAGACGAAATGACTAGATCACGCGAGCAGTCCGTGGCCTCAGGCGTTTTATATTCATACATCGCTATATCCCTGTCACAGCCTTAAAATTCACTCACACGTTGTCGATCGCCGCGGCCATGCGAACTCTCAATGCCTTGGCTTTGTACGGATGACGTCGGTTCGCACGCGTTTCCTTGATGGAACAGCAACCAAGCTTTGAGGCGTCGAATCAAGCATTTAGTGATGTCGTCCTCGGCCTTTCCCCCAACTGACATCCCACCAACACCCCGTCGTGCCTTCTGCTTCCTGGTTGTTGTTCCAACGTTGCGCGCATATCGGAACAATCGGCTTTCCGCAGTCAGAAGACGGACGCCGTGATGATTGGCAAGACTTCAGATGTGGGCGGCGCAGAGGAGCAGAAGAAGCACAAGGTTGCGGCAGAGTCTGCGGAGGGGCTGAAGAAGAAGTTTCACGATCTCAAGGTGTGTGAAACGGTTGTTGGCGTGGCAGACGATGAACAGCAGAGACATGCGGGCTGAACACTTCGCTGACACTCTCAGATTGGCGCTGTACATTTGAAGCATCGTGTAGGCAAGTTTCAGAATTTGGTCAACAGCAATCATCGCCACGACGAGGAGCACGAACAGAAGACTGATGCCAAGCGTACTCGGATTGGAGAGTCGCATCGTTTCCAGTCCTTTGCTCCGGAGCGCAATGGCAACAACATCAAGTGGTATGTCGACGGACGGGATTACTTCTGGGCTGTTTCCGTCGCACTGGAGAGAGCCAAGGAGACCATCTACATTGAAGACTGGTGGCTCAGTCCAGAGCTGTTCCTGAGAAGGCCTCCAGCCGAGAATCAGCACTGGCGTCTTGACAACATCCTCAAGCGTGCCGCGGAGCGTGGTGTCAAGATTTACGTTGTAGTCTACAGAGAGGTCGAACAGGCTTTGACCTGCAACTCGCAACACACCAAGCATGCACTGCAGTCGCTATGTCCAGAAGGTACGCCGGGTGCTGGCAACATCAAGGTGATGCGGCATCCCGACCACAATGTCCTCGAAAACGCCTCGGACATGACATTCTACTGGGCTCATCATGAGAAGTTTATCGTGATCGATTATGACATGGCTTTCATTGGTGGACTGGATCTCTGCTTCGGCCGCTGGGACAACCGACAGCATCCTCTCGCAGACGCCCATCCTGCTGGTGTAGCTAAAGAAGTCTTCCCAGGACAGGACTTCAACAACAATCGGATCATGGATTTTCAGAGTGTCCAGGACTGGAAGAGCAATGAAGTCTCCAAAGCTGATTACGGACGCATGCCGTGGCACGATGTCGCCATGGGTGTTATTGGACCTTGCATCTATGATATTGCGGAGCACTTCGTCCTGAGGTGGAACTTCTGCAAGCGTGACAAGTACAAGAGAGACGATAGATACGACTGGCTCACTCTCACAGGTCGGACTGGTGATGATGAGGATCTCATTGGCGTTCAGAGACCCAAGCACCCCGTCGGGGATTACATTCATCATCCTTTGACCCCGTTGGATGGTAAGAAGGCCAATCCACGACGCACGCAGACCAGGCAGCATCCGCATGACGACACAAACCCAGGCACGACGGGCGTCTCCAACTCTCAGTTCGAAGACGATGAGTTCCACGATGCGGAGGAACACCTCGATGAGCATGGCTACCGCCAAGAGCAGCACAGGCACGGTCATGGGGTTTCAAAGGAGTTGAAGCAGCGCAACGTTCATATGCCGCGACTTCATAGCTCCGGTCCTGCCGTTCCTCCCGAGTTGAAACCCAAGCATCAGGAGAACGACCGCATGACAGGCAACGATCCTAAGAGGGAAGGACCGGTGACGGCATCTGGCGGACTTGCAGAAAAGCGAAAGGGTTATCCGTCGACTGAAGTGGACAAAGGCCATATCGTTGTCGATGGCCCAGTTCATGCTCAGCTTGTGCGCTCTTCAGCAGATTGGTCTTCCGGAATCTTGACCGAGCAGAGCATCCAAAACGCCTACTGCCAGGTCATTCGAGATGCGAGTCATTTCGTGTACATCGAGAACCAATTCTTCATCACCGCAACGGGCGAAGACCAAACGCCCATCCACAACCAAATTGGCGCAGCCATCGTCGATGCTTGTGTGAAGGCTGCGAAAGAGGAGCGCAAATTTCGCGTGATCATCATTATGCCTGCTATCCCAGGTTTCGCCGGAGACCTTCGTGACAACGCTGCAGCGGGTACCAGAGCCATCATGGACTACCAATACAAGTCAATTTGCCGTGGTGATCACAGCATATACGGGAGAATCAAGGCAGCTGGTTTCGACCCTACAAAGTACATCTTCGTGTTCAACTTGCGGTCGTACGATCGCTTGAACAAGACACCTGCTCTCCAACGTCAAGAAGAGAAGAGTGGCATTAATTACCAAGAGGTACAGCGTGCTCAGGCTGAGGAGGTCATGTCTGATGCTGTCCACGGGAGTGAGGCCCATGAAGGTGGCACCAGTGCCGGAGTCAGAGAGACCGCGAAAGAGGGCGGTCTCAAGGGTCTCTTCAAGAAGACGAGGAGAACCAGCATCGACTACTCTAAAGGCGGAGTCATCGAACCTGAGAATCCGAACGAAGATCCAAAAGTCCTCGCGGAGAAGAAGGAGAAATTCGAGGCAGAACGAGAATTCGAGAAGGAGGGCGAGCATAGCAATGATACGATTGCGCACAACGCTATGCTGAACGGTAAGAAGCCGAGTGAAGAGCCGTATGTCGGTCGTGATGAGAACGGCAAGAGGGTAGGACACGAAGAAGAGGACGAGGAGAACAGACAGCAGGAGCTTGAGAATTTCGTGCAGGAGGAGCTGTACATCCATGGCAAGGTGTGTTGGTGAGGAATCGCTGTTCGTGCGTACAGCAACTAACACAACCTCGCAGCTCCTCATCGTCGACGACCGCATTGCCATCTGTGGCTCCAGCAACATCAACGACCGCTCTCAGCTCGGCTACCACGACTCCGAGCTCGCCATCGTCATGGAAGACACCACCCCTCTCGAGTCAAAGATGAACGGTCAAGAGTACCGCGCTGGCCTGCACGCCGCCTCTCTCCGCCGCATGTTATGGCGGGAGCATCTCGGCCTCCTCCCAGCGCAGGAACTGGATGCAACCAACGACCCGAACGCTCAGCCACCAGGCGACGGCGACAACGAATGGCACGCCGGCGACGAGTGGGACAAATTCGTCGAAGATCCGCTCGACGACGAGCTGTGGAAATTCTGGACCAAGCGCGCGACGATCAACACTGCCGTGTTCCGCCACTTGTTCCACGCCGATCCTGATGACAACGTCAAGACTTTCGAGGACTATGACAAATTCTTGGGCGCCAAGGGGTCGAGGAAGGCGGGCCATATCTATGATCTGTTCCAGCCGGTGGATGTTGCCAGGCAGGAGCTCGACAAGATCAAGGGACATGTCGTGTGGATGCCCTTGAAGTTCTTGCAGGATGCGCCGATGGCGGAGAAGGGAGTGGCCGTGAATTCGATCACGGAGAGTATCTATACTTGAAACGACAGGGGTGGGAGTCTGGGTTGTGGCAGGTATGAGTTGATGATAGCGATATGCATTATGGTGGCGCAATTGAACGATACCAGATCGCGGATGAATCGGAAGAGCAGTTCTCAGACCCCATCGTAGGAGCCATCTCGTCCAAGTCGCAGTTCTGGTGCCTTCACCATAATCATTGAACCCGTTCTGACCCAACGCCACGCTAAATCACAAGCCATCCCAGCACTCTCGTCTCATTCATCGTAACCATTTCAACACAAAGTACACGAAAATGATAAAAACCACCACACCTCCCCAGAATATCCACTTATCCTGCTTCGCTCTCCTCTCCACCATCCTGATCGTATCTCCTGAGATCCCCAGCGTGCTCCCAATAGAATACAACTTCTTCTGCGTTCCCTTCAGCATCTCCCTTTGATCTCCCAAGTCTCCCAATACCGCTCTTCCTCGCTCCAAATATTCATCCAGCGTCTGATTTGCGCTTCCGAAGAATGAATTCTCCCTCAACGCGTGACTCTCCCTCGCTTCGTCCGCTCCCAAGCCATACGGCGACGAGTATGCCGAGTAGCTATTCCCCTGTTGTCCCGGCACGAAATTCGGATTACTCGTGCGAAACAGCGGATTCACATTCTCGCCATGTCCCGCGCCACTCGCAATCGCAGCATCAGAATATGGGTTCTCCGGTGTATTCGCAGCGTGTGGTCTCCTTCCCAGCAATTCCGATCGATTCTGCGCATGTGCTTGTTCCTGCTGGGTATGTTTGAGTTCTGCGAACCGAGAGCGAAAGTCGAGGAGTTCGGAGCGGAAATTCGTGAGTCGTTCTTGGCCTTTGGTGGCTTTGTCGGGGACGAGTTCGTCGTTTATGCTGCGTTGGTAGTCGTCTAGTGTGCGGGAGAAGGAGGTTATGGCTGCGGTGAGTTGGCCTTGGAGCGCGGCGGATGAGGAAGGTTGGGAGCTGAGCGAGTCGAGGTCGGCGCGGATGGATTTGGATTGCCGCAGGGCGGAGTTGTAGAGGGCGCTCATTGTGTTGGGGGATGGGGTGTGTTGTTGTGGGATGGAGTTGTTGGTTGCATGGTATTGGATGTGGATGTGTTCGGGAGACGTGTCGTATCCCTTCAGTTGCCGTTTGAACCCTTGAAGCGGCTCTCAAAACTGCTTGTAAAATAAAACATGGCCGACGTCATATTTGAGATCCAAGTTTCCATTCCCATGATCGTCTCCTGGACGGGTGAACATGTACTTGTACACTAGAAGAACGGTCCCCCATCCTGGTCCGACCGCCATGAACCTCCATTGAACCAGCTATCCTCGCACATCATGGACATCCTCCGCCAAATCGTCGCCTCCCCACGAGCAAGACACCCAGAAGCTGGACTCGATCTATGCTATGTGACCGACAAGATCGTAGCGACATCTGGTCCCAGTGGTACATACCCACAAGTCGCATATCGCAATCGTCTCTCGGACCTCGTCAAGTTCCTCGACTCCAAGCATAACGAAGAATGGGCAATATGGGAGTTCCGGGCCGAAGGGACGGGCTACCCTGACGATGAGGTGTATAATCGCGTTCGACATTACCCTTGGCCCGATCATCATCCTCCACCGTTCGCATTGGTCCCGTTGATCATGGCGAGTATGAGGGACTGGCTGCACGCGAAAGAGGGTCGAGTGGCGGTGGTACATTGCAAAGCGGGCAAGGGAAGAAGTGGAACTGTCACTTGCAGCTATTTGATCAGCGAGGAAGGATGGACTGCAACAGATGCTATGAAGCGTTTTACAGAGCGTAGGATGAGGCCTGGTTTCGGAAATGGAATCTCGATTCCAAGTCAGCTGAGATGGGTTGGCTACGTGGACCGCTGGACAAAAGGTGGCAAGCTATACGTCGACAGACCTGTGGAAGTTACAGAACTACATGTGTGGGGTTTGCGAGATGGAGTCAAGATTGCTGTTGAGGGATTCGTGGATGAAGGCAAGGTGATCAAATCGTTTCATACATTCACGAAAGAGGAGAGGCAAATTGTGCGTGGGAACATTCGACAAGGCAGCGGCTTCGCGGACGTGGCGATGGAGATGATGGGAAAGAAGAAGGCAGACGAAAGTGACGCTGGCGAGCAGATCAAAGAGGCTGGCAAGATACAGAAGAGCCAGACAAGTTCTTCGGAAATGCTGGAAGGTGAAGGAGGTGAGGTTGTCTTCCGACCATCCTCACGGATCATTCTACCCACGAGTGACATCAACGTCGACACCGAACGACGTAACAAGTCGAAATACGGTGGCTTCACTATGGTCACAGCCGTTGCTCACGTCTGGTTCAATACATTTTTCGAAGGCATGGGACCAGAGAAGAATGGCAAGCCGGACGACTCTGGTGTCTTTGAGATCGACTTCGATGCGATGGATGGCATCAAAGGAAGCAGTCGCAAAGGCACCAGAGCATTTGACAAGATCTGCGTGGTGTGGAAAGCAGTTCAATCCGATAACGGCACTCAACCGGATGTGGTTATCACAGAACCGAAACCTGGCGAAGCTATTCCTCAAGCTCGGCCTGCGGACTGGAAGCATGGGCAAGACGCAAAGAGCAACGACTTTGAGAAGAAATTGGGTCTGCGCGCCGCGACGACTGAAAGTGCTGCCATCAGCCGCGCGAGTAGCACACGCTCGAACGTTACGGATCCTGAGAAGAAGTCGCTGGACTTGATGGAGGGCGTGCAGACATACACCTCTGATGGTAGTAAAGTCCTACATACAACGCCTGGCACGGAGAAGAACAAGGAGAACACTGGTGTCTTCAACACGCCTTCATCATCCGCGAGCGGTACACCTCAACCGACAAGCAACACAAAGGTTGTTGACGGAGCGGCTAAAAGCTCTTCCAATATCCCTGTTGCGCCACTGCCGGACAGAAAGGTGGAGGAGATTGTGCATGAGCGCCGTGGCCAGACCGTGGGACAGCCCGCGGAGTCGAAGAATGTGACAGGCAGCTCATGAGACAGCAGTGGACGGCGGCGGTGGTATTAGATTGTCAGCTTAGCAAGGCGTTCAGGTTCAATGCAGCACCAGGGTATGAAGGATTTATATGGCAACGAAGATGCTGTCGACCGCTCACGCCAGGATTCCAGGATTCAATCGAGATGTATAGAAATAGGCAGTATCAGAGGCTAATTGTGGCCATGATCGAAGCTCTTGGGATACGCACATCTCCCAGCTAAGGAACAGAGTAGCATGGTCGATCAGAGCTTCTGCCTGCTGCGTCGTCACGATAGACCGCGTTCGACTAGATTGTTCTCTCGCGTTGATCATCGTCGTTATGAATTCATTTTCTATGGACCTCTCTTAACAGTCTGTCCTGGTGGAGCTTGAGCCTCCGTTCCACCGTTTCGTGTCATAAATCATTGCGTCTTGACCTCACCATCGTCCTCGACGGTGACATGGTCGTTGGTTTGCAGGGTGTGGACGGTGTCGGCGGGGAACTCGGCACTGTTTCTTTCGTTAGTTTAAACTGGTCAAACCAACAACCTGCCAGCTCAAGAGAGGTGTACATACGTGAATGCCTTCACGAGCGTGAACTCCTCGACGATTTTGCCTCCTTGTTCTTGGACCTGCTTCTTGGCTCTGGAGAATCAGTTAGTATGTGCTGAGATTTCGATGCGGTATTGGCGGTGTCAGGTCATACTGTTCGAGCTGACTCGCGTCGGCGTCCTTCTTCAGCGTGACCTAGCATCACAGTCAGCTCAAGTTGTCTTGTCTTGCGGCCGGTCTCTTTACGTTGATTCTAGCCATTTTGGAGATTGCTTTGGAGGTATTTGTTGTGGTTTTGTTGGATGCAGTGTCGTGGTATTGAGAAGAGTAAGATCAAGGTCGGGATCGAAGTATCGAATAATAAGCAGGAATACCGCTTGGAGCTGGAGAGGGCTGAGTATATCCCACTTTCTCCAACATGACGTGCTGGGACAGCGGGCTCAGATAAGGTTTAGGCTAGCCACTTCGGCATGTCGGAACGTCGGCGTTTAGGGTAAGCTCCGGACGACTTTTTCATAAGACGATCTCAAAGTTTTGGAGGCGACTGGGTTTCGAGTCTACAACGCAAACATGGCCGGCGAAGATCAAGCGCATCGCGCCCATCGGCCGACGAAGGAGAAGAAAAAGCACGATACCAGTCAGCCCAACCCGAAAGCCTTCGCATTCGCCGCTCCGGGACGCCTCGCGAAGCAAGCAGCACGCAGCCACGATGTGAAGGAGAAGCGATTACATGTACCGCTGGTGGACCGACTGCCGGAAGAGGCACCTCCACTGGTAGTCGGAGTGGTCGGTCCTCCTGGTGTGGGCAAGACCACATTGATCAAGAGTTTGATCCGTCGATACACGAAAACCGCCGTCACACAGCCCACAGGACCGATCACCATCGTTACGAGCAAGAAGAGGAGGTTGACATTCATTGAGGGACCAAGTGATAGCTTGGCTGCTGCGATCGACTTGGCAAAAGTGGTGGACATCGTACTGCTCATGATTGATGGCAACTACGGCTTCGAGATGGAGACGATGGAGTTTTTGTCGGTGCTCAGCAGCACTGGTATGCCAGGAAATGTGTTTGGAATCTTGACACACCTGGACCTCTTCCGGAAACAGGACACCCTCAAAGCGCAGAAGAAGAGACTGAAGCACCGCTTCTGGTCGGAGCTCTACCAGGGAGCGAAGCTGTTCTACCTTTCAGGTGTGATCAACGGCAGATACCCGGATCGCGAAGTTCTGAATTTATCTCGCTTCCTCAGTGTGATGAAGAACCCGCGACCTCTTGTCTGGCGGAACTCACATCCTTATGCACTGGCAGATCGAATGCTTGACATAACGCCACCCACGGCGATTGAGGAGAACTCAAAGTGCGATCGGACGGTAGCACTGTATGGTTATCTCCGAGGGACGAACTTTCCCTCTCATGACGCACGAGTACACGTCCCTGGTATCGGCGACTTGAACGTCTCTCGAGTTGAATCACTTCCCGACCCATGTCCGACACCTCAATTCCTACAGGCGCAAGAAAAGGCAGAAGGTACCAAGAAGAGGCGGAGACTGGGAGAAAAGCAGAAGCTCATCTACGCCCCTATGAGTGATGTTGGAGGTGTGCTTGTGGACAAGGACGCCGTATACATTGATGTCAAGAGCAATACCTTTGATGCCGATGAGGAGGACGAGGAGCGTGGCCTCGGTGAGCAAATGGTCGTCGGTCTACAAGGGGAACGGCGATTGCTCGGACAAGACGATCAGGGCATTTCGTTGTTCGATCGAGGCGAGCGACTCAAGCAGCTCGACGACGATGAGGAGGTCCAAGACACCGGTAGACGAAGCGCCAGGAAGCCGACAGCTATCGCACGTGACGGAGATGAAGCGGAAGAGGACGAAGATGAAGATGAGGGCTTTGCAAGTGGTGAAACCGACGATGAAGCGGACCTGGAAGCCCTACAACAGGCGCCTCTGAAGCTCAGCCGGTCTCGAAAGGACAAAGATAAGGAAGTCGAGGGCGATGTCGAGTTCGCCGACTCTGACAGCGATCTCGGATCTCTGTCTTCGGTTTCGGATCAGGAGTTGGAGGACGATTCTGATGCTGAGGATGAAGACGAAGATGAGGACGACGAGAACGGCGCACCTCGATGGAAAAGCAATTTGTCGGAGCGTGCTCTTGCGTTGCACGGCAAGAAACAGCCATATCGAATCGCAGAGCTTGCAAGGATGATGTACGACGACATGCTGTCTACTGCTGAGATTGTGAAGAAATGGCGAGGCGATGATGACGAGGACGCGGATGGGAGTGGGAGTGAGGAGGAAGATGGGTTCTTCAAGAGAAGACAGTCAAACAGGGATGAGGCGGAGGAAGACAGACTAATTCCAGAATACGACTACGCGGAACTGGAAGAGAAGTGGACAGATGAAGACAACGTGGAGGCGCTGAGGCAAAGGTTCGCATCGACTCGGCTGTCCGGAGCGAATGCCGAAGGTCTTGCCGATGGAGATGATGAGTTTGAGGGAATCGGTGATGAGGACGATGAAGGTGATGGTGAATTCGAGGACCTGGAAGCTGATGACGCGGAAGAGGGCGCCGAGGAGACCATTGAGTCCGAGCGAGAAAGAAATGCGCGAAAGAAGGAGGAGCTCAAGATGCGGTTTGAGGAAGAAGATCGGGAAGGCTTCCTCAACCCCAAGAATACCAATCGCGAGGCCAACGGTCAAGCCGCCGAACGGGAATTCGGCGAGGATGAGTGGTATGATGCGCAGAAGGCATTGCTTTCGAAGCAACAGGACATTAACCGAAAGGAGTTCGAGGCTCTTGATGAGGCATCGCGAGTGCGCGCCGAGGGCTACCGTGCTGGCACGTATGCCCGACTGATCCTCACCTCCGTGCCATACGAGTTCACCGAGAACTTTGATGCTCGATATCCACTTCTGATCGGCGGATTACAACCGACTGAGGAGCGAATGGGCTTCGTTCAAGTCCGCATCAAGCGACATCGATGGCATAAGAAGATCTTGAAGACGAATGATCCACTCATCTTCTCGTTGGGCTGGCGACGCTTCCAAACCACACCAGTCTACAGCATCAGCGACTCCCGAACGAGGAACAGGATGCTCAAGTACACTCCCGAGCACATGCATTGCTTCGGCACATTCTATGGGCCGCTGGCAGCACCCAATACCGGATTCTGCTGTGTCCAGAGCTTCTCGAACAAGAATCCGGGCTTCCGTATTGCTGCAACGGGTGTGATCTTGAACGTGGATGAAAGCACCGAGATTGTCAAGAAGCTCAAGCTTACTGGTCATCCGTACAAGATCTTCAAGAACACTGCGTTCATCAAGGACATGTTCAGCACGGCGCTGGAAATTGCCAAGTTTGAAGGTGCAGGAATCAAGACGGTGTCTGGCGTTCGTGGTCAGATCAAGAAAGCTCTGTCCAAGCCTGATGGGTGCTTCAGAGCAACATTTGAAGACAAAGTGCTGATGAGTGATATCGTCTTCCTCAGAGCATGGTATCCTGTCCGACCGCATCGCTTCTACAACCCGGTTACCAATCTTCTTGAGAGCGCCGATGCAGCAGATGGATGGGAAGGCATGCGGTTGACCGGCCAAGTTCGCGCTGCCCAGAATATCCCAACGCCGAAGGAGAAGAACTCTGCCTACCGTCCGATCGAGCGTCAAGAGCGCCACTTCAATCCGCTCCGCGTGCCACGTAAGCTGCAAGCGGACCTTCCCTTCAAGAGTCAAATCACCAAGATGAAGCCTCAGAATAAGGAGACCTATGTCCAGAAGCGTGCTGTCGTCGCTGGTGGCGAGGAGAAGGTCGCAAGACGTCTGATGCAGCAGATCATGACGATCCGAAAGGAGAAGGTCGAGAAGCGCAGGGCAAAGCAGGAGGAGAGAAGGCAGCCGCATCGGGCGAAGGTGGCGGAGAATGAGGAGAAGAGGAAGGAGAGGGAGAAGAAGGAGCGAGATGAGTACTGGAGGAGGGAGGGCAAGAAGAGAAAGGGTTGGGCTGAGGGTGCTGACGGTGGAGGCGGTGGGAAGAGGAGGAAGAGGGCTTGAGGGAGTCTGTTGAAGTTCCTTGATAGACCATACCTTACCTTGACCGTCGAATACGGTAGCCTTCAAGAACATCACTTATCCGTGAGCGAGACCTCATTCCAGTGATGATGTGCCGATGTTTCTAATAGGCCGCTGTAGTTGGAAATCTAGGTGGACCCCACAATTCTGGGTCTAACAGCCCACCTACTCTTCATCTGTGACAAGAAGACAACATCAAAGCCACCTCCCATGGATATCACACAGTTCATTGCGACCAGCCGCGAGGCTCTGCTCGTTGGTGACTACAACTCATACCGCGCCCACCTTTCCCGCCGACTACTCACGACCCGAAAACGTCTAGGAAGAGCCACGCACAAGAAGGAGAAGTTCGCGGCGAAGCCAGTGACCGCGGAGGATGTTGCTAAAAGCCATGAGTTTGCGCATTTACTGCTGCTCACCTCGGAGCGCGCTTGGGCTCATGCTATGCATGTGAAGACTACGCACACCGACGACAACGCTGGCAAGGGAATTACTGGATCCACGCGGAGCTACATAATTTCCCGATTGAACAAAGCTGCCAAGGTCGCCAATGAGCTCTTGAATTTGTTGAAGGACGGCACCTCAAACGCGACTGAGCAAGACTTGTTGGAAACAAGGGCTTACCAAACATCACTATCTGGTGCGGAGGAATTCGTGAAGCAATCAGAGGGACAGCGTCAAGGCGATGGTCAGGCGAGTGAAAAGAGATGGCAAAAGTGTTTGCAGAGATACTCGGAGGCTCGCGTGATATACGCTGCACTGCTTGAGAAGGAGAAGAAGGAGATCTACAGGGATATCTTGACCAACACAATCGATCCCACGATACGATATGCTGCGTACCAAGCTCACCTTTCACGCACGATACCGATCCCGACAGTTGCAAAACGCTTCTTCCCGAAGGAGGATTCTCAGCTTATCAAGGCGGTGCAGAAACTAGATCCGGCAGCTCTTGAGGACAAGCCGGCACCTCAAGCTGGGAACGATGTCCAAGCAGCACCATCGCAAATCCCAAATAGCGTGACCTGGAGAGGCCGAAAAGCCAACATCGTCGACGCTTCCATCGGGCAGGCGTTGGCCAACGTTTCTTCTGCAGAGGCCAAGTTGCGTTCGTTTCTGTCCTCCAATTCGACATCCTCACCGCGGGACAAGGCTGCTGCGTACGATGATGTTCTGATCGCATCTCAAGATGCGGCAGACGCTACGAAGAGTGCCACCGATGAGCTCGAGAAGGAACGTGTTGACGAGAGCGATGCTCGCATGCAAAATCTGCGTGTCACGAGCCTGTCTGTCAACTACGACTTGGTATCATGGCGCGTGGGTCGCAACCGCGTGTTGATTGGAGAGGATGACGGCTTGACATTCGGCGCTCCGCAGATGAAGAAGTCTAAGAGGCTGCGGAAAGACGGCACTCCATACCCAGTACAGGAGGAGTCCAGAGGTCGTAGGCTTGCGAGGTTGCGTGAACGGAATGTGTTGTACGACTCGACCATTCAGAGCGTGAATTCCGTCAAAGAGCTGCGCGGAGCTATGCGTGATCCTACATTCGTCGAAGAGCTTGATGGCAAGGTGGCTTACTTCCGAGCGCTGAAATGTCTGAACCTTTCGTACTCCCACACACTCCTGGGTAATCATCTCAACGCTCTCGCTCTGCTGAAGCGAGCACAACAACTGCTGTCTCGACCGGCGCCAGCGACCACATCCGGTGCCAAGGAAAGCCCGCCTACCTTGGAGGTTCGACCTGCTGCGTTCGAGAAGTTGAAAGGCCACGTCGACTCGCTGGCCTCTCGCATGCACGCCATTGTTGAAATACGCAGTCTAGAGGCCAACTCGGCCAAAGCAGCGCAGCAACACATGTCCTCGGCGGCACCAATCGTTCAACGCTTGCACGAGTATCCAACTCCAGGGACAATGGTCGATCTCGCCAATCTTGTGACGTATCCTCCGAAGATCGAGGCGGTTGCGGTGAAGCCATTGTTCTTGGACGTTGCATTCAACTACATTGACTATCCCGGAAGGGTGGCCGGCGGGGAGGGACCTCCGGCGGTGCTGCCGCAAAAGCAAAGCAATGCGGCGCGGGAAGAGGTCTCTGAACAGCCGGCGCCAAGAAAGGGCTGGTTTGGGTTTGGGCGATGAAGAGGCCAAGGCCGCCATACGGGCCAAATCGGCCCAAACTCATCATGCTCCATGCTTTTGCAACGCCCGAAGGATTCAAATGCAGTTGGGCGATGTTCAGCGCGATGCTTCGTATAATTGTAAGGCAGACAACGCACTCATGATCGACCCGATGGCCGGCAAAAGAGCTCATCACCACATCGCCAATAATGGCCTTGAATGGCTGTGCCGTGCCGCCCAGGCTGAACTGGCATGTATAGAGTTCATTAAACCGCACCCCTTGCGGGGTTCTCGAGTAGTCTTCAGCCCTGTGACCAGCTCAAAGCCTGGCCCCGTTGCCTCCACGCAAGAGACATCATTGATCTGTTTCTAGCAGACACGAACGACTGTATGTGTCAACCATCACAGCGAAATTATGCCGAATTCATGACTCGACGAGCACCCATAACAGCAGCGCAACTATCAATGTTTTTACGTCAGCAGCGTGCTCATCACCAATGCGTTGTCCATTCTAGGCTCGTATTCTCCAATCGACTAGCCGCCATGCTGGCCGTTCACTCATGCATTGATAATTCTGGAAGGAAGAATCGAGATCTTCGTTGCATCGTCAGCAAGGGAGATCCGGCCGGCAGCGAGCCACGTCGATTGCTATGTGCTGTGTGCTGCTGCGTTGAGCGCCTGAGCTATTGGAGTCTAACCGGCTCTTTCTATGCATCAGCAATTCGGGGTCACGGCATTTGTGAATCACTCGCTGATCAGATGCAATAGCTGACCAATGAGCGCTTCGACCTAAAAGAAAAGGCAGCTACGCTACCTCTCGCGGTGTACTACGGATCTACTGCGAGCTAATTGTACCTGCGCAGAAGCAATCCACTCGCCGAGAGACATCGAGCTTCTGGTGCAAAGCTCCAAGTTCATCACTCCACTACTACGCACTGGATTGATCCTTCCGAATGGTGACCCAATGGCAGGCTCTGACGCATGGACAAAGACAGCGTTCACCGCTGTAACGTTGTGATTGCAATCAGCTCGACTGCAAAGGAGCTTCCGCACAGACTTCAATGACCAGTCAGCATCCGAGAAGAAAAAGTATTCCGCAGCGCCACGTCGAGCGATCAGCATCATCCAGCTCACGTTGTCAGCCTCACGAATCTCTGGGGGCAAAAGAACGTCCCGGCCCCAAGTATCTTGCGTACCTGCGGCCGCCAAGTATTCGGGACGGGACACTGCGCGGGTGCAGGTGGAAGCGGGCGCCTTGCAGCTTGCAGACCGCAAAAAGAGGCTGTATGCAGGTTCGTGCCATATCGAGACGCCTTCGTTCATATCGGACGAAAGCATAAATTCATCTCGTCTAATCCAACCAATCGGGATCTATTCAGGCTCACGATGCGCCACAGCGTGTGCGCTAACTTTGGACGCTAGGACTAAGGGGCAATGTTCGAATCCTTTTGCCGTGCTCACACCACATCACCTCACACGAACGGGGCCTTGTCATGGCGCAGATTTGACATACGCCTCGACCGCTTGCCGGTGCCACGTTTGTCTTGACAGAACGGGTTGACTCGCACATTTTGGCCCCGGTTGAGGGCCAATGCACGCCCTGAGAAGTGGGAAGAATCGAGCGAGCACGAAAGATTCTTCAAGGACATGTCGGCATCACGGAGCTGTAAGTAGGATGCGAGATATGTGGCCTCGACCTTAGCCCAGCAGCCGACATTCGCCGCTGTCTGCTTTGGGTCTAAGGAGTAGATCATTCTCGCCCTCACCGCGAAGCTTGCAAGACTGCTATAGGGCCCCACCATCGACAGCGAACCACGGATTACCACGAGAGCAGCACTATTGCAGGACCCGCATCAGCATTGCGTCCACGCGTGCTTTTGTCGTGCAGACCTGTGAAACTTGTGCCGCTTCCTTCACGGATTCCTGCCTCTTCTGGCTAGACCAATATTCGGCCCCTTCATGAAGTGGAAATATGCCCAGCGAGCAAGAAGCCACCTCGTGTCGATCTGCGGAACATCAGCTGAGAATTGATCTCTTCCTCTTGCAAGGCGTTCGTGTTGGCAAAGTCTATCGATGAATGAATCGGAAGATGGGACAACAGAGACCTGCTCTGATGGATATATAAACCCTCGAGCAGACCCGAGGAAACCGACTTCTTCTCATCATCCAACAGTCCATCGCTTCGACCACCATTTCCAACTTCCAAGTAACCCCAGACCACTCGTCTCAGCCCAAACCACCATCAACATGAAGGTCGCCATCCTCATCACCGCATTCGCCGCCACGGCTCTCGCTACCCCAACCTTCGGCTGGTTCCCCTGGAAGCCTTCTCACGGCGGCAGCAGCCCGCCCAGCTACAACCCACCACCAACCTACGGCGACGGCGGCGACACCTGCCCTGCCGCTCCCACCGAGACCAAATACGTGACCAAGTACGAGACCAAGTACGAGACCAAATACAACACCAAGACCGAGTACAAGACCGCTACCGTCACCGTTCGTGCAATCCTCAGCTTTTGTCACCCTGCTCTTTGGTACGATATGCTGACAACCATTGTAGAAGCCGTGCGAGCCTACCAATCCTCCCAAGTACCCAAGCAACCCACCTTCGTACAACCCACCAAAGGAGTACAACCCACCAAAGGGCTATTAGAGGTTTGCTCCAACGGGACAGCATACGCGGAGGATGAATCGTGACACTTCTTGAAGGGTGCGAGACGGTGTTCTGAGAGGGGCAGATGACTCGCTGGAATTTGAACAGAGAGTGACTGTCGTGCTTTCGCATAGCAAGCTTTGTTCGTAATTGGTAATGAACATGGTCATCTGTCGTATGTCTGTTCCTCTTCGAGCTCTTGAAGTTCTGTGCGGTACAGGTCCTCGACTTTTATTGAGTCTAGCTTGCTTGCTGCGATCATGAACTGTTGTCAGTACAAGATGCATCGCATGTCTGAGTTAGTACTGTGATCCGATTCCTCGATGCCTCGCTGTAATGATGCATGCGTAGGAGTGAGTTGCAGTGGTAGCAACATGGATCATGAACACCGTGTGCTGGTGGCTACGCTTTTCGTCGCAGCATTCTTCCCCGTAGCTGCGGCCATCACGTACACTCGAAGCAAACGTCGCAATGCAGCATTCTTTGCGACGCCATGTACAGCCTGGAAACCAATCACGCTCCTACACCGATCGATACGATGGCCATGACGCTTCATTTCTCGGATCCTCCAGCTAGTAACAAGCCGCCAGATATCATCATGCAGCGGATGATTGCGGCGGTCAATGCAGCCATCCGGATCATCATGAATTTCATCTTCGGTCGCGCTCGATGGCCTCTCTGGTCCTCCACAGACAGCCCCAGATTTTCCATGGACAACTCTCCAACCGTGGCAAGAACAGCGTCTCAGGATCCAATTTACTATCCATCAAGATCCTGGGCGGTGCTGCTCGTATGAGTTGAATTCGCTGGTCACCGAAACGAGGCAGACGAGCTTAAAGGCGGTCTCAGAAGTCGGCTGTGTATCTCCGACGACATGACCTTCGCAAGATTCATCCAAGCCTTGCACTACCGATTGGGCAGACGTCTGACGAAGATGGGCTTGAAGGTGGCTGAACCCTGGCCGTGGGTCTGCCATGCCGTCAGGGTTGACTTCGAGTCGACTGGACAGCAGCGAGAAGCATTGACCGAGTGGTCATGGGACGATATCAGGACTGCTCTGCTGCGACAGGCTTATGACTTGCCGGAGCCAAGGATTGAAGCTGAATTGGAGATCGAGAGCCGCCATGAAGAACGACACAGCGCACCAGCCGAAGGTAGCGGCAGAATTATTTAAAACTGTGTCAAAGCAACTGCATGGCCTTTTGACAGTATCAATCCTCTTGATCGGCATCGATCAAGGACGGCTTTCGATCGTGCTCAGTCGCAGTGGCGTGCTTTCAAGTCTTGAACGTGGCTTCCGTCTGTGATGGTCCATGATGATGGTCTCGGTCTCCTAGCGACTTGAAGCAGCCGATGTCGTCCATATCGAGATTCAGATGCAGAACAATCGTGCGGACTTCGTGGAAGGCAAAGCTGTGAGGTGAGGTGAACCACGCTAAACATGTGAGCTCGGCCACCCCTGCTTGGCGGGAGACCTCAGTATCTTCGACAGCAACCATCAGCAAGAACCACCACTTCCAGGTTCCTTCGCATCTACAACATGTTATAGCATTTCTAGTGCATGCATGTTCCAGTCTTGCATGCCTCGCGATCATTACTATCCTGTCCATATTCATTACCAGGCTACGACACGCCTAAGTGTGGCCGCGTAAGCTTTCTTTACTTCAGTCTTCGACCTTCTTGATCCGCAAGTCTTTTCCATTGTAGTCACCGCCGGGTACACTATCGCCATGGCACTCCTAGATACTCTCAAAGTGAGTCTTTTTATACTCCGAGCTCAAAATAGCCAACTGACCACTTCCAGGTGATCGCCATTCCCGCAGTCATCGCCGCCGCCCTTTACGCCTTCATCGCATTCGCCATCATGCCTCTGATCAGAAACCACCGAGAACGATACAGTCAGTACCTTCCTATGGACTCGATATCTCAAAGCACGTCCTCCATGCGAGATCGCATAACGAATACACTCACGGCGTGGATCGTGCCGCGGAGACATCTGGTGTATGACGCTTCCGGAGACAGGAGAGGGAGCTCGAGCGGAGACGAGTTTGTCTTTGCGGATGCAGATGGAGATCAGATGGTTGGGTTCGATGTGGACAGGAGTGATCGGAGAGTGAGGGGAGGGGATGTTGAGAGGAGCATATGAGGAAAACAGTGAGAGTGAAATGGACAACAGCACAATGCATGATTGAGAGTGAGACGATTGCGTGCTCAACAGTCATCTGGCAAGCGGAACGCCTATATCTCTTGCTACCTTTGATCTTGCTTCCTTTGATTTCTTGCCGTTGTCTTGAACATCATTAGTGTGCATGGTCGCCGCAGAGGTTGGCCCAGGTCTTCATACGTCGACATGAAGATGACATGGCTCAATGAAGGTGGCTGTACTATCGGCATGAGACTCCTTGCCTTCGTGCTCCCACTCGCTGGTCGACGAACAGAGCTTGCAGTTCGAGGGTCTGGCCTGTTGTTCTGTCGCCGATATGGGCAGGAACGACAGACGCTGCCGGGAGCCGATAGCCGCGAGGCGCCAGCGTCGCCTCCTGTTCAGCGCGCGCCACGACCCTCATTTCCGACAAAAGCAACACTTCACTTCGACGACTCATCGGCATTTGTCCCTATCACCTTCATCACCTCGCCATCGCAATCATATCAAGATGTTCGACGCCACCGACACCGTGGAGGTGACTATACGACAAGTCGAGCCGGTCGAATATCCTGAAGTTCAGCGATACCCACAATACGAGGAGTCCAGCGAGGTCTTCGGCGAGGACCTTTATCAGGCAGATGTGCACGTCGTGAAGGGCGAGCAATTCGCAATCTTCGTCGAGCTCGGCGATCACTTCAATTTCCACGGCAACGAGACGCTCAAGATACAGGTGTCAATCGACGGAGGTGCCGCAAACATCTGCCAGTACCTGGACGAGAACGATCATTATCAGGGACCTTTGCACAAGAAGATTGACGAGGTGCGCGCCCGAGTGACCACAGAATACTTGCCAGAGGAGAACAAGCTAGACGAGTTGTATTGGTGCGATCTCATATTCGGTCAACTGCAAGCTCGTACGCACCTCCTCACCTTGCTTCCTTGACGACCACTAACAGACCAAAGTCCAGACTCGTGCTTTCCCAGTCACTCTCCCAGCCTGGGGCGATATGAATGATCATGACACGATCACCGTTCGTCTCGAGCTTGGGAACTTGAAGCATCCTGCCAGAAATAAGGGATTGCGACGCGGCCCTGAAGCTCATGAGACTGAGAGTCTCAAGTGAGCTTTTGTCTTCTACTTAATGGTTTTTCTTACTGACGATACCTCTCTTGTAGCCTCATCGCTCGCAAGAAAGCAATGCCTATGAAACACCGCTCCCTGTTCTACAAGGGTCGACGTCCGCCGATCACGTTCAGATTCCCTTACTGGTCCAAAGGTTCGTACACCCTGTGCTTTCTCTGGGATGCTCAGTCCTGACTGCCTCGCCAGACAAGAGCGATGTTGCGGACTGCAAGCCTGCCCGTCATATCCCACGCCAATTTGTGAAACAGACTTCGTCCAAGAAGGTCAAGCGGAGCAAACGTAGCAGAGAGGTACGTGGGCATTCCACACCTTTGATAGGCTTCTACTAATCGCATTGATCAGGAGTACGAGGTGGACGACGAACTCGTCAAGGGACCGAAATCGAACATCCCGGACGTCACGTTCAAGAGAGTTAAGCAGGAGGACGCAGAGTCCGCCTGCTTGCCAAAGAACCCTCAGTGGAAGGACACGTTCGGTGGCGGTCGGGACTGAGCTCGCCTCAGCAACGAGACATTCCCCGGTGAGGGTCTGACGGTCGGAAAGGCAGCGGATATGTCTGCTATTGCGGGCATGCTCCGATGTCAACAGCACGACCATGAACGGAGCTGCAGTCACGAACATTAAGGATGGGAGACCAATGCACACGCAGAAATCATGAGCGAACAAGGGTTCAAGACAAACGGAACAGACAGATGATGGGCAAGCGTGGGAGCTCTTTGCACGAGCAGAAGGATGACAACAGTCTGTAAGAACCACTATGAAACGTTCGTCATCGTTGACCTGCTGCAGCCATTGCTTTCTTCATTCTCACTCCTGAACGTCATGTTCCAGGACTCTGATCACTGACAGCTGCTCCATTCGCACATGTGCCGACCTTCCTTACATTTCGGATCCACCGCACGCTGGGACTCACCTCGCTAGCATCACAAGCAGGTTCAGCTGCCGACAAACAAGCGCTTGAGCCACAAGCTCGCTCATATCTCCAATATATATTCCAACCTTCTCTCTTCATTGCGTCCTCCATCCACTTGCTCAACACCACACTCTTTACTGGCCATCAACTTCGTTACCTCCCACACCTCCACCAATTGGAAGACTCTACAAACCATCGTCATCATGATCGATATCGCCAACGGCATCGAAGTCATCATCTCGCCTTACCACGAAATAGAGTCCATGGACCCGTACCACGAATGGAAAGCACTCCGCAAGTCCAAGCTCTTCGCTCACGGTCGTAACGAGTGCTACATCGAGGCCGTGCACCATGAAAGATTCGGGATAGAGGTGACCTTCCATCCTCACTTTGACTGGCACGGTGCACCACAAGTCAAGATCAGCGTTGAGATAGACGGCGGTACCATGGATGCTTGTAACATCGTGCGAAGGCCTTCCGACTGGGAGACCAATCCAAAAGCTTTCAGTGTGTCATTCAATTCATACTATGGCAAAATGGACGGACAGACTAGGTCGTGCGGATCGCGCTTCTCAGAGCTGAAAGCGGGTACGTGACAGATCGATCACTTCTTGCGCAGTGTTCTAACAGGCATTACTAGTTGATGATCCCAGCTTGCTATCCAAGGACGAAGAAGACATGGAGATCAGCCTCCGTGGAAAAATTCTTGTTACCATCCAGCGTGGAACTACAGCAGGCAAACGTGGGCGCAAGCAGAAGTCGGGAGCCCTCAGAGATCAACTGATCTTACCTGACAAGACCAACAAGGTTGTCGCGCTAGACAATGGGAGGTCTCACACAGTCCAGTATATTGTCCTTCACTCCGAGCGGCAGGCTTCATATGACTGACGTATCCAGAATGATGGACCTCGGGGAGGTTGAGTCAGTGTTCTTCACTGCTGCCTTCAAAGCTCATGACAAGGGTACGACTGGAGAAGTGATTGTGTTCACTTTGTTCTACACGACATCAGGTTTGTTCAGCATGCTCCCAATGGCTTCGGAGACGCAGACTGATATCTAGCAGTCTACCTGGAGATTAAAGAGATCAAGCCCGTCATTCCTGTCATCAGCAGACCAAATACTCGTGGAAATCCTATGGAAGTACGTGTGGCCACCCAGTGCACTGCTAGTGCCGCCGTCTGACCGTCAATTTAGATCAGAGACGATGCAGAGCCGGTTGCACCGCCGCCTATCACTCCAGACATGACACCGGCTACCATGATCCGCATCAAGGAAGAAATCGGCGAAGGCAATGCCAAGGGAACACAGCTCATCGCCCATACTGAGACCCCAGCGGAAGCTTTCAACGTATGGCCTTTACGTAACAGCCTCTGTGCTTCACCGCTGACATCGTTCTAGCTCGACGCAGACCCGAGTACTGCTGCAAATAGCCACATCCCTCCTGCCGTGAACCTCGCAGGGCACGCACCAGTCCAAGTCAAAGAAGAAGTCACCGGAACCCAAAATCCTTCTACCTCTCGCGGGAAGAAGAGAACTGTCAAGGAAGCCGAGCTTGAGGTCGCGGAAGCGGATTGGCAGGAAGCTGTCATGAGATACGACATGACGCCTGCGGATTCCCCGGACCGCATGTCATTGGGAATGACTTGCATGGCGAAGAAGCGCCAATTCGCGGAGTCAAAGTTGCAGCTCGCGAAGCATGACGCTGATGAATGAGTGCACAAACCGGCACAGATGAGCAGCAGAGCGAATGCTGACTTCTTGATACGATTGCGGAGTCAAGCACGGCTGATGAAAATTTGCTGCTCTCACGGCACACAACATTAAAGTTCATCTTGCAACGACATTGCATTGCTACGACATTACAATGACTAGCGACAGCCAATACCATAGCTTCAATCCATCGTATAACCAAAGGTCTCAAAAGCAGCACTCGAATCTTGCGTTGTTCAGCTTGCTCCTTTGTCTTTGACCTTGATCACTTCCTTCATGTATGGCTTCCTCAAACCTCTCTTTGATGCATCCCTTCCTCCTGAGCCTGCATCACTACCCTCGGCATAAAACTTCCTCTTACACGAACTCCTCTTGAGTCGACTCCTCCTGCAACAACTCCCAAACCTCCTGTGCGCATCACCGACTCCGGGCATTCTTGCCTCCTTCCGCCCTCCTCCAACACGCCTTTCGTTCGCATGATCTCTGAAACTCGATGACTCGTCGTCCGGACGCCTCAAGCGACTACTGAGAGCATATCGGCTGCATCAATCTAAGTGCCTGAAGAGCATTGAGAACATTGCCTGCAGGAGCCATCCACCAGGATCAATATGACCGGACAGGCCACGAGCTAGCATGACCAGGCAGATCATGGGTGGGATTGACCGGGCAGATCAAGGGCGGGAATGATCGGACAGATCAAGAGCGGGAACGATCGGACAGATCAAGAGCGGGAACGATCGGACAGATCATGAGCGGGATTGACCGGGCAGATCAAGGGCGGGAACGATCGGACAGATCAAGAGCGGGAATGATCGAACAGATCAAGAGTCGAGGCTCTGAGCGCTGCTGTTGGCAAATGCGAGAACAGCCGAGGAGAACTGTCTCATGATTATGCGACCGGTGGACCTCCCAAAACCCAGTGGTGAATGTCGTCGACTGGCTTTCCAACACGGAGGTGAGCAGGAAGAGGAACTGCCATTGGCTTCGTGTTGTTTTTGCTTCGGACGCAGACGAGTCTTTTATCTTGACAGTCACGACAAGACTCGTTACCGAGATCCTCTGTGCTGAGGGCGCCTTTTTTGCCCAGTTTGGCGTGAGCGCAAAGACCAATGGGTTTCCGACCTTCGCCGATATTCCTTGATGACATTTTAGCCAGAGACTCGCGACTGGCACAGAACTTTTCCGTCAGATGAGGATGGACAGCGGCCTTGAGCGTGTCGGGCCATTGAGAAGTGTTCGATCGTTTATCCTCACCACCCTTCGACACATCCCAGAATTCGAGTGCAGCAAACATTTCGTCGGCTGTCGGTGTCTCGGAGTTGGAGGATCTGGTTATGCCTTTCCGTCGGCGCGGTATAGATCTGCCGGGTCGCGCAGGTGGGGTTTGAGTTGCGGCTGGGCCGGTGGCGAGCTGTGACATGGTTGTAGGCTGCTCCTCTTGTGAATCGAGCTCTGTGCGGCGCCTCTTGGGAGGTTGTTCACAACCCGGCTGAGTACTCGGTGCGGGCGAGCCGTCATGTGGACCGGAGTTGACGCCATATGTCGGGAGAGGCGAAACACCCGTCGATCCAAACGACATCTGCTCCGGAGCAAAGGGAGGCCTGTTCAATGAGAATGACGAAGCGGCATTGTTTTCCTCAAGGGCACTTTGTACCATGGACGACGACATGGATGGTGGAGCGGACGGAAACCCGCTGCTCGAGCAAGGCGAGGGAAGAGGTTGTGCTTTATCGGAACCACGAAACGAGTCCGCCAGCATTGGAAATGGAGCGGGTGAGAATCCGCCCATCATCGAGGACGATTGTGTGGATTGTACAGGCGTCGAGCCCAACACGAAGGATGGTGTTTCTGGAGGACGTCTCGACCTCTCCTGCTGTTGCGAAAACCATTGCGCCGCCTTGACAATTGCTCCTGGCTCGATGCCGTTGTATTGCAAGAGCTGTTCTTGAAAGCTAGAATTCTCACGCACCAATGCGTCGTATTTGGTTTGGGTGGGTCCTTGCTTCATGGTAACGACCTCGCCTTCCAAACGTGCGGAAATTTTCTTCTCTTCGATCAGGTCTGCACGTACTGTTCGGAGAAGGTCATTGGCTTCAGTGAGCGATTGGGATGAGGTAGTGAGTCTGAACGACAGCTCGGTCACCTTCTCGGACTTCTGGTTCCTTTCGAGCGTCACAGAATGGAGGGATTCTGTCAGCTCCTCGATCTTGATTCGCTGCTCTTCGACCTTGATTCGCTGTTCCGCGATCGTGGCGTCCTGCAATTTGGAACTCTCATCCCTAAGAAGAGATTCGGCGTCGACAAGCACTCTGCTCTGAGCATGGTTGGTGCTCGTTTTGTTGAGGTGTTCTTGTGCTTCACGCTGCTTCTGCTCGATATCCGCCGTGATCGTCTTGGCGTATCGGTCCGCGCGATTCTTTCTGTTGTTTGCATCACCTTTGGCCTGGTGAAGGTGACGTGAAGCGTCATGGGTGGCATTGGCGATTATGTCCGATGCGTCGGACCGGGCCCGCGTTCCGAGACGTGAAGCATACACGCTGTGCTGCTCGACGATCTGCAGCACCTCGGGGGCAAAGTGAAGTGCCGGTCTTGCATTGGCGGCGTGGAGTCTCAACTGTCGCATTTGAGAGATTGGATCACGATTGGTGTACACGTTCATGTCCACGGATGAAAGTGGGTCAAGTATTGCTTTGAGTTGATTTATCTTTGTGCGGCATGCCGTCTCGTTTTCGTTGATGTCTCGATGGATCTCAGATTGGGTTTGGTTGTTGGGTGGACGGGTTCCATCGCCATCGGCTTGGTCTGCCATGATGTGGTTCGAAAGCAGGGCGAGAAAAGGTGATGAAGAGGTGACGGAAATGGTTGAAGTGGAGGTGAAGAACCAGAGGTGATCTCCAGGCTGCCATTGGAGGCCATGAAGGAAGGCACGAAGTCGAGGAAGGAACAAGTCAGCTCAAGACTTCGTTTTTGACGACACTTCATCCCCGCAACGACACGACAACATCACCCAGGGCTGGGTGCAAGGCGTGCACTTTCGATTCCATCACAAATTGATATGTGATCATCTTCTGCAGGAAGTACTGCCGCTTGGGGTGTTTCTCTTCTCATTCGCGTGGATGTCATCCCAGCTGCAGCGCAGCGGGATCGTGGCAATGAAAGGTCATCCTCCTGATAATATGATCTTCGAGGTCAGTGGAGGGAGGGGTGATGAATGTCCTGGCTTGAAAGGGAAAACGCAGAAATCAAAGCGGGTCGATCATCGGCCCGCCGCGGCCTGATGCTCTCGAGATTTGATGGAGTCTCACCCTGCAGCGTACTCATTGGTCACCATGAGCATGCTTGTCGCTCGAACACGAAACAGAAAGACGGAGCAAGAAGGCGCCGATCGTTGATGGTACGTACGGCTATGGAAGATGTGGTTTACTCGCCCAACGTTCATTCCCGAGATACACATCTCTGATTCTCTCGTCGCTCGATGTCAAATCTTTCGCCCCATCTCTCCATGTCCCAATCCAATGGTGCTCCGCCGGCTCCGAGACACAGACAGTGCTCTGGGTTTTCGTGGAAGCACAGACAGTGCCCTGAGATTTGGTCCTGACAGGACAATTGAATGTGAAGATGCGCGGACAGCACATGAGTAGGAGTTGCGGGCAGCAATTCAAGTCCTGACAGGACAATTGAATGTTGAAGATGCGCGGACAGCACATGAGTAGGAGTTGCGGGCAGCAATTCAAGTCCTGACAGGACAATTGAATGTTGAAGATGCGCGGACAGCACATGAGTAGGAGTTGCGGGCAGCAATTCAAGTCCTGACAGGACCTTTGGAGTGTGAAAATGCGTGGACAGCGCATGGTGTGAGAGGTATTGTTGTACCTGTGTTGTGGATGTTGGTGGTGGTTGTGGATGATGCGCTCAGAGTTGTGTAGAGCGGTACATTCATGACGCTGTAGGCAACGCCATGTCAGCAGTCATGATCTTGAAGGCGTCGATGACGACCTGGTTGGCCTCCGAGGCCGCTTGCAGTCTATCAAAGGCGACCTGGTTGGCCTCCGAGGCCGCTTGCAGTCTATCAAAGGCGACCTGGTTGGCCTCCGAGGCCGCTTGCAGTCTATCAGCGATCTCCCTCAGCTCCTTAATCTCGGTTTGTTGCGTGCTGATGGTATCTTGATGACCATCGACAGCCCGTTCTGCTTTGGAGAGGGCCGCTCGAAGATCGGCGATGGTTTGAGAATCTGTCGTGCGGTCGCTCTCCAACGTCGTGAGGCGCTGCTCGACACGAGTGCTGGCGGCTGTCGCCAGCTTGCTGTCGGCTCCGAGTTTCAAAACCATGTTCTTCATGATGCCTTCGAGTTGGACGACCGACAGCTTCACCTCTGCGAGACCAGCAGGGTCGGTAGACTGCAGCTTGTCCTGAACCTTCTTGATCTGGTTGTACAGATGTTGTGCCTGCGTCATCCGAGCGTCAAACTTCGCAAGGTGTTGGTTACTAGAAGTGTCGACGAGAGCCTGGAACAATTCGGAATAGTTCTCTCGAATGAAGTGCTTGAGTGCGTTCTGGGTTGTGTGCTGCAGCTCGTACTCCCTATACTTCGCCAAGATATTCCTCATGTCCGTGGTCCAACTGGCCAACAAAGTTTCCATTCGTTTGTTGTACGCCTTGTGTGCCTTGTTGGTCTCCGTCGACAGACATCCAACACGAGATTCTGCGGAATCCATGAATTGGTTGAAGTCGACCAAGAACCTCTGGCTAAAATGCCAGGTTTCTCCGTTGTTTTTGATGCGCGCTGGTGGTTCCCATGTTGGCGCAGGTGTTGGTTGGTTGGCTTGGTTATTTTGGTTGGTTGAGTTTGAATGGTTCGCCATGTCTTTCTTTCGACTCGTATCGTCGTTACCAGCCATAGTGTGTGGTGGCAATGCTGTTGAGTTGGAAAGATGTGTGAAGTGGAAGCAGTGCCCTGCGGCGGTCGAATTCGAACAACTCCTTTTCGCGAAAACATTGCCAAGCCTTCGGATGAACTTCGGATGAACGAGTTTTCAAGTCGGCCTTCAAAATAATCAGTCGTGAAGTGTGTTGTCGACACGCTTCCTTCCACCACAACACCCATCACACTCACTACGATGGCCACCACACGTATCAAAAGCAAGGACAAGCCTCCACCCATTCCAACCAACCAACGACCAAACATGAACTGGTGCGCATGGTGCTGCTACCATGGCAAACTAGAATGTGACTTTCAAACCAACCAACCATGCTCAAGATGTGCGAAGTTCAACCGCGACATCCACACGCAGCCAGCAGGCACACCGCTGCATGACTGCTATCAAGCGGATGATGGAGATTGGCCAGCAACCTGGCGGCAAGGCACCATGGAGAAGAAGTTGAGAAACGCGGCCGTGGCCGACAACTTGCCTCCCGGTGTCTTTCCCGACAACGCCAACGGTCGATTTATCGGAACCGGCGACCAGCAACCACCTCGACAACAACCAAACCAACAGCAAGCTCGAGGTCCGCCTCGGCCGCAAAACAACCAAAACCAACAGCGCCCTCCGCCTCCGCCTCCGCCTCGGCCGCAGAGCTACTACCAACAGCAAGCGCCACAGCAGTATACCACGGCTCCCCTTTTGCCGCAGTACCACCCGCCGTCGGAGGGTCATCCATACGGCTCGTACGGTGCACCAACTCCTCCCGCTCCCAATCCCCTCGATGTTTGGCATCGATCAGAAATGGCGCGACTGGAAAGCGAGCGTGCTGAGCGTGCTGACCGCGCTGCTGCTGACCGCGCTGCTGTTGACCGCGCTGAGCGTGCTGAGCGTGCTGCTGCTGACCGCGCTGAGCGTGCTGACCGCGCTGCTGCTGATCGCCTGTGGCTCATCATGGCAGGCGGGGGACGAAATCTGCCAGCACCTGTCGCTTCGTCTGGCCTTCAGACCTTGAGGCACACTCTGGTGGATCAACAAGGCAGACTGTCGACAGGAAACAACACGGCTGAAGTGGAGGAAGCTCTCAACACCACTGTGCAACAAGAGTCTGCCAAGAACAAGGGCAACAAGCGGAAGCGGCAAGGAGATCAGGATGATGAGGTCCAGTCCACATCACCGCGCGAGCCCTCCGTTCCCCGCGGTCGTCGCAACCGGCGGAGCGACTCCAATGCGAACCAAAAGCGCTTCGACAAGAGCACGTTCTTCCAGAACGGCAGGCCGGCTTGAAAGAAGGATGCGCTCGGCATGAAACCAGACAACGATCTCGAAAATTCAGGATAGGATCCGAGGGCAGCAATGCCTCCTCCTGCCGTTCGAACTCGCCAACCTCGTGGGGACTGTCATGGTGGCAGTTCCAGTCGTGATACTTCGCTTGCGTTCAAGCTCGCTCACGAATAAATCACGGAGCCAACCTCGGATCCCAATGGATCCCAGTTAGTTTGCCCTAACATACCCATCTTGAAGCCTTGCTCTCCTCGATGAGCTCTGCGATGCGGCAAGTCTGCACACACAGGTCTATCGCTACTCTTTACGATGATCCATGATATTTCGGACTCTTCCAGTCCAGGCTGTCGTACACGGCCCATTTCCACCATCTTCTCAGCTGTCGTCCACGGCTCAACTGCACCTCTTCTCAGCCGTCGTCCACGGCTCATTCGTGAGCAAGACTGCCATCTGTGGTCCGCTTACACCTCTTCTCGGCCGTCATCCACGGCTCATTCGTGAGCAAGACTGCCATCTGTGGTCCGCTTACACCTCCTTCTCAGCTGTCATCCACGGCTCAACTACACCCCTTCTCGGTTGTCATCCACGGCCCATTTCCACCTCCTTCTGTCAGCTGTCATCCACGGCTCATCAACAGCGGGAAGGCTCGCGGAGAGAGCTAGTCGAGTTGGTGAAGGGAACGAACGGAGGAGCGGTAGAATGGAATGGAGGCGACCTGACCAGGTGAAGTCAAATGGCGAGGAGGAAGGAGGGTGTGAGGTATGAAGCTTGGCAGAAATTATGTAATTCTGCTATCCCACATCAAGAATACGTCAAGACATCTCCTGCGACAACTCTCCATTCTCCACTAATGCTCCAAGTCAGTCGCGCGAACATCGTGCTTTCAAGATTGCTTGGAGAATCAGGGTGAGGACGACGAAAACTGTACCACATGGACTGGTGAGCCTTCCGTCGCTCTTAGTCCTTTGGTCAAATGTGAAGCGCTTTAACCCAGGCTCGGCTGCCAAGAGCAGAATAAGAACGTGTGAACCTTGTCACTCCCGAAGCTGTCACACATTTCCAATGCTTCCATCTCTGTTCTCTATGTCAAATTGCACCCTCCAAGCCATTGCAATGCAAGATGTGCAGTGCAGGTGGAGTGAGACCACAGAGATATCTTTTGGGCAGTCTTCAATGATCTTTCATCTAGAAAGCTATCTTCCACGGAATTCCGGCTGTCATCCACAGCAGAGGAGACTCACGGTGAGTTCGGGTGAATGATGTGGAATCTGCGACGCTCCCATCACGGTAGAGATTGCCGAATGCGTGATAGCCGTGAAGCTTGGGCAGAAATTTCGTAATTCTGCTATAACTATTCTGTTACAAGGATTCATGCTACCTTCTCTTCAAACCTCCGTTCTCCTTTGCACAGTCCAAGTCAATCGAACAAGACTTGTGCCTTGAAATTCGCGCGGAACTATGGAGGGATAGGCAGCGGGATCCATACTGCGGAGAGTCGACTGTGAGAAGTGTGCAATTTGAGCCGAAGGAGTTCTCACGAGATCAATGGCCAATCGCATCCAGAAGCAAACTTGCAGAATCGTTCTCCTGCTCATCCTGCACAGTCCATGCCGTCGAGGTGAAAGTCGAGCAGTACAGTCGGAGCGGTCGCATTGAGGTAGCAAGTAGCAAATACCTGACGATAGCCCCGATCAATCACACCACCATCGTCTCAAACATCGCACTCGACTCCCTCCTCTCCGCTCGACTGATCTCATAGCTCAACACCGAATGATCACAATAATACATCATGAACCGCCATCTCTTCCTCTCAATCGGCAGATCCTCCGTGCCCTGCATTGGACCCGCAGCGATTCCCAATAGCGGCATGAAAGGCCGTTCACCTCTCTTCTCCTGCTCCGCGAACGGAAGAATGTGTTCAATTCGCATGGCATAGTCGGTCTTGGTGCGGTACGCCGAGTGTTGCAGATGCTCGGGATAGCGAGCCGACTTCTTGACTTTGGTGAGGGAAAGGACGACTGCACGGCCCTTTTGAGAGGCGAGAATTACCACGCCGAGGGAAGGAATGTATGCAGTCATGTTGAGACGTTCAAAGGCGTTGAGCATGCTGTGGTGGTGAGGGACGACTTGGCGGAGAACGTCTCTGAATGTTACTGTAGGCGGCGATATTGAGCAGCCTGAAGTTGTTAGCGATGTCCCGTATATAGCACGCAAGCACGTGTGTACCTTTGTCTTGCGAGGGTTGGAGTAGGTAGGCGTTCCTGAACGAGGTATGCAGGATCGGACACGATGTCTTGCCGAAAGGACTCTCTCCGTTGCTTCTCAGCGCCTGCAAGGTGTCATCGACAGGCCCGAATGGTGGGAATGACGGCAGAATTGCTTCCTCTTCGTCAGTCTCGTCTTCCTCGTATCCAGTGTAGAATTGAGACTCGCCGGAATCGGAGCCGGAGTCACCATAGTCAACATCCTCATCGTCAACCATACTGACATCGCCAGAGACCGACGCCTCTATATCGTCAAGCCCTGTAGTACTCTCAGATAGGGCAGCATCTTCATCGTCTGTATCTTGCGGGGATGCTACATTGTCGACTGGAGAGTACGGTCTGGCTCGGGAGACAAACTTCGCCGCACGGTTGGAGACATGTGAGACGGACGCAGAAATGTCCCACAGATCACGTCCATCAGGTTTGTCGGCCGAGACATCATCTAGCTCCATCCCGAGCGCTGCTTCCACGGTGGCTTCACGGACGAAGCTCCTTCGGTCAAGAAACATCACCAACCAACCAGCATTGACGCGGTCAAATTGAGTATGAATGTCTCTCGCAGGTCCGAATGAGAACCTCGGCGATCTTTGCATGGTGTGGACGTCAATACAGCAGCAGTGTCCGCTGATATCAGTGGTCAGGAGCCTAGGACACAGCATGTGAGCTTTGCGGTTAATCGAATGCATGGCCAGATGCGAAGCTCACCATCGGCCTTCTGGATCATCTCCAGTGTTGCAGAATGCAACGTACGGGATGTTCGTATTGCCGTTCAGCACACGGTGCGTGACATCCGACGCTCGACCTTCGAAGCCACTCGCTTCCTCGCCACTCTGATGATCGACGAGCCCAAACTTGAAGATCGTAACGGCATGTGTGTTGGCACTAACGGCAATAATGCGGGCTTCCGAGTGTACTGCAAGTCCCCAGGCTGATTCTCCCACGTTGCGTTGAAAGAATGGTTTCATATCAACCAGAAGGCCGATGCTACTCTGCGATTCCACTTGCCTCCCGATAGCCGAGAGGACATGTCTGACCAGGAAAGCATCCACATCACCGTCGTCCCGAGTCACGGCAAGGATCTCCTCGTTGCCGAGAAGCTGTACGACCAGGTAATTGATACACCGTGGTTGACGTGGATCGATGCATCCTGAGAGACCGGGTCCAGACGGCGGACAATGCACAATCAAGGAAGGCTGTAGCGGAAGCTGCTGAGCAGAGAATTGCGGTTCGTAGACATAGATCTTCTCCCTGGACGCAACAAAGTAAAGGTTGTGCAACTGAGAAAGGGCAGTCTTGTTGTGACGAGTTAGCTAGGTCTGCTTGGCGGGTCGAACGGGTACTCGCACAAGGTTGCACCGCCAGGTGGCAATGGGAGGTCTTTCTTCAGGATCGCTGCCACGTCTGCGCTTGCCCCATCGATCGCTTGAGTTCTGAGCGCCTAGAATCTCGACGGACAGCTCCTCGAAAGATCGTTTCATGGTTCATAAGAGATCTGTCGATGGTGGTCGTACGAAGTCAACGTTGCGTTACATGAGACTTCATGCGGACTGCAGGACCTCAGGCCGCTTTGTGCGTGCGCGAATGTGCCAGGACAGAGAGGAGACTGTGCTGTATGTCATATTGCAATGTTGATGTTCATGTATTGGTCACTGGTGTGAAATGTGGTGGACGTTTGACGCCTGAGTCATCAAGATTCGGCACCAAATCTCAATCAATATATTTGATGTCCCTCTTCTTGACCTTGACGACATCATCCCATGCATCTCCTGCTTTGCAACGACGAACGACGATTGCGCATTGTTTACAGAAGGAGTTCCGGTGCAACACATGGAACTGTACCATCGCCTCACCACTGACAGCTGTCCCAGTCCCACTCAGCTCTCCATCATCGCAGTAGCCGCCCGACTGCTAGCAAGAAGACCCGCTCGTTAATGCACTGCATGCATGCTGTCCGAGCTCATCACCGTTTCACAGTGCTGCGCATACCCGAGAGGTGCACGCGGACGTCGTGGACCAGGCCCACTATTGACAATCTCGTCTAAGCTTTCAAAGAGCGTGTATCGTTGGATTGCCTCGACTCGAGATCCATGATATACCCTCCCGTCGCTAGCATTTGAAAGCACAATACTCTTGTCTGCCGAGTGCGACGTTCATTGCAAACATATCTACGGCCGGATGAGCATGATGCGCTCGAGCCGAACATACCCAGCATGATCGGCAAGTCGATCTGCCGCTGTCCTTGACCATATCAGGTCAGACTCCGCGTTCCGTGTGACCGAGAAACGCTGCATTCAAGCGGCCATGGTGAGTTTCATTCGCTACCGTCTCTGTCATCTGTCATTCTCCGGACCGATCAGAAATATCTCGGCGATGCGCAATGCCGTGGAACCAACCAATTTATTTCAATATTCTTCTACGAGGCGAACGTCCGCCTTGGACATGCTTGACTGACCGATCTAGGCCATACTGCCGACCTTTTCTATTGAAACCCACCCTTGTCAGCAAACCGGGCGGCCAATTGATGGCCATCGTCCATTGCCTTTCAACAGCTACTATGAGTCCCGCCGGCCACCTGCCTTCCTCGAATCTTCGTGCTTCCTAATTTTCAGAATGCAAATATCCAAAAGGAGTGCTTGTACTACAGACTGCAACAGCGCATACGGCCGGCTCATAGGTCATTGAGCTCTGCGTCGAGAGATGAGCATGGTTCGACCTGAAGATAAGAAGAGGGGATCGTCAGCAAGAAGTCCGGAAACTACCATTGACAAGAGACAGGAAGCCTCCGGCCTCGAGAACAAACTCTGAACAGATCCATCCATATTCGAACCCTCCAAGCCTTGATCTCTGACCGAGACACGACCTTCACGCCACGACCACATTCAAAACCCAGGACGGGTACTTACCGCTTACCACCTCCACCATCCAAGCAAACAATGGCCACCCTCCGCAATCTCTCCAAATCTGGCGCTGTCGTACTCTTCACGCCCGTCATTACCCCAGCCAGCGCAGGTCAATCGTCCAATAAAACAACCATCGTCGACCCCTTTGAGATTCTCGGTCGCGCATTGAGCACCCACCACACACGCATCCGCCACGTGCCCTATGTGCCGACGGTCGGTTTCACAGAGACTCACGACGCCTTCCTGAGCCAGGCAGACGCCGTCATAGTGGTGATCTGCGAGCCGCTGCAATCCAAGGAGAAAGGACTTCAAGAACAGGTCAACTTCGCGGAGGCTGCCCATGAGGCTATGGGGTACTTTGAGGGCGCGGATAATGATCCGATGGCGGTGGTGCAGTGTGGTGATCCGGATGGCAAGTGGTGGCCAGAGAGTATTGCTCAGTTCGAGGTGCTTCTCAAGTGTGGCTCTTTGGATGCTACCATGGCGCAGCATATTGCTCGCAAGGTCTTTGGCTTGAAGAAGTGAGGTGTCGATCGGTGGATGGGTTCGACGATTTTGGCTAACGGCATTGGCTTCCATGGGAGCGTTCTGATTTTGTATTGCTTGCGGCATTGCATTGACTATACTTTCGGTTAGGCTTCTGTTACGATTACGATGGCAGGAGGTTTGGAGACGCCGTTTGGAGATACCCGATTTTGCTTCTAAGGAGTGGCACACATTCGTTGCAGAGCGAGGCAGAGCGAGTCCGTACATTATGTAGGTAGACACATGGCTGGCTCTTAGGGCCGAGCAAATATCCGAGTGGTCAAAGTGGATTTGGGTATCGTGCTCTATCGTCTATCAGGTTTCCCAAGGAATGTTCCCCTCTACAATTTCATTCAAGGTGCTACCTCTCGTGGACACCCCAGGCAGCAAAGGTGCAAATCGTGCAGTGCAGTCTGAGCGAGATCACCTCTCCACCAGCTCCAGTTTCAGCCAAGCGATATGTACGCCGGGTTGTCGCCCTCCTTGACAAGGATATCATTCCCTCTCATTCCCTGATCATCGCGAAAGCCACCGCCATCACCACCCGAACCTCTTCCCTCTGTCTGCGTGGAACCTTGTCTCATGTTAGCTTTCCGTTTCCTGTCAAGTTCTTGTTCATGCACCGCGTTACTATAAAGCTTGAGCGATCCCAAGATCATGACAATCACCGTGCCCAGCGCTATTATCACTCTCCGCGTCATGACCCATCTCAGGCCCTCAACTTCCGACTTGGCATCAGCTTGCAGATCCACTGTGATTTGATAGTTCAGACGCTGGACTTTCGACTCCGTGATGCGCTGCTCGTTGCGGACCGCCATTTTGCGATCGTCGAACATGCCCCTCATTTCATCCTTCATCGCCGCGGATTCCTGGTTGAGTTTTTGATTCAGGATGTCCACTTCGTGCTGCAGCTGGGTGCGCTCGGTTCGCATCTTTTCTTGTTCGGCTCGTCTGCGGCCGGTGATTTCGGTCTTGAGTTCGGCGCAGGCGGCGCGGAAGAGATAAGTCTCGTTTTCAACTTGGGATTTGCTGACCAGGGCTTCCCTTGCGAGATTCATATTGTTGCTGAGCATAAGACGCATGCCCTTCATGACGGTGATGGCTTGCTCGTCGGTCCAGCCGGACTCATTGAGTCGTTGAACGAGGCCATAGGTGTCAAAATGATGCACATGGCGTGGCGTATCCATGTGTGGTGCTTTCACCGGCGGTGATTGCTCGTCGATGGACGCCTCCTGGGCTTGTGCCCTTGTGTCCCCTTCCGTTCCAGCTTGCGATTCCTTTGCTTGCTCTCCAGGATCCGGCACGGTCTCTAGCAAGGATTCCACATGCTTCTCGGGCGGGTCGTCCGGCGACTGTGTCTTCCCATCTTCGAGCTGTGCTTCAGCACCGTTGATGGGCTCGGACTTGCCTTGTGCTGCCGAGATCTCTCCTACTGCCGCCGAGTCTTTCTTGTCCGTTGCAAGTTTTAAAGCGTCCTGTTTCTGTGCTTCAACGTTGTCCTCGCCGGCCTGTTGCAGCTTCTCTCCGATCTTAGGCAGGGCTTTCTTTACTGCCGTTGATTTCTTTGTCGATGACTTCGGACTCTTGCCGGCGGTAAAATCTGGTGGCGGGCGCTCATTCGCATTTCCATATCGCTGTGAAGACGCGGTGGCATCCGCCTGTCGTCGTGTTGAGGCTGCGTGGAATGCTCGATATCGTAGTGCAGCGTTGGCCGAGCGTGCACTCGGATTCGATGCTTCAAATCCCCTTGCTAGCATCGGCCAAAGGAATGGGAGTTTCGGAGCTGCCATGGCTGGCCTTACAGGATCGTAGTATACTGCCTAGAGGATTGCTCATATGTCGCTCAGCGAAAGTGAAAAGGACGTTGATCAGCGCTTCGGTGCGGCCCGCTCGTCGGTCCGACATCCGAAGACCTCTTCGCGCGACGGAACAGGATAACGCTCATGCTCGAGCACTGTCTCGTTTCGGTGGAGGTACAACATGCTGTGCTCACCGACTTCGCTTGTAAAGGTTTTGCTTGCTACACACTGAAAGTTGCATTCAGAGAGACAAGGCGAATTATGGCTCCTACTACTATCGAAGATGGGCTTACGCCAATCCATTTTCGTCCTCAGCCTGATGCTAGACTATAGCGAGTGATCGCGGGCCAAGCTGAGACAACCAGTCCCTCGAGCGCATCTGCAAGACGCCTCCGATCCTCCGCCCACTTGGTTCCTGTCGCGACTTGAACCTGCCTCGAGCAAACTCCTCAGCCCTTCATCATTGCAACTTGTCAATTGTAAGCAGATTCCATGCTAGCAATCGATGCCATCGATCAAGATGACCTCACCACTAGATGTAATAACTCTTGCAACAAGTAATTCGATCGCGACACAACAAGTGTGGCAGCAGTGCAGCACCCTATATTAGTCATGCGCAAATCAGGTGAGGGTGGTCTTACACCAGGGATATCCATCCTTCGCGCCGTGCAAGTGAGTTCGACGGCCTCGCGCTTGCGTCGACTCCCGTTAGTGAGAGCTAGAGGCAGACGAATGAGCGAACTGGTGCGTTTCAGCTTCCCATGCTTACTCCAAGTCCTTAGCGGACGTGGCATGATTCCTGCGATCCGTCGCCTTGAATACAGGGTACTCCTAACGTTCAATAGCGTCGTTCGAGGTTGAGAAGCTTTTTGTTGGGGAGTCGCAAGCCGAACGTGGAGGGCGGCCGGGCCGAACGGAGCCGATGGCTTCACAACCCCGGAATGCGCCGGTCGATTGCAGCTTTCAGGTGCACGATAATGAAGCAATTTTCGGCATGCTGATCAAGGTCAGACTGGCGTGTAGCTTGCTGTGTCGTGTGCGTCGAGCTGTGGTAATGAGGGCAGTATGCATTCCGCTCGAAAATCGCTTGCAAAGGCGGTGAGACGACAGAGCAAGAAGCAATCGTGATATCGTAAAGAGTTGAGGTATTCATGCTGGCTGTACAGATTATTAGAGTGCAGCCCTCCTGTACAAAGAAACGCACCGCTGTGATAATACAATATCCTCATGCTGCGTTGTTGCGTCTCGCTCCGCCTAGCGCTCGCTCTGTCGTGAACCATACTCCAAGGTGTCCCTCTACAACCTTCCCATCTCTTCCGCCTATCCTTTCTCTACACCTCAACCTCAAAGCATCTTGTTGAATGCGGGAATCAGAGTTTGTGCCAGCCAGAACGAGAATGTGAGCTTGGGTCCGGTCATCAACAGCTTTGGCACCAGTCCCTTGAAGAAAGAGGAGAAGCCCTCTATCCTTGCCATATCCGCGATAATCTTGACACCAGATTTCTTGACCTCGAAGTTTTGGTTCTGGATTCGAGTCTTGACGACGTCGAGCGGCGCAGAAACGAGCAGAGATGCGCTCGAACCAGCAATCGATGCGACAAAGTTCTGGAACCATGTCGCCGAGTTATAGTCCTGAAGCTTGAAGAGGTATTGCTTGGCCGCTGCGGAGCCACCGAACAGTGCGAATGAGCCTGGAGCGTTTCGCCCTGCTGTCCAACCCGCACCACGGTAGAGAGCAAATCCCTCATCCCGAACGATCCTCACTACACCGCGGCCACGGAACGCCTCTGGGTTTGTCTGCCTCTTGATCTTCAACACATCGAGCGGAAGCAGGACGATCTCTCCAATACCGATGATCGATCCAGCCGTCGCGTGCATGATTGCTTTGCCATTGCCCTTGCCAAACGCCCTATCGAACTCGCCTCCGTGGTGCTTCGCTAGGTAGTCGCGGACGAACGGCTGTCCACCGTACTTGTAGATTCGCTGGAGGATCTTGTACGCCGCTGCGTATCCGAGACCGGGAAAGAGGGTGAAGAAGCGCTTGACGACGGGTTCGGAGGCGTGCGATTTGAAGATGACTTGGTTCAATGCTTTCATGCCCACCACTTTGCCTTGGTTGGACATGAGACGCTTTGCGATCGTGTCGACGGGGTGGAAAACGGCGAGCTCGGCGATACCGGCGGAGCCTGTGAGACGTTGTTAGTCGATTGCACCGATTGGTGATCATCTCGAGTGATCGTACCCGCTCCCAGTACTCGGGCCAATGTTGACTCGGCTTTGACATCTCCAGCAGCAGAGCCGCCAACCTTGGGACCGGGCAATGAGGGCGACATTTTCAATGAATGTTTTGTAGCGAACAGTCAACCGCTGTGAAGATGTCGAATCGCTGATGCCGGGAGCAGGAGATGTGGAAGGCAATGCGACTGGAGACTTTTCAAAGAGGCACGCGCCAGCTTTGACCGAGCTCGACAAAATGTGTCTAAGAAACTCTGAACTTACCCCGGTCCGCCAAGGTGCAACCGGAGCGAGGTCCGCTCTCCGATTTCTGCCGAATATGGCATTGGAAATAAGAGATGTGCCTCGGAAAGATTGATCAAAGACTCGTCATGAGAGTCGCATCGTTACTTCTTGAAAGCCACTACTTCGCTTCCTCTAGCATCCTCCAACTCTACGTAGAATTCGAATTATCCGCACACCCCCAGGCAGAAGATCCACCAGATGCACTGTACGCCGCAATGATATCGACAATCGCTCCATATGTTCCCGCAATCATCAAGAACGTGCCCCCGACAATGATAAACACATTCCAGCCGACGCCGAACTTCCACCTCCAGTCACGCTTGTCCGTATGCCAGTTGTCGTAAAGCCACATGCAACCCATCGGCTGGAAGGAGAGCAGAGTGCCGAACAGAGCCCCGATGAGCGCGACAAGGCTACCGAAGACTGGGATGGCGCTGGCGACGATGTAGGCTGTGATGGCGATGCCGGCGGTACAGCTGATCCAGACGCCCCAGTGGATGGCCGAGTTGCTGTTCAAGTGCTTGGTCCCCTTCATGAGACGGACGAAGACGTACTTCGCAGGGATCTATGGATGTCAGTGTCAAGATGGTACGTCGCATGTCTTGATTGCTTACATGGATAGTGATGGTCGTGGTTGCTAGCAGACCTGGCAGCGCCAAACCATAGCAGACTTTCTTCATTGTCGGGCCGGCAGAACCCAAGGCAGGCGAAGCGACGTACGACCCGCAGAAGTAGTACACTACCACTCCGATGACAATGTACGCTGGAAGTACGATATTAGCATTTCCTTCTCGGGATCAATACGCAGACCACTCACTGATTGTGATGCCGCTCTGGCAGATAATCAACGATCGTGTATACTTGCGCGGGTCACGCATCTCCGAGATGATCGAGAAATAGGCCGGTGTGCCAGCGTACGCCAGAACAAGTGAGGCGATGGCAGAGATGGCTTGTGCGAACTTTGGCGTGTTCGTGAGTTTGTAATCCGAGCTCCATGGACCATCTTGAGGTGCTGCAGAAGGTCTATCTTGGACACCCACTGCAACTGTAAGGGTGAAGACTGGTGCGGGAACGTCAGCGCAAGCCATTCAACGAGGTATGCGAGAACTGACTGGACACAATGATGCCGAACAAGCCGACCCAAGCGACGAAGGTCAACTTTCCGAGTGTTCTGATCGAGGCGACAAGGAAGCCTGCGACTGCTGAGACGGCGACAAAGACAGCGGTGCATGTGCCGTGGCTGGACAGTGCATTGAGACCGATGGACATGCTCAGCATGCCTGATCCTGCGACGAGTGTCCAGACTGTCGAGAATCAGTCGAAAATTCAGGATCAGTGTTTCATGTCACCACTTACGGAGGCAAAAGACGATGGCAATGAAGATGCGGCCTGGTCGTCCGAAGATGAGTTGTCCAACATCATCTATGCCGTATACCTATTGAGGATCAGTTTCGGCTATTCACATCAATGTTCTGGTGCAGCTTGCCATACCTCAGGATGATTCAATTTGAAGATTCCGATGACATACGCAGACCATCCCGTCATCGTTGCAATAACCATCAAGCAGATGACACCAGGAATCAGCCCAAGAGTGTCGAACACAAGTGGGACGGAGAGCACGCCCAGACCGATTTGCGTCTTCATCATCAGGACGACCGTTCCGATCCACCCAAGCTGTCACTCCCGTCAGTAAGACACACAACTACGCCGATGGATTCGAACCTACATTGCGATAATTCGGCCCATCCTTCGAAACATCTCCAAACACAGCATCATGCGTAGCAGGCTTCTTGATCTCTTCGACATCTCCAACCTGATCAGACGCAACAGGCGTGAGCTCGTCTTCGTCTTTATTCTGCCTGTGTCCTGTCATGGTTGCGATGTGAATCGTTTGGACAGAAAAGTGGGGTTGGAAGAGAGGGATTCAGAGCAAGAGACAAGAAATTGAATGGATGCTAAAGACTTATGAAGCTTTTTCAATGAGACGTAATGGCTCATGTAAGGATCCCGACGACTGGTACGCCATCAGTGGAGACCGGACTCATTGTCCCACGGGGCAGCCAAGAAGCATTTTCGGAATGGGACCACGCTAGTTGGTCATAACTGCATGGAGCGCAATCTTTAACGGGTAGAGAATGCGGAACGATACTTTGCTCTAGGATCCACGGATTGCATGTCCATTAGGTGAAGTTGTCCACAAGATCGATGTTCGCAGGTCCCGATGTGAAGTTGCTGCTGTGAAATTTTGACGTTCGAAATCTGACCACCGGGCGAAACTCGGTGGGACCAAAACTCGCCCATTCGACGAATTGCACCGAGATCGCTGGTCGCTCTCGTCAAGAACTTCTGCCGTAGGCGTCGAGTACACCATATTATAACTTCAAAATCGGCCTGATCGCATGTGACGCTGTCCTAGAGAAGCATCTCTTTGCGGGAGAATCTGGAAATTTACGTAAGGCTGATTACGCTGCTTTCCCGCCCAATGCCGCCTCCGACATTCAGCTCGCGGCTGCAATCGGCTTCCATTTTGTCGGCAAGAGCGATGCAGATCTCGTTTATCTGCAGGGGCAGATTCTCCGGGGTTGCATTGCATATCTCTGGACTGGTACAGATTTCCCAGAAGCCAGCCGCATCTGACCCGGAGACGGTCTCGACTGAATCGTGGTGCTTCAGAAGAGGGATCGACTCGTTAGGCCGGATAGTGAACGCGCTCCATATGCGCAGATCCCTGGCTCGCTTGAAATGATATCCACGGACTTGCATGTATACATTTTGCTAGGGGGTTCGCCAAGCGAGCATGAGTCGAACAAGTCGTCGGACTTTCCAAATGGACGGTCCAGCTCATATGGCAGAATTCGGCGCATTTGCGCTGGTCGCGCTCGCAGGCGTAGTCGGACTCGTGGCAGTGCCATTCACTCTGCTCTTCCTCCGCTTGATTTTGTCGCCATACTTATGCTTGCCGCTCTTCTCGCTTTTGACCACAGCCTTCGCCTCTGTGAAGACTGCAGGCGGCGACGGGACTTTCTCCACTTTGGGCGATACCGCGCGAGACGTCGTAGCAGATTCCTTTCCAGCACGAGCCTTGGCCACGGCCGCCTCCTCATCTGCTCTGCGCTTCTTGACGGCCGCATTCGAGGTTGCGAATTTCAAAGAACCTGGCTCGCCTGATAGCGGATTCTCATCCGTATACTCGTCTCCATGTTGGAAGGCCAGTCTCAAAGAGTCGCGGAGAAGGCGTGTTTCCTGGAAGCTCGTGGTGGGTGCCGCGGCGGGAAGCGATGTATCAGCTAGTATGGATCCAGATCTTACAGATTGCGAATCGACGCCAGGCACAACACTGCCTTCTCGCGATCCTACCGGAGAGCCCGCAACGGAGCCGGCAGTATTCGCCGCGCGCTTGACAGTCTGCGGAAGGTAGTGGTAGCCAGTCGCGGGCGTGTATCGAGGTAGGTCATTTGCGATCTCCACCGCTTTGTTCAGACTGCTGGCCGCGGACAGCAAGCGATTTCCCACAACATCAAACACACTGGGTGCTTGATAGATCTGCTCGCCCACAATGAAGTATGTGGCCAACGTTGTGAGCTCCCAATCGCCCTCGTGGGATACGCCTGGCGCATATCTTCGTTGCGACTTGTCTTTCACACTCTGCCGCTCTTGTTTGCGGACCACGTATATCCCCGTCTTGACGCCTTGCGCAGCCAATGTCTTGTCCGCCACAGGTTGTGGCTCCCCGACAATCATGTACTCCGTGCCGGCTTTATTTCTGAGTAACGCTTCGAATTCTTTTCGCTTCAAGCTTGTTTTCCACATGAACAGATCTGTTTGGGCTTGTGCGATGAAGAAGCCATTGTTGGTGCTGTGGTCGAAGAACAGCGACTCGGCCATGTAGCGATGGATGAAGTTGTCGTCCATGTACTCCCCAGGGCCGTCCGGCGGGGGCATTTGCAACCACCATGCGATGACATCCTCCCGACGTGACACTTTCTCGTCCAGCGGTTCGGTGTCCATCTTGCGTATGAGATTTTGCGTCTTTGTTG
The DNA here is from genome assembly GCA_000223765.2 of Zymoseptoria ardabiliae STIR04_1.1.2. Taxonomy (NCBI): domain Eukaryota; kingdom Fungi; phylum Ascomycota; class Dothideomycetes; order Mycosphaerellales; family Mycosphaerellaceae; genus Zymoseptoria; species Zymoseptoria ardabiliae. The sequence goes on along the minus strand of AFIV01000102.1, from coordinate 77,392 downwards.
CTCCAGCTCGAGGTCGTCCAGTGGTGTTCTGCTTTCATGAAGCTTGTCCTGTAACCTCTTCTAGAGCCGCTGCCACTGTCATTGCACGCGTCAGCTGCCGCTTTCCATTGCTCGGCCTTCGATGCTGTTGTGAACAATGTTGCACAGCAATTGCGCTATCCGAGTCCGTGATGAGCTTTGTCGTTGTTGTTGTTGAAGACCGTGGCATGTGGTCATTCAGCGCATGTGGACCTTGAAAGTTGAACCCGCGCGAGAGCTTCAGCGGAGTCCAGTCCGGCAACGATCGCTCCCCCGGCATCATTGTCGGCCAATATTGTCGAATACCACAATCCTGCCGATGATGGAGCTGTCCGCATGATCACACCCGCGAAACCACGCGCTGATATTGCCTGCCGTCCGAATGTCTTCCGATCACAAAGTGCCGCGACTACCCAAGTTTCCCCCCCACAACGCCCCACGAGTCTGGTTCATTACCTGCGCGAATAGTCCTGTTGGCATCTCACTATGCAGACATCTACTGGCGCATGGAGACTACGTGACTGCCGGCGTGCAGCCGGTCGAGTTCGAGCGGGAAGAAGAGCGAAGTCGGGACTTTAAGGATTTCCTCGAATCACTGAGCACTCCGGGTCCGACAAGAGACAACGTGGACGACGGCAGCGGGAATGAAGGACCCAGTGACAGAAGCAAGGAGAGACTCGAGAGGCAGGAGAGGGAACGAGAGCTATGGAAGAGCCGGCTACGTGTCGTCGCATTGGATGTCAGGGTCATGGGACAATGTCAATCCGCTGTGGCAGAAGCTGTTCGCTGCTTTGGTCGAATCGACATCCTCTTCTGCAGTCACTCAGAGGTGGTTGTAGGGACGGTCGAGGAGCTTTCCCAGAGTGATCGGACATTGAGTCTGGTCAAAGATCAATTCGAGACGAACTTCTTCGGCCCGGTCAACGCAATCAAAAGCACACTGCCTCTGTTCCGTTCGAAGAAGAATGGACACATCGTCTTGCTGACAGCCATCTCTGGCCATCTAGGTACACCTGGTCTGAGCATGTACTGTGCAAGCCAATGGGCTATCGAAGGATACTGCGACAGTCTTGCCTACGAGATTGCTCCATTCAACATCAGAATGACCATTGTCCAGCCGAATGTGGAGGTCAACCTTCTCACGCATCGAATCACATCCGCACCACCCATGGCCTGTTATGCCGAGGAGAACAATCCAGCACCTTTGTCTCGAAATATCCTGTCCTCACTGCTGGACCGAATAGAAGGCTCGGACGAACCAACGACGGGAGATCAGCTTTACTCGAACGAGGTCACCAGCCTCTATCCACCACTGAGCACGACGGTGAAAGAACGGCTTGTGGCCGAGACGGTACATGCTGTAGCCTCGATTGGTGGCCATGACAATCCTCCCGCACGACACATCGTTGGCTTCGAAGGCGTGACGACCGTCAAGGAGAAGCTGAAGACTGTAAGTGAGGAGCTGGAAGAGTTTGTCGAATGCAGTGCTGCGGCCGATATTGAGAAGACCGAAGAGCTGCAATTGCCCATGCAGTCTTCTTCAATGGCTGTGTTCTGAACGATGCACGAGGCAGTCCGGTGTAAGGCTACTGGATGTGATGATACACCTATCGAGTATCAGCATGGTCAGCCACACTCGCAGTCAACTGGAACAGCGAAATCTCCGCGATGTCGTCCCTCTTCGCAACTTTATTCGACCATCTCCGCATCTCGGACGGATCCCTGCATCGTGGCGTCATAAAACGTGGAGAACCGGACGAATCCCCCGCAAACCGTGTTTCAAATCGCCGCCAACACGAGGGCTGCACGCGCTCAGCTTTCCGTCGAACTTTGTTACACCACCGTAGCGATCCGGTCATCGAAGATCAAACGACCCACCGCCTCCATTGACCGCCTCTCACATTTGGCGTATCTCATCGAAACACACCACCCGAGATGGAAGAGCAGGGACCATAGTATCAGCAATGGAGGCCGAACAGCACTCGCTGGCACGAGGCGTTGGACCAGAGAACACGGAGGAAGAGATGCAGTCAGGACAACCCGAGTCGCAAGGCTCAGAGCAGCCAAACAATAGCAGTGGAAAACAGCCCACAGCAACCAAACAGCTGAGACGCGCCTGCGATTGCTGTCGCAAGCGCAAAGTCAGATGCGACGGTCAGGACCCATGCGGGCCATGCAAAAAGGCATCTATCCGCTGTGCATATCTCACGCCACCGAAGAAGAAAGGCCCAAAAGGATTGAGAAGTGCTAGAGTGCTGCATGCCTTGCGTAGGATAGACGACGATGCAACTTCAGCTCCGACGAGTCCAAACAGCCCCAACATGCCCTTTGGCAATTGGGATTGGAACAGCAATGGAACATCAAATGCTGGACCGGCAGCTTATGGAGGTCCTCCGCCGACGGGCCTTCCAGGTCCGCACGAGCTGCTGTACGGACAACAACATCCCGGCGTAGCGCCTGACCAGCCATACTACCAGCAATCATCGAATCCGCCCACGTCCCGACCGCCATATCCGCCGCCCTATCGAAAAGAGACGTCACATCAGCAAGGCTGGACGCCAAAGCAGCCGGAGTCGGTATCTACTGCGAGTGAGAGTATACAGCGTGTCTTTTCGCCTTCTTCGTCCGAGTACCACGCCCAGCGAGCATTGTCACCGGACAACTTCCTACCATATGTGAGACTCTTCTTCCAAAACATGTACAGCATCATGCCGGTCATCGACCGAAACGTCTACCTTGATCCCATAATCTACACGAACCGACCGATGAGCTCGGAGCTCTATGCATTCATGTGTGCGTTGTGCGCAGCGACGATCGTTCAACTCGACGACTCGATCCCACAACCACCTCCTTTGCATCCAGGAAAGCCCTCAGATGCTCTATTTGCCGAAGAATGTTTGAGAGAGAGAAAGACATTTGACTACGTCGATAACATGTCCCCGATGAGCATCATGACCTCTTTCTTCTTATTCGCATATTACGGCAATCACGAGAAGCATACAAAGGCGTGGCACTACCTGCAAGAAAGCATCACATTTAGCGAGAATCTAGAGATGGATGATGAAGACAGCTACGCGAAACTGGATCCGATCGAGGCTCAGTGGCGGCGACGGCTATACTGGCTACTGTTCATCACCGAGAGAGCGTATGCGGTCCAGCGGCGGAAGCACACTAGGTTACATGCGTCGGTGACGTTACCGGCCGTGTTCGACAGCGAGGATCCCAGACTATTGAATGGCTTTGTCAACCTGGCGAATCTGTTCAGCGCTGTCGACGATTCTTTTGTCAGCGCCTGGCGAGGAACGAGGAGAGCCAGCTTATGTGACGAGACGTGGCTCGCGCAGACACAGAAGCAGCTGGACGCTACTGCGGACGCCAGCGGTCTCGCAGATCTGACGGAGACACAACGTCTGGACATTGGAGTCACAAGAGAATGGCTCCATGTGTTGGCGTGGCAGATGGGGGTGAGCAATGGATTGATTTGGGGCCAAGGCCTAGGGGGAATGCGGCTGGACTATCCAGTAGAGCTTGCGAGAAAAGTGGTCGAGATCACAGCGAACGCTTCTCCGCTCGCGCTGGACAGTCATGGCATCGGCATGGTGAGGACTCCAAAATCCGGCTCACGCACTTGTATTGAGAGACGCTAACCTCAATGACAGGAACAAAAACTCTCCGACATTGCCGGCTGCCTCGCCGACGTCCTCAAGTGCACCGCAGGCGACCCCTCGACCACCTTCCTCGAAGGCAAGCAATACCTTCAAACTCTCCTCCACCGCCTCTCCAGCATGCGCGGCAAAGAGTCCCGATACCTCGCGCCCTTGCTAGCAAAATTAGACGGCGTACTCGGATATGGTCTGAATAGCGTGCCCCTACCTCTTTCACGGTCGGAGGGCGAACAACGATTACAACCTGCGCCGGCGTTCAAGTTCGACTCACCGCAGGATCCGGATGAGATGATGGCCAGTCCGAGGTGGAGCATGTCGGAGAGTGTGAGTATGTTGAGGACTTTGAGCATGAGTGGCGGGTTGGGTATGCCGGGAATCGCAGCGGCGCAAGTCGACTACTATCAGAGACGGCCGAGTGGACGGGTTTTGGTGGATGAGGATATGGAGGCGCTTCAGCCTTGGTTAAGTAGTGCTGGGTAGGGGAGGCACGAGGATGAAGTTGATGATGTGCAACGGCCCCTGATGAATGGAGTAGCTTACTTTATCGAGGCAGGTGATATATCAGAACATCTTAATGACGAGGACAGATAATTCAGCAGGACATTGTTCGACAGGACTGATGTACTCTGGTGAGGCTGCTATGAATGCCCATTCGGTAGCCATCAAGGAAGTGTTCCCGGACTTCTCACCTTATCGATGTACATCTCACCGAGCATGCGAGGCGTAGAGTTGCCAACTTGCCATCCTGCCAGTGAACCTCATGAGCCGGCTACATGGAACATCCAACGTGATACCCTGCTAAACTGTTATACAGTAACACACCTCCGTTGTCGGAGAATCATGCGACTCATATCCAAGCAGCTCCAAGGGAACGGCAAGGCCAAGCAGTGAGGTGGCTTTCCAGTACTTCCGGCATGTGGAGAATCTTCTTCCGTGGAACCTAAGTGTTCCTTTTCGGCCCTTCGAGAGCCGGACTTTTGTATATACGCTGCAGGAACAATCTTCCCTCTCCGCCGGGTCAGCCTCACTTCTATTCACGTCTGATAAGAAGATCGCTGTTGTTGTGTTGGCATGCCAAGGCATTTGAAGGCAGGCAGTCAGCTTCGTGCTCCGTCCAACGACTCGCCCACGGGTTGCTGAACAGCTCACAGATTGGCTTCGAGGCTAAAAGTAGCCCTATGCATGCACGCACGACTCTAACCACTTTGCACGTGCAAAGGATCAGTGAGAAGCTGGGCCGATATCGGTGATACTCTCCCCCTTGTGAATATGCGTGGGCGGAGTGGGATGTCGTGGAGTGTCATCTTGGCTACAGGGCACTGCTCGAGGATGATATCTTGTCGACTGTCTTGTCGATCGCCTTGCTTTCGTCCTCTGTCGTATGCCACGGCGTTGTGCGTTGTTGTAGCTCTTGGCGTGGCTCATCTATCACAAGGAAGGAAAGCGCCGGTGAACCTGGAAGTCTGACTTTATTTTAGAGTTTGGTACTTTAATTGATCCGCCGTCCTCCGGCCTTCACTCGCCGTTGTCTCTGCTTTTGATCATCCTCAACGACAAACAAGATTTCCTCCCACCTGATCAGTGACTCTTCTTCGCCTATACCACATCCATTGACCTCGAACATACACTCTCAGCACTGCTATTGCCTGATATCGCCATACATCACGTGGCGCATCTTCCTTCATCACAGGACGCCCACAACATCCGACGTCGCTTGAGTCATCCGCCTTGCGTCACAACGTTTGCCCTGCTTTCTGCTCCAAAAAAAAAGATGGAGCACTGAGAGCTCAATCTCTTCTCGCTTCCATCGCAACAACATCGGCGCATTCTCTTCTTCCTGCGTCATACTAATACAAATCCACCGTGCCATCTCCATCGCTGGCCTGCGATGCCACACAATACTGACTGGGCCGTGCAATCAGCTATCTTTCCGCCTGTCACTGCCCCTGGTACTGCTCCGCATTCCGGCCCCGACTCTGCCACGGTTTCGGCCTCAACGAACACCTCCGGACCGTCCATCACCGCCGACATTGCCACTGCCACATTCCCTGCCACTGCCTCTGCCGATTCTGTCTCGCATCTCAATTCCAATATCCACCGCGCGGGAACATGTTCGTGCTGGGTAGATGATAACACCTCTGTAGGCACATTTCGACGGAGGCAATCCTCGCAGCATACCCAACTCGCCAAATACGCCATGGCTTCCAACAGCAACTCGGCCTCGTCCAGCGGCGGCGTAACGCCCGACGAGAACCACGAAAAGCAATTCGATCAATTGCGCAATCAGCTCGGGAAGACACTGAGCCACCAACGAGGCGTCAGTGAAGAAGATGGAAACAGTCAGAAGCAATTCGAGTCGCGGCTCGAGCAGAAGAAACAACCTCCAGCACACGCAAAGAGCTCCCTCAGCGCTGCTTTGAAAGGTCAGCTCCAGGACGGCACCGGCGCGACGATGGCGATGAACGACACACCCGCGACGACCGCACCGAGCAGCCCCTTGCTGGGTGGAGGTTTGGGCAAGTCTCCGCCTACGAGCAACCCGGAGATCGACGCTCCGGCCGTCATCAAACTCCCAATGCCAATGCCCCTTCGACAAAATTCTGGAACGTCGACGCCGCGAATAAGACCGACGACCCTCGATGTTCCTGGATTGACAAAGAGCAAGGTTTCACCAGATGGACGCATCGCGAAGATTGATGTTGGATCGAAGTTGGTGATTGTCATGGTTGGGTTGCCAGCACGAGGGAAGAGTTATATCACGAAGAAGATTACCAGATATTTCAATTGGCTGCAGTTTGATACCAAAATCTTCAATGTTGGAGAGAGACGCCGTGTTGTGGCTGGTGGACCAAATCACCTCGAGAAGACTAAGAGTCAAAACGGGCAGGACAGTCGAAAGAACTCCAGAGGCGGCACGAGTGTCAATACCACAACTTCGCCTGGACTTCACCAGCAGTCAGCACAGAGTCCGCTTTCACCTGAACACCGCCCGTCTGTTGCACAGATCATCCTCAATGGCGACACGAGGCTATCTGCTCCAGCCACGCCCGTCGCTTCTCGGAGTAATTCCATGATACCAAATGATTCAAGCGATCCTGAGATGGGGCAGTTGGAACGACAGCCGAGCCTTGCTACAAAGGTTCTATCGTCGGATGTTCCTGAAGTGGAGGAGCCAGAGGAGGACGAAGAGGCCATGGAACAGAACTCGTCATTCTTCGACCCGAGCAACAAGAAAGCGGCGCAAATACGAGAGCAAGTGGCCCGGGAGACACTGGACGAGCTCCTCGATTACATTCTCGATGGCGAAGGCAGTGTCGGAATCCTCGATGCTACCAACAGCACGGCTGAGCGTCGGAAGATGATTATGGATCGTATTCGGGAACGAGCGGGTCCTCAATTGAACGTGCTGTTCTTGGAGTCTAGATGTGTTGACCAGGATCTTTTGGAGTCCAACATGCGGTTGAAGTTGCAGGGACCGGACTATAAAGAGATGGATCCCACTGTCGCACTCGCGGATTTCAAAAAGCGAGTGGCGGAATACGAGAAGGCCTACGTCCCACTTGGGGAGTACGAAGAAAAGAACAACATGCCGTACATCCAGATGATCGACGTGGGACGCAAGGTGATCAGTCACCAGATCAAGGGCTTCCTCATGGCGCAGGCCAACTACTACCTCCTCAACTTCAATCTCTCACCACGCCAGATCTGGATCACTCGTCACGGCTTGAGCTTGGATAACGTCTCAGGCAAAATCGGTGGCGACAGCGATCTGGCTCCCGAGGGGCTGCTTTACGCCCGCTCTCTCACCCTCTTCATGAATGAGAAGCGCAAAGAGTGGGATCTCAAACAAATTGAGACCTTGAAGAAGACTCACTTCCCACCGCAACCTGGCGACGTGACACCACCGAACCCACACTATCATCCTCAATCTCCCGACTCCCTCTCCTCTAAGGATGCAAGCTTGTATGCTGAAGGCGAACAACTCGGCTACGAGCCCAAACCGTTTTGCGTCTGGACCTCGATGTTGAAACGCAGCATTCAGACGGCTCAATACTTTGACGACGACGAATACGACTCGAAGCAAATGCGTATGCTCGACGAACTCAACGCCGGCGTCATGGAGGGTCTGACGTACAACTGCATCTCCACGCAGTTTCCCTCGGAATACCGCAGCCGCAAGGCCGACAAACTCCACTACCGCTACCCTGGTCCGGGCGGCGAAGGATACCTCGACATCATCAACCGTCTCCGACCGGTGATTGTCGAACTGGAGCGCATGATGGACCACGTCTTGCTTGTCGGTCACCGTAGTGTGGCGCGCGTGCTGCTGGCATATTTCCTGGGATTGAATCGTGAGGAGGTCGCGGATCTGGATGTCCCGTTGGGCATGTTGTATTGTTTGGAGCCGAGGCCTTATGGCGTGGACTTCAAGGCCTATCGCTGGAACAAGGACATGGAGTGGTTTGTGGAGTGTCCTGATTTTGAGCTCAAGAGGGCGGAGGATGATATGCAGTAGTAGGGCATGGACTGACTGAGATCGTGTTTTGTGGAGGTTACGGCGTTTGAGGGTTTTCACGGAATGATCAAGGGAGCGATGCTGGTGACGGTTTACGTGATGGGCTGTACGATCGATGGACATGGGATTACTGGCTTTGTGAAATGGCGTTGCGCGACTGCATAGCGGGTAAGCGATTGGGTTTTAGCGAGGCGCTCGGGCAAGAACACAGCTTTGATGATGGCTGTACAGGAAGATGATCCGGGCTCGGAGCGTTCAGATGATGTATGTGCCTTTTCCTTTGGTGGGAGTGGGAATTACAATATGTACCAAAAGACTTTCTTCCACTCTCGCGACTCCCAACTGAAGGCGATCAATGCTCTTCGCAATAGCGACTTGGACTGTGTCGTATTCGCTCGTTGCCCTGCGATCTCGGGCGGGCATGAATTGCTGACTCATCTTTGACGAACTGCCGTGGAATCTCTTCTCACAGCATCATAGCCATCCGGATCCTCTCACAAGCCTTCAGGACCGCAACACCACATCTTCTCCAGAACAAACTCCCCTCAAATTCTTCAACATGGGCGGCCCAAATCTTGAAGTCTTCAAAGTACATTTTCCTCTCCTCCCCACCCACACCGTCCCCTCAACTAACACTCCATCCAACAGTTCGGCATGTACATCATGTTCCCCATCGGCTTCATGTACTACTTCGGCATCAACCTCGACTCGCGCTTCGCGGTCCCCGATTTCTGGCCCAAACGCGACGAGACGCATCAGATCCCTTTCGAACGAGAGGAAATCGCGGAGGAGCTGGCGAGGTTGAAGCAGAGGAGACTTGCGGCGAGAGCGAGGAGGCTGGCGATTGAGGAGATGGGTGGCAGTGTGGAGCATACGGAACGTCAGGAGGCGCAAAGGGAGCAGCCTAGGAGTGAGATTTTGGAGGCGACGAAGTTGGTTGATGAGGAGGGGAGGAAGGTGGAGGGGGTTAAGGGGTGGTTTGGGTGGGGGAAGTGAGAGGGTTTGGAGGATTTCGTGAGAGGGATAAGTGATTGGTATACGCGCAGTGTATCTTGGCCAGAAGGATGGCCTGTATGGCAGCCCAGCTCGTCCGTCGGCAGAGGAAGGAGTCGCCGTTCACTTGCGATGGACGCCTGAGCATTCGAGAGACAGGAGACCGCAGCCGTGTCGCTCCGGCTGCGTGCTGAGATCGGCTGCCTATCAGCCTTCATGGAGACAGGGCTCATGCTCTATCGAAACTCCAAGATTCAGCATGGCCGCCAATTCATTGGGCCGAACACCGAGCAGCTGGAAAGGCCTCCAGAGTGCAGGTGCTGTATCATCCGAAGATACGAATGATGTCTGGTTGGAAGAGGTGCAAAAGAGAAGACGCGAGGCTCTCGATGTCACATGTATTTCTATATTCACTCAACTCACGATTGACACATCGTGTCCACCCAAGAATTCGTCCTCAGACGTGAACGACATTCACTTTTCCAGCTTGCTGCGACTCGACAGTGAACGAAATTCAGCTGTGGGTAGGCAGTCTCTCGCTAAACAGCCCGTGGACGAATCTTTGCTCTTCGACAGTACAAACGATTTGTCTTATTGCTACAAGGACATCTCAGGGAGCTCGAGAAGACTATCACATGCAAATGCCAAAATCTTCCAAGTCAAGCTCCAAAGCAGCGATCCTTCCTCTCAGGCACCTGGCCAAATAACACATCGACTACACTGCACATCTATCGCACCCATGACCATATATCGTGTGACGTGAGCGTGTACGAGCAGGCCAAACGCGTCTTTGAAAATATAGCTCTGCTGAAAAGGCCTCGGCTCAGGCTGCTTGGCTGCTCGCTACCAGATCCGATTTGCTGTACGCATCCCTGTCGGCATTTGAGAGGATTAAAGTGGTCCGCGGTTGCTCTTTTGTTCTTGATCATCCTCCACTCGTTACAAGGCTTCCAATTGTTCAATTGTACGGAGAGGCATAGAGCGAGGAGAACTGACAAGGAATCTGGCCAAAAGATCACTGTCGAACAACGGTCGTCCATCATACAAGTCAGGACCTAGAACTACTCTACAGCTTCCTGACCCGAATCAGACGAAGCCGCTTGCCGAACATACATCTGGAGCTCCTGCTTCCCTCTGCACAACCATGTCCGGCGTGACAAGATTGCCCGCAGTGGCAGCGACCCTGACCGTTGCTGGTCTGGTCGTCTACACTGCACGACACTTCGGAGCCGGTACCAATATGCTCAAACTCGCCGCGGCAGCATTCGCTCTCGCCAACTTGAAGCATCTCCCGGGATTCTGGCATGTAAGTGCAGTAGTTTCGTTCTCAGCTCCTCGACTTGTTGATCAACAGACTGACGACATCTCTCCTCCTCACAGCTCCGCGTCCTCCGCGGCATCATCTACCAAATCTACTTCCAGAAGACTCCAATCCGACCAAAACACCTCTTCGCTCCACTCATCACCCAATCCTACAATACCCCCTACGACTGCGACTACAACTTTCACAAATCCAACTCGACCTACTTCGCCGACCTGGACGTCGCGCGTGCCCACCATGTCTCCGCCATCACCAGGGAGGGAATCGCCCGTCTACGCCGCGGCGACCAGGAAGGTCTACCCAGATCCAACGTCGAAGCGAAAGGACAGTACATCGTCGCTCTCGGAGGTGTGACGTGTTTCTTCCAACGGCAAATCGAACCATTGCAGCAATTCGAGATATACACACGAGTACAGAGCTGGGATCGGAAGTGGTTGTACGTGGTATCACACATCGTTAAGAAGGGGGCGATCAAACCCGACTCATACGTTTTGCAACCGTGGAAGAATCGCAAGAATAAGGGCACAGCGGGGAAGAAAAATGGAGAGCAAGAGGAGGACTTGACGAAGTACATCTTCGCCACGAGCTTGTCCCGCTACGTCTTCAAAAAGGGTCGGTTGACGATCAACCCGGAAATTGTGCTCGAACGATCGCGTCTTCTCCCGCCGCGACCTGCTGGTGTGGGATATCCACCGCGGACGGAAGAGGCGTCTGGGACGAGTACCGGGACGCCCTTCTTTGAGCCGGCGACGCCGAGTGCAGAGAAGGGAGGAAAGGAGGAGAACATGTCGAATGAGTTGAGGTCGAGATTGGCGGGTGTCAAGGGCGGAGAGGCACAAGAGGACGAGGAGTGGACGTGGGAGGATATGGAAAAGGAGAGACTGAGGGGTCTGGAGCTGGCGAGTCATTTTGATGCGTTGGGTGGAATTCATGGGGAGTTGAGGGGAGGGGATGTGTTGGGCAAGTTTGGAGACTATTGGTAGAAGTCTACATGGAAAGGGAAGGATATACGGCTGTAGATGGGACCTGGGAAGATACCCGGCAGCAATGCCATGATGTACAGACTGGTAGTAGATACAAAGAATCTAGAGGTCGAGAGTGGAGGCACAAAACATTTCGGAATCTGAAATGAGGCATTGAACAATTGCTCGTTCATTTGGGGTATGTGCGTCACACCAGCTCACTATCCGAGCGGTAATAATGTGAAGATAACATGTACAGTGGTATCATGGCTCATGCCGAGCATTCATAGCTGGCGCATCCTCAAATCAACTTTTTCCCCTTGAAGTCACACCGTGACCATGCTCCATGCTCAATCGCAAGCACTTTTCCTCAATGACCGACTAGCTCGTCAGTCAACGTCGGGTCAACGTTCATGAAAGCAATTCCTGCCCATCCATATCCACTGGGGTATCACGATGCTCAATCCTGGCTGACCTCTCCTGGTCGCTTTTTGCTCCTTATGAAACCAACGAAGTGTCCATCCCCGAAAAGTCGCGCAGCAATGCCACCAATTCGTCCATGCGCTGCACTTGCATGAGCAGCTTCTCCTCAATCTCCCGCCACTGCATGAGAGCGTCGCGATCGCTCGGGCTGAGTGAGTCGGGATACATTTCCGCTCGCTCGATGGCGCTTTTGTATGCTTCTCGCTCCACGGCTAGACGACGAAAGGTACGAGACATGGCCTGATAGGTCTGCTGGAGTAGAATACTGGACACCCGCTCTTGGTCGTGTATCCAAAGGTAGATTGTGCGAGCGGGTGTTCGTGCGGTGTCCTTTGGCACCTCCTGCGCCTCCACCAGTCCTGCGAACTGGAGTTCTGTGAGAATGACACGCACATCTTTGATGCGCATCATGGAGAACGAAGCCACTTGCTTCTCATCCAGCCGGCCTCGTTCGCGGAGAAGTCGTGTGATGCGCGTGTGGACCTTGCCGAAGCGAGCCATGATGGTCGCGTCGATGTCGTTTTGAATCAATGTCTTCGTAAGTGCTGGAAAGTTGACCCGCCACTCGCCGTGGCCTGCGTTGCCCACTCGTGTGCAAAAGCCTTTGCTGTGCTCTGCGAGGAGCTTGAGATGCTCCTCAATCAGGCATAATCGTTTCTCTCGGTCCGCGTATGATGCATATCCCGGGAAGTGGTGGTCGTCTTCGTCATCAGATTCCATCTCCTGTTTGATGCCGAGTTCTTCCAATTCTGGATCGAAAGCTTTGGGCTTCTTTTGTGGTTTGCCATTGCTGTCGCCGTTCGTAATTTTATACATGCTTGAAGCTCCATTGATCGACAATGATAGGTCGAAAGTCGGATCGAGCAATTCCACAACTTCCGAGGTTGTCGCGGTTGGCTGTCTCAGTTCTTCGTCTCCGGGATCTTGATCTGGCTCGATGATATCGTCATCTCTGCCTCGCTTTCTGCCCTCGAGGACTTGAAGCAATGCTCCGTAGACATGGCTTGTGATGCCGCCGAGGTAAGATTCAGACATCTCTTCGAGACGTTGACTCCGCAACGCCAAGGTGCATTGCGCATGATTCACTTTCAGCACCATATCATTCTGGATGTTGTTAGCGACTGGAATCCGCATCGGGATACCTCAACACAGTACCGGAAGTCTAACACCAGAATCCCCGACACCATGATCGCCATGTCCAGCACCGTTGGTATTCGCGCCATTTAGCTTTGCACGTTTGTTCGGAGCGCCGTGCCCAGCTCTGGTCGTGTCGCGGATTTCGGAAAATTCGTCGCCTTCCCGCCATTTGCGCTTGAGCATATTGACTGCACTCCTGAATTCGCCCTGCTTCTTCCCTCCTGTGACTTTGCGGTCCGGAAACTGTTCGCTGATGACTTGTTCTTCCATCTCGGTTTGCAGGTCTGCGGACGGCATGTACGACCTCTTCTGGAATTTGTTCAAAAATCCGTCGACAAGCAATGTGCGTAGTGTATCGTGAAATTGTCCGACACTGGTAATCTTGCCATGGCCAGGCTGGGTATCCACTCCATTCGTCTTAGCACTTCCTTCGCCGTTCAGAGGGCTGTCATAGGTCCCATTCTCTTTCTCTTTCTCGTGGCCGACATGTTCACCCACATCAAATGCTTGAGCCAGATCTCCAACACGAACATGTCCAAGCTGGAGGATTGTGGTAATAATTTGACCAGCACCTTCGCCGTACCGCTCTTCGACGCACGTGATGATGCGATTCGCTCGGAGGAGATAGTATGTATTGCGCCAGTCCACTTGGTAGAAAGCAATAGCTTGATCCTCGGAGGTAGAATATAGGAGGATGTGTTGTTGCACGAGGATCGTAAGGGCGTGGCGGAGTTGACGAGCGGGGATGCGAATGATCTGTTGCAGCCGAGCTCGTGCGAGACGGCCATTTTCTGCGAGAGTCGAGAAGATTTGCTTGTTTTCTTGTTAGACCAGCGATTGAGCATGAAGATCAGAATGATGTTCATACGGCGGAGGTGTGGCCATAGGCATCTTGCACCAGAAGCGTGCACAGTTCTTGAAGTCGCTGGAAGAGCTCATGTCAGTCACCGTTCTGCCAAATTCCAACCACATTCCAGGATGAAGCAGAGTATGACCTACCTGTGCCATGATGCGGAAAATAACTCTTGAGACCTCTCACGTCGTCAAGAGTTGTTCGTGTTGCTACCGTCGACGTTTGCGCATGAGTGCAGCGCCGACATAAAGATGCCAGCGAGTGACTCTGCCTTTTGGTTCGAATTTGCGGGACAATGAGAATAATTGAAGTTCGGCGAGAGGTGACACTGACCGCCGCTAGGGTGAAGAGAATCCATCGCTCTTGCCCAATCAGATCGAGCTTGGCACTTGCTGGTCAGCGCATACTCCGACTTTGTACGAACTTCCAGCACATCACATCCACCCATTGCTCGCTCATAGCCCGTCCAACACCCGCGAGGGCCCTTTACCATCATGCTCTCGCGCTCCGCCATCTCCAGACAGGCTCAGTGTGCGCTCCGCCGCGCGCACCAGCAGCCGACTCGGGGCTATGCTGCGGCCTCCGGTTCTCTCAATTACCAGACCAGCGACGTCAACGGACTCAAGGTCGCCAGCAGAGATCAGGCCGGCCCAGTAACAACTCTGGCTTTGGTCGCGAAGGCCGGTACCCGATACGAATTTGCACCTGGTCTCGCAGAAGGGCTCGAGCGCTATGCGTTCAGGGTGAGAAGAGCCCGCGACAAAATCCAATGCATGGGCCGACTAACGATTGATACAGACCACCGAGAGACGATCGACCCTGCGGATACAACGCGAATCAGAACTTCTCGGCGCCGAGCTCCAGCGATATCACACCCGCGAGAACATTGTCGTTGGAGTCAAGTTCCTCCGCGATGACCTGCCATACTTTGTCGAGCTCCTCGCCGAGGTCGCGACCCGCACGAAATATCAGCGTCAGTAGCATTGGACAAGAGCATGGGATGGAGTACAGATCATTGACAACATCGCAGCATACGTCTTGCACGAGGAGATTCATCCGCTCATGGAGTTGAACATGAAGAAGCACCTCGGAAACACCCTTGCCCTGGCTACTGACAGCGCTCACGGTCTTGCCTTCCACCGAGGACTCGGCGCTCCTCTCTCGCCCACATCGTCCACTCCATTCAAGAAGTACCTCGATGCCGACTCCCTCACCGAGTTTGCCGCCTCTGCCTACTCAAAGCCCAACTTCGCCGTTGTAGCCAACGGTGTAGAGGACGGCGCTCTTGGCAAATGGGTTGGCGAATTCTTCACCGATGTGCCTGCTTCAGCCGCTGCTGAGATCAAGTCCGAGCAGTCCAAGTACTACGGCGGCGAGGAGCGCATTGCTCACGCTGGTGGCAACTCCGTCGTCCTTGGTTTCTCCGGCTCCAGCACCATCACCGGCTCATTCTTCAAGCCAGAGGTTGCCGTTCTCGCTTCACTGTTGGGAGGTGAATCAAGCATCAAGTGGTCGCCTGGTTTCTCTCTCCTCGGAAAGGCAGCGCAAGAAGCACCGCTTCTTCACATCTCCACCAAGTCTGTCATCTACTCCGACGCCGGCCTTCTCACCATCAGTCTGAACGGCTCCGCTTCGGATATTCGATCGACCGCGCCCAAGGTCGTCGAGGCCCTCAAGGGTGCCTCAAAGAACATCTCCGAGGAGGACTTCAACAAGGCCAAGGCGCTCGCCAAATTCCGGGAACTTGAGAAGGGCTCCGCCACGCAAGCAGGCATTGAGCTCACTGGTACGGGTCTAATCCGTGACGGAAAGGCATACCAGATCGACCAGGTCGCATCTGCGATTGATGGTGTCACTGTTGAAAAGGTGAAGCAGGCCGCGAAGGAGGCATTGGAGAACAAGGCCTCCGTAAGCACTGTCGGTGATCTGTATGTCCTACCATACGCAGAGGAGATGGGATTGAAGGTGTAAATAAAGTACGATAGAGGGTTCTGTTGTGTTCTAGTGCCGCAGATATTGAGCTGTATCAGTACAAAAGCCTGCACGTTCAGCTGTATAAATTTATTTGACAAGACAGACCGTCTTCTCCTTGAGGGACTGCAAGGTTGTCTCCTCAGTTTCAAGCAATCACGTGATCGGAGATTCTCGGCGTCAGCTGGAGCCAAAGACTGCAACTCGAGCTCACCATTGAACCGCAGAGATCAGCGATCAACCACCACACCATCTCAAAACCCACCACAAACGTACACAATGGCATTCGCGTGGAAAGCTGCGGGTATCACGTACGTTGCAAACCCATCTGCTGCGCGCCGTGTCCATCGACTCTTCACCAGGATACTAACACTATTCGACCTCACAGCTACAACCGCTACCTGGCCGTCGCATCCCGCGTGGTCCGTCGCTCATTGAAAGAAGAGCAGAGACTCAAGGCCGAGAAGAGAGGAGAGATCGACCTGCGATTCGCAAAGTGGGAGGTGCGTACTTGAAATGTTCCCCGGGCCGAGGATGAGCTGGATGCAGCGGAGATGGGGGGAAGGGATACACAAGATACAGCGGAAATGCTGACGATCGAACTACAGAACGGCAAGCAGCAGGAGTTGCGATCTGTCGAGACGGCGAACGCGGAGGCTGCGCAGCAGAATGCTTCGCAGTAAATGCGGCGGGATGACTGAGGGGGGAGGAAGGATACGTTTGTGATGGAGGCGGGCAGAAGTGGTGATGGAGGAGGGCGAAAGGCATAGTCGGAGGAGAGAGAAGTCCTTGGTGGTATCATGAGGAAGTGCGAATGTATAAATGAGACTCTGTACCATCTCAATGTGTACACAAGTCGTCGCATGGTCTCTTTACTGGTCCGCGATGCCAAGCCGCAAGCTTTGAGCAGCGACCTCTAACAAACATCACTCTTTCCTTGATAAACTGTTTACTTGCTGCCAAAACTTCATGCCACTTTCTCAATTGTGGAGATGTCTGCCTGCAACCTGGCCGAGTGTCGAACATGATGCCCACAGCTACAAGCTCATTTGAACGTCGAGCATCACCGAAATCATGCATCCAGATTCACACGTCAACAATGCCAACGCGAACGGTGATAACGATGCGTCCACGATTACGACCGCCGAAGCTCGTCTGAGGCAGGAGGCATTCGAGATGAGACAGAAGCCTCTCGCGGCAACAAGGCCTGCAAGAGACATCACCGAAGAATTTGTAAACGCAACGAAGCAGCTGCCACCAGGCGTCCTGGTCAAGGATGCCTACTTCACGCTGTTCGAAGCCGTCGGAGCTCTTGAGGTATGATCATTGACATCCACACTTGACATGCGATTATCGTTATGACCATTGTCTATACCGCAACGGTTGGTCGCTGTTCAAGCATGACATCCATCTCAAGACACTTTGAACTGACCAACGAGCCTCCATAGATTATGGACTCAAAGATGGACAGTGGCTATATCCCCGCTGGAGACACCTTTGAGCCCACTTTCGATGTATGCTCCCCTCTTGATGCCGCCGAAGTTCTCTGGATCATGGACGAGATTTTCCGACTGGAACTGATTTTCCACGATGGCTATCCGCTCTCTCAAAATTTATTCACTTCGCTTCACATCTTTCGCCTCCTCGAACCAGACAACAGATATCCCTACAATTTTCGCTACGACGTCGCAGCCCCTGGAGTGGCGAACGATTCGACAAACGACGATCTGGTCCACGTCGTCCTCCGCGCTTACTGCATAGCAGTGATCAAATGCTGCGAGCTCACACTCAACATGATCCAGTCTCAAACTTTCTACGAGGAAGAAGACTTCGTCACATATCTCTTCGGTCGCGAACTACTGGACGATATGGAATCCCAGGAAGCTCTGCGTATTCTGGTCGATGCTATGGACTGGGTGGATAGCTCAGACCTGGAAGGTCCATTGAAGTTCGCGATCAAGCACAGACTCGTCGCACGGGAAGACATGCTCATTGCGATGGATGGAAGAGATGAGCAGTGGGTGAAGTTGAAGAGCAGAATTGGCGCCATGGAGAAACACCACTCTCTCGCGAAGCCGACACCTGATGCCTTCTCCGACAAGGTTCAACGACAGCTTGCTACTAGCACACCGCCGCGACCGATGCCGCAGCTGGACTGGCATGATGCTCACAAGAAATGGCTTCAACTCTGCGATGACATGCTTGCCATTCAGACATTGACGGCCCCAAGCGTGAGGCAAAGTCCGCAGTGTTTGCTCAATGCTACTTGGGCCTTTGCATATCGGGACCCAGTACCGAACACATTTGCACGGGCAACAATGCAAGATGTACTGACGGGTGACAACAATGTCGCAGGAGATGTCTCTCACTTTGAGTTGATGCTCAACGATCTCAGAGACCTGGTCCTTCCAGGAGATCCTCTGGCCGACCCCGAGTCCTTCCAAATCGAAGTGCCGACTGATGTTCGACATCAAGCCTCAAGACTCATCGAGGAATTCATGAATCGAATGTTCTCAGAGTACCTCAACATCTACCGCATGATATGCCAGAATCGATGTCGCATGCGTCGAACCTTTACACAAGCAGTGCCGCTGCTGGACGAGCTCGAAAGCGACGCGAGGGCCGCGGATGAGCATCTTAGCAGTATCGTGGCTCCTCGCAAACTGAGGCATCAAGGATTGACCTTGACGCTTACGCCGTTCAGCCTGTGGACCAGATTCTACAAGCTTCAAATATCGGCATGGGTCATCCAGCTCGGCTTTGAGACGGATTTGTACTTGCCGAGCGAGTTCTGTATGATGTACATCCTGCTTGGCTCGTTCTGCACAATGCGAGACAGCATTGTCCAGTGTATAGCTCTCTTTGCTGATAGGCGACTGGAGGATCTCGTCGAAACCAACGGCAGTCAGAAGTACATCGAGCAGTGCAGATCGTCCAAGCTGTGGTACCACAGTTTGTGTACAATGGCAAAGGGCACATTGGGAATGGCATACGCTCTGCAGCGCCTCTATCTCCTCCTCGAGCACACGAAATTGATCGACATCACTCCGAAGCCTTACGAAGAGAGTCAGATGCGCCATGAAGCTCGTATGAAGCCGCTGCTCAATCTGGCGAACGACGCTGAGTTCACGCTGGGCTACGTACGGGATGTAAAGGAGGAGTCCCTCGCGTCGACGATCAAGGAGACGTGCGATATGGCGCAAGAGCACATCTACAGAGCCAGGCATTGGTTCAGTGAACAGAAGATCGCGAGTCCGATGCAAGCGAGATGCGTCGGCACAGAGGATCGCTGGCAGCGGGAATTGAAGAGTCTCGAGACAGTATGCGTTGCGACATCAGTAGCGATCTCGCAGCTCCTACGTATCTGCGACAAACATGGCAAGCAGACCGTGGACACCGGGGTCGACCTTCGAAATCTGGTCGAAGTCACCATCCCGCCGCCAGGGAGGAGATACCACGACTGGTGGGTCGTGCCTCAGCTTAAAGAGAAGTCATAGAGATGAGACCTCGTGTCGTACAAGACCGTTGACGTGCGGCCTCCCGCTGATGCGATCACTTCTTTCAAACACCGCATCATTTTCAACAGGTGTTGCAGTTGTGCCTCTTGCTGTCCGCGTGCACATACGTGAGGTGTTGGCTAAAGGTCTGTATGTGGTGGGATTGACGATGCGAGCTCCCCTGTCTACAGGCAGTCATCACGTTCGCATTCGTCTAGTCGCATCGCGGAGACCGCACCGATCGGTTCATTGCTTTGCCCGACCCCAGTCATTCCATGCCACCTTTCATCATGTGGCTGGGAAATATTCCCTGCACGGAATCGTGAAGCAATATAGGAACGCACCCTCAATTTCAGTGATAATCGTCAATATATATCCAACCCGAAGTCAACATTCACAGCGCACTCTGGACCAGACGATAGTGAATACAATGGCTCGCTAATCTAGAAATCTTGGAGAGCACCTCGGACGGTGGTACCAATCGCTTAATAAGTGGTGGACGCATATCCACATCCACTATTGACGATCCTCCCGGCGTGGCGAATGGCTACGCTTCCTACGACGAGCTACGGAATAGCTTACCTTAGTTCAGGAACTGCCCTGGCCGATCACACGGCAGATCTGATAGATCTTATGAGATCACTCTTCTTCGTGCTTTACACACGCATTCTAAGTCCTCTGGCGTTGAACACAAAAGTATGGCCGAAAAGTCCGAAAATAAAGCTCCAAAAGCTCCCAAGCAGATAGACTTCATTGTCACGACCTCTGATCCGAAGAACGATGCGAACAATAAGAAGAGAGTACGAAGCGTAGCAGCGCTGAAGTCCTGGCCAGAACGAAGGAAGAAGATCTTTGAGCAGTTGGAGAATTCTGGGACTGGACAAGGAGCTTTCGTCGTCAACGAGCCTGAGCCCGAACGTCAGGTCAAACGAGTTGCTCGGAAAAAGGCCGAGAGCTCGCAAGCTTCTCGCAGCGATGGGCCTTCCGCTCCACGAGTGCCTCCCGGACTGCCGGACCAACCACGCCATGCACCCATGCCCATAGTGTTTGACGAGTCGAATCGGACCAGCAGCTATAGCACTGGTGGCGCCAGCGCCGAGTTCACGCAGGCTCAACAGGATGATATGTCTGCCGACTCTGCCGTGACGCTCTACCGCCGGACATTACCGACATTAGCTCTCCCTTCCTTGCCCTCGCCAGACCATCACTTGCACCAAGGACTTATACCATGCCCGTGCACTCAATGTCGCGATGTACGGAGGACAGAAGCGCTGGCGAATGAGGACGCCACGGAGGCCACGCAGGAAGTCAGCCGAGCCCGACCAAAGCGAATGGCAGATGGATCTGAGAAGGTTCCTCGCTATAGCATGCCATTATTGACGCCTCCTGCCTCGCCCGGAGTTGGACCAGGTCGAGGAGTTGGCGATCCGTACAACTGCTATCCGGTCGAGTACCAGCCTTGGTACGATGAGATTCTGCACCACAGTAAGTCTCGCACATATCGCAGGATCAATCGGCCTTTACATAACTAACATCCACCCAGTGATGACCGTCTATGCACCCCGCGGCTGGCCCGCGCTGAAGATCACCAAAGACCAAGGCATCCGCTGGGAATGGTTCATGACACAAAACGCCCTCTCGGAACCCGCTCTCTTCTACGTGCGTCTCCTCTTCGGCTCCGGCGACATGGTTCGACTCGGCACAATGCGGCCACAATACATGTACTGGCTGCACGCCAAAGCCATCGCCGCAATGCAAGAAGCCCTCCACGATCCTCGACGCGCCACGTCCGATGCGATGATCTTAGCGGTGGGTCGTGTCGCGTTGCACGAGTTTATGTATGGTAACAAGCAGGCTTCGATCAAGATGCACCGCCCCGCGCAGAAGCATATGATCGAAATAAGGGGTGGAATGGGGAATTTGCCGTTTCCGGATCTGGTGAAGAGGTTGATGAGGTGGAGTGATGAGATTATGGCGGTGGGAAGCGACACGCCAAGGATGATTGAGGATGATACGAAGAATCCGAATTTTACGTTGAGGGAGAGTGTCAGTGCAGTGGAGAGGTGGGCGCCGCATGAAATGGTATGTTGGTCGTGTTGAGGGTGTTGTCTTGGTGATCGTTGTGCTGACTGTGATTTTGTAGCCGAGTGTTCGCAGTAAGATCAATATTTCGGATTTGATCAACGACGAGGACGACGATTAGAGGATACTGCAGGCGCTTGGGCTCGAAGACATTAGAGGACGATGGGAGCGTCTAGGAAGCTCAGTATGCTGCCCACTGGATCCTGGTGCCAACCTTGATCGAGACTCGGATCTCCTATTTGGTGGAGCAATGAGCACTCTCGCGAGGAGGCGATACGATAATGCGCAGCATCCCATCGCCGCCTGGACTCAATGCTCTCAGGCGAACGAGACGGGCAAGATTTTGGGCTTTGGTAGCTCGGTGTCCGAGCTAGGTTCGAGGTATCGGGAATGTTGATGTGGGCAAGCACATGATTGAAAGAGGATCAAAAGAAGCCTATGTACGAAGTCAACATTGGAGGTGAATGCTTCGTGGTGTGGTGCTCTTATGACTCCTCGATTTGAAGCTCGTGTCATTGATCTCGTCGGGGCCTACGACGATCTCTTCATCGTGTAGAGGCTGCTGCGCGACCACATCTTCATTTCGCAAGGCGTACATGAAGACAGGCGCCCACAGTGACCGCGGCCGAGACCGTCTTTGCTCCAACATGCCGCAGTCGTATTGTACATGCCTTTGCGGTTTTGCGGTCTTAGCTTCCGTTTTCACCGTACCTCCCACCCTCAATTGCCCTCCAAGCGCCCAACGACACCAGCCATCTCGTCGTCGCCGTAGATCCTGAAACCCTTGTCCTTTGTGACGCTGGCCAATTGCACATTCTTTGAATCCAGCTTCTCCTCCATGACCTGCTTCAGGGTCTTGAGTACGAGCACCTCTGCCTCTTCGAGAGTGAGTGACTTGTGGAATTCGTTCTGTAGCTCGGCCTGAGCACCCTCCGAACCGGAACCGATGGCCTTTGCGTCGTAGCGGTAGAATGTGCCTGACGGCTCTGCGTGGTAGCTAGAATCGCAACGTATCAGCGTTGCTCTTTCAAATGACTCAACGTATCAATCCCTACAGTGATGGTCCATTCTCATCGTATCCCGCAATGAGCAGCGCCACACCAAACGGCCGACTCATGATGCTCTCCTCACCATCCGCACCCTCTCCGAATCTCAACGCCAAATCGCAAATCGCCTGTGTACAGCTCTCAACTCCTAATCGCTCGTTGTAGTGGAATTCGTGACTCTGCGAGGTAACGCGGGCGTGCTCGATCATGCTCCGCGCATCGGCTTGCAATCCTGACATGGCGCAGCCGACATGACGGTCGATTTCGACAATCTTCTCGACGGAACTCGTTTCGAGGAGGGAGGATGTGATGCGCTTCTCGACTCCGAGGATGACACCGGCGGAGGTGCTGATGCCGATTGCGGTTGATCCGAGCTTGATGGCTTCGAGGGAGTATTCGACTTGGAAGAGGCGGCCTTCTGGGGAGAAGGTGCTGAGACATGTTAGTTTGGAAGAGACTGAACGATCAATCGGCCGGTGGTGACAAACTTGATACCACGATCTGTAGTAGTGTCAGTAAGATCTTCGCCGTCATGTGCATGGAAGTGATCGTTTACCGTATTCTGAGCGAGCTATGAACATGGCGGCGGTTTACGGTGTGCGAGGATGGATGGCTTCGGTCGTTGTAGCTCGTGAGCACAGTATTTGAGATCTTCGAGCGGTATGGGAAAAGGGAGTCGTGTATGAAGTCGGATTGTTGTCGGATGATGTTCTTGATGAGAGAGCTTCATCAATCTATCAGGCACAAGCAGACCACGAAGCTCATGGCACGCTAGCGGCCTTTGTGGACCACGGCGCGTCAACTTCGATTCGCGGGGATGCAACTCGCAAACACCAAGACAACAGGACCACACTCACACTCACCTACGCCGCCAATGGACGAGATCGGAACGATATATGGCTTCCAGACCACCTGCTCGCGGTGCAACACTCGCTGAGCGACGCGCGTCTGCTTCAGTCCGCCAACAGAGCAATCGTCCCACCTCCGCAGCAGTCCCCTCACCCACCGCCGAAACATCCTCGAAGTCCAACGTTCACACTCGGACGACAACTACCGATACAACACGGCGTGATGTCTTGACAAGAGAAGCAGTGATCAAACGCACAACGATCAGTCCGACGAAAGCTCCGGACCGGAATGGCAGCTTCAGAAAAAGCGTGGATGCGGAACGTCCAAAGTCGCAGGGCAAGGCTCAGGTGAAGCCCAGGAGTGATTCGGCAGCGGGTATGTGACGCAGTATGCGATGGATGTGGAGGATGTGGGAGAGAGGCTTGCGGCTAACACGATATAGCGCCGCCATGGAGCCCTCATGCCAGTCTACTTGCACCATCAACAGCACCATTGGCCTCTCGAATATCTGTTCCTCCAGTAGCAGCGCAGGCACCTATCTCGCTGCATCCTCCTGGACTAGGCTCGCTCTCGCTGCAAGCTCAGGAGAAGGCGATAATCGAAGATCTGCTGTTCGTGCTTATGGGATTCGAAGGACAGTACATACAATTTGCCAACTCGTATGATCCACTGGACGAGAAGAGCCAACTGGCAGGACCACAATTTGGTATACAGCCAGGCCTGGACCCGAGTCTACGCGACCTCGCACGGAGTATGCTCAAGACCGCGACACACTTTTGCGCCGTAGAGGCTTTTGTCGAGGTTCAGAGTCGAGAGGAAATGGGCAGCGTAAACCATGCCCTGTGTGCAGCGATGAGGAAGCTCACAAAGGACTACATGATTCTGATCGCTCAGCTGGAACATCAAATGCTCACAAATGAGGCCTTCACTCTGCATCAGTTGAGCCTGCACCTTAAACCGACCTCCCACATGATGCATCAGCTTTACAGCGTGGGTAATGAGATACTAAAAGAGAACAGTATGCTGGATAGGGAGGAGGACCTGGACGAGACGGACGATTTCGAAAATATCCTAGAATCGCTACGTGAGGGCAAGGATACCGGAGTGCCTGGAAAGAAGGTCTGCAAAGGCGGAGCCGTGTTGAGGCTGTTGACCAAGAGAATGGCAGCCATGGCTGGCGATCCAGCGGCGCGACAGTTACTCACACTGCTGTTGCGAGAAGCCAGCCGTCCATACATGGCTATGCTGAACGAGTGGCTCCACCACGGCAACGTCCAGGATCCACACCAGGAGTTCCTGATCAAGGAGCAAAAGTCGATCCGCCGTGAAGGTCTCGAGCAGGACTACACAGATGAGTACTGGGAGAAGCGTTATACACTTCGGCAGGATCTTGTACCGCCTCAGCTGGAATCCATCAAGGATCGGGTTCTGCTCGCGGGCAAGTATCTCAATGTCGTCCGAGAATGTGGCGGCATCGAGAATGTGACTCGAGATCTGGACGCCAGCACAGATGTCCCGCATACATTCGAAGATCCTCGATTCCTCGAGAACGTCAGCGGAGCATACGCGTTTGCGAACCGAAGCCTCATGACATTACTCCTCACCACTCACGCTCTTCCGGCAAGACTACGCAGTTTGAAACACTACTTCTTCCTCGACCGCAGCGATTTCTTCTCATACTTCCTCGAACTCACCCACTCCGAACTCCGCAAAAAGCCCGCTCGGAACGTCAACGTGGGCAAGCTCCAGAGTCTCCTTGATATAGTCCTCCGCCAACCTGGTTCCGTGGCCGCAGAAGACCCCTTCAAGGAAGACGTGAAAGTCGTTATGAACGATGTCGGTCTGACGGGATGGCTCATGCGTGTTGTCAACGTGCAAGGCATGGACGCAGACGCCACCTCACTCACCGCCTACACTCCCGCCGCAGGTAACAGCACGAACAGCGACGCGAGGGAAGAGAAGGACATTTCCGGATATGAAGCGCTCACTCTGGACTATGCTGTTCCCTTCCCTCTCTCGCTGGTCGTGAGCCGAGTCACACTCACTCGGTACCAACTCCTCTTCCGATACCTCCTCAGTTTGAAGCATCTCGAAACTCTGCTCACGAATTCCTGGACGGAACATACAAAAGGCAAACCATGGCACCACAAGGCGGCTGTCAAGACGCCCGTGACAAGAAAGATTGAAAACTGGAAGCGAAGGGCCTGGTGTCTCCGAAGTCGTATGTTATGTTTCGTACAGCAATTGCTCTACTTCTGCACAAGTGAGGTCATTGAGCCGAATTGGCAGTCCTTCATGGCGAGACTGGCACAGCCGGGAGGTGAAGAAGTCGCGGACGCTAGCGAGACGGCGCCGAAGGTAGAGAGGACCGTGGACGAGTTGATGCAGGACCACGTGGATTTTCTGGCGACGTGTCTGAAAGAGTGCATGTTGACGAACTCGAAGTTGTTGAGGGTGGGTTCTTGACATATCTGCCATTGAGCCCTCGCCGCCAAATTGCTGACTGTGATGATAGATCAACTCCAAAGTCATGTCCACCTGCACCCTCTTCGCTGAATACACTGGCTCGCTCTCCCGGTCTCTCGCGGCCGCCGATCCCGACTTAGGAGGAAGCTCCGCGGACTCGGCCAAGCTGGATAAGCTGTTCTCGATCTTGCAGCAGTATGAGGATCATTTCAGTCGACATCTGAAGATTCTGCTGGACGCGTTGAATTATCTGGCCGCAACGGAGACGGTTGTATTCTTGGGCTTGTGTGCGAGATTGAGCATGGCTAACGAGGGAGGCGCTGGTGGTATGGGCGTTGTCGGTGCGTTTAGTTGATTGGGATGTTGTCCGCAGCATCCACATGGCTTGTGGAGGTGAGCATGCTCTGCTCTGGCATACAATGTTCGGCAGTACCTCCCGGGATTCCAGTATGATTTAGCGGAGGCGTTTCAAGGTCGTTGGGCAAGAGGACATGGATGAGTGAGTCTGGGCGAGAAAACAATGACCAAAGTCTTTCGCATCTCGCACCTCTCCGTCTAACACTCCTACCATGACACTCTCACCCCGACTGACACCACCTCCAACATCCTCGTTCCTCCAGCGACCTCATATGTCCAGCAGTCCCAGTCCTCTAGCAAACTCCCGCACTCCGACCCTCTCCGCTACCTCTTTGAGAAGACTTGACAGCATTCGCCCGCCCTCATTTCTGTCCCAAGCAGAGCGCTTGACCATGGTGGTGCGGATCCTCGTAACATCGTCGGTTATCGTTTGAGCACGGCGAGCGCTTGAGGAAGTGTCAGCGAGTGTGCACGTGCGTTCATGATGTTACTGACTCCGAAGCAGGGCATTTTTTTGGTCACGACTCCTGTGGTATCCATTGCCATGATGCAAAAACCGCTGGCCGGGGGGCCTAGAGACGAGCAGAACTATGGTCGCTTGTTGTTAGTGACAGGATTCGAGGGAGGGACGTTTTTGGAGGAACCGACAGGAGGGTCGCGCACGTCTTGGGCGAAGGCGGTCGAGGCCATGGTCAGGATGACCATGGAGAGATGGGAGATCTGCATGGTTTGAGGTGTGGTCGTGAGGAATTTAGGATTCGGTGTTGGGAAAAGGAACGCAGCGTTGGCGTGGGAGATGGAGAGATTATTATACGAACGCTCGGAGGCGAGTGCACAGGGCAAGATAGGGAGGGTATTATGATTTATGGCACCACCTGGCACCTGCCGTTCGCGGAATCGGGCGGAAGCAGCACTTGGTCAAAGCCTAGAAGGTCTGCTTGCAAGGAATATGCTTATCCTTACAGATTTCTGATCCTGGGCTTCAATTTCGGCTTGTCATCTGTAACCGTCTTCGAGTCTTGTGTCCTCGGTTCTTCTTGAGAACAACAATCGACGTCGCTCCGAGCAGCTGTTACTCGGATTAGGTCGAAGTGATTATGTATAAATCGATGCGACGAGGCTTCGCGAAGAGCCTCTATCGCAGGATGAAGTGGTTATTGGAAACTTCGCCAGGGCAGCATGTTCGCTATATTACATTGTATTCGTGCAAATTGCTATCAAATGATCGTAACTCCTTCAAGATCTTCTATTGGAGGATTGACGCATTTGCGTTTAGTAGATGTAGATCTTCGTATCCATCTTCCAGGTCTGTCTCGGACGATAGGTGGGCACAATGCATGCGGATCGGGTCCGTACGTGCCAGACGCAGGCATTGGAAGATCGCCATCCTCGTCCTGGTAGTAGTTCAATGCGGCGCGTTGTATGGATTGGTATTCCCATCGTGGGAAGTACTCATCGCCGTCATCATCTCCTCCCTATAAGCCTCGGATCAATCCCCACCGTATCTCTTGGCGATGCAGTCGCTCCACCTCGCTGCTGCTGCTGCTGCACCGGACGCGAAGGAGGATGAAGCGGCGCCTGGCCCCAAGTATGCCCGATCTCCGCTTTCTTCGCCACCGGATGACTCGTCATCGGCTCCTTTTTCCTTCGCTGTAGAGCGTGCGCATAATGCTCCGTCAGATGACCTGCGTGCTCATTGTACGCCTCCACGGCGTCCATGGCCTGTTTCGCGGCTTGGATGGGTCGTGGAGGCGTTGACTGCCGCATGTGAGGCGGTGGCTTCGGAAAGGTGGCGCGTGTTGATTGGTATGGATCGAGGCCAGGAGGAGGGCTCGGGGCGCGAAGGGAGGCGAGGAGGAGCTCCTTTGCTTCCTTTGCTTCAAGGGCCGTAGAGCGTTTAGCGGCTGATATTGTTTGGGAGATATCCATTGCGTCGGGATCGGGTAGATTGTCTTCATGTGTTTGGTGTCGCGTTCTTGCTGATTCGATATCGTGGTCGAGTTGAGCTTTGGCTGCGGCGATGATGTTGCTTCTGGTGAGGATGTTAGATGCTGGTTCTGATCCGAGGCGTGGTGCAGACTCACCGGACCTTTTTGTGATTTTTCTCGACGTTGGCAATGATCAGGTCCAGCCTCTCTTGGTTGCTTGGGTTCTTGGGTATGGTCTTGAGACTGGGAATCGGCAGGTATATGTGCTGTTGTAGAGTCTGCGCCATTGTTGCCTGCTGATCTTCTCTTGTTGTTCTTGCTCCGAGAGGGGAGTCTTGCGCTTGCTGATCTTCTGACTTGGCTTTTGCTTTATTGAGGCTTATATGAATCCTCGGCTGATTCACTTCTTTCTCCATATTCGGACGAGATTCTGTGAGCATGGCATTAGCATTGGTCGCGTGGAGGCACAACGTGAAGTCGGAAGGACCTCAGGAAGCCCCATTCGGAGGCTGACCTCACCTCTTCAACACGGGCTTGATAAAACTCCTGACTTTCGACCTTTGATGCGATATGGAGTCGTTGTTATCGTGTTCTCAACATCAGCCTCATGTGCTTCACCAACGTGGACATCCCTGGCGTTTCAATTGGACCAGGTACCAGGGACAAAACGTGCAGAGATGACGCCAAGGCGCGTCTTCCAGATGTCGCCTCAAATATACTTCCAAGTTTAGTATAAAAAAGAATTCCAAAAGGCTATGACGACCTCTTCTCATGGGCCGCCAATGGAGAGATGTTGTCACTTCTTCGATATTCTTCACCCTCATCGCCGTCATGGGACTGGCTTGCATGACCATGGCCGTCGCCCAGCTGATGCTCCGGCTGGGAAATGCTCAAGCTGGATATGAGCAGGCAGCACTCAGTGTGCCTGGAGCGAGTAGCTTTGTTGCTCCGACCGGCATACCATCGAGTGTCTGGTCGTCCTTCTACCCAGTGCCCACCGGACAGGAGCCACAGCCGGCTGTCTACGATCCCATCCTCAACATCACCTATCCCGCGAACCTGACCAATCCGGATACTATCCCTGATTACGATCCGGATCCTGTATTCTACCCACAGCCAACCGCCAACTTGACGCTCTCGGAGCAAAAGAAGGTAATCTCAGATGTCGTCTCCGACGTCAAAACGAAGCTCGCCGAATCTCAGTCCTCCGGGAACTGCTCGACATGTCTGGAAGCTCTCTCTATCGCCAAGCGTGCAGCTCAATTGGCTCCGAGCCTTGTGCCTGATGCGCTGGTGAGCTTCTGCAATGCGACGGGATTCAAGTCGGAAGAATCTTGTGTGGAAAGCTATAATGCGTCGACCTTTGGGGCCATCTGGACTCAAGTCTTAGCTCTTGCAGACGTTTCAGGTCTGGACGGCCACTACATCTGCCATTCCTTGTCCAGCACGTTCTGCGACGCTCCCAAGAATTCCCCTTTGAACACGACTGGACTGTTTCCGAAGCCCAAGCCGAAGCATCCGAATTCATTCAAGCCAAGCGGAAAGACGGTCAAGGTCCTACACATGAGCGACTTTCACATTGATCCTCGATACAAAGTCGGATCGGAAGGAAATTGCACCAGCGGTCTGTGTTGTCGATCGAGTGAGAAGAACTCCGACCTGCTCAGTGGCCAGACTAGCTTTCCTGCGCCTTCGTACGGATACTTCGATTGTGACTCTCCGTACGATCTCGGACTGGCGGCTCTGCAAGCAGTGGGTCCGTTGACAGGCACATCAAAGAAGAATCCGTTGGGCTGGACGATCTATACGGGAGATCTGGTCAGTCATGAAGGTCAGAATGAGCTGAGTCGTGCATACACCACTTATGCTGAGACGACGATCTACAACTATATGTTCAAATCATATCTGGTGAGTTGAGATTGCTCTTAGCGGGAACCTTTCGCTGTGCTAATACATGTTCCCCAGAGCGGGCCAGTATTTGCAGTGCTCGGCAATCATGACACGAACCCAGAAGCCATCACAGCTCCTCACTCGCTACCAGGACCACTCGGCCAGCAAATGAGCTGGAACCACGACCACGTCTCTGCACTGTGGAAGCACGAAGGCTGGATCGACGATGCAGCAGCCGCCCAAGCACGACTCCATTATGGCGCATATTCCATGAAGAACCATTTCGGCCTCCGCATGATCACCTTCAATTCCGATTTCTGGTACCATAGCAACATCCTCAACTTCATCAACACCACCAACCCTGATGTCAGTGGAACCTTCAAATTCGTGATTGACGAACTACAAGCCGCCGAAGATGCCGGAGAGCGAGTCTGGCTATTCGCCCACGTGCTTTCCGGATGGGACGGCTCGAATCCCATGCCCAACCCTACGAACCTCTTCTATCAAATCGTTGAGCGATACTCGCCACACGTCATCGCCAACATCTTCTTCGGTCATACTCACGAAGACCAGTTCGAGATCTTCTACGCCAACAACGTAAGTCTTACCCCTGTTATCTTCATCATCCAAACGCACTCTCTAATAACCTACAGGGCACAAATCAATCTTGCTCCTCCGCCCTAAACACAGCCTGGATCGGTCCCTCTGTCACACCCCTTACCAACCTCAATTCCGGCTTCCGCATGTACACAGTCGACACCGGCACCTTCAACATCCACGATGCCTACACCTTCACCGCCGATGTCTCCTCCTTCTCCAACCTGACCACCACCGGTCCAGTCTTCTCTCTCGAATACTCCACCCGCGAAGCCTACGGCGCCGCAGCGGACTGGCCAGCGGAAGCACCACTAAACGCCACGTTCTGGCACAAGGTGACAGAGGCGATGGAGAAGGACCGGAAACTGGTCAGTCAATTCAACACGTATCAGGGGAAGAGTAGTGTGCGCACGCCGAATTGTACGAGCGAGGAGTGCACCACTGCGAAGATTTGTTACATGCGGAGTGGGAGCGTGGCATTGGGGCAGGCCTGTACACAAGGGTATGGGAGCGTGCAGAGCGCTTTCAAACCGAAGAAGAAGTGAGGCTTTGCATTTTCCAGTATACAGAATGAATGATACAGGGTATGAAATCTATGCAATTCACTTCTATCTCTAAACTCGTCAAGGCTCGTGAAACATGTTTGAATGCGCCCGCTCTATGCGCTATGATAAACTGTCGATATGCTCTTCTTCATCTTCCCCAACAAGCCGACTTTCTGCTCGCCTTGCGCTTTGGCGTAATTCTCTTCCATCACATTATGCTTGCCCACGATGTTGAGGAACACTTGATCCAGCGTCGCTTGGCTGACGGAGTAGTACTCAGTTCCAAGCTCTTCCTTACTCGCCTCCAGTTTCGCGAACAGCGCACTGATACCGGAACTCGATGCCAATCTCTTATCTCCACCGTTGTCAAATGCGTCGTGTACCAGACTCCTGTCATTGGGAACGCTAAAGCGCAATTGTCCGTGGAAAACCCGGTCTTCCATCTCCGCGTTGGGAAAGGCGGCCCGCACCCAGGTCTTGATGGCGTTCATTTCCGCTTCGCTGCTGAAGGGTGCGTTCCGGTGCACGACGTGGACGTGATAGGCATCGCCGTGTTTCTTCCTCAACTGATCCGCTGTGCCAAGGGCGAGCATGCGTTTGGCCATGATGCCTGCTCGGTCGGCTAGAGCGTCTGCTTCTTCCATGCTGTGTGTCGTGATCACGAGAGAGCGGCCGGCGGACACGGCGGAGAGCGTGCGCCACATGACTCGCTTTGATGCTGCGTCCATTCCGGACGACGGCTCATCGAGAATTAGTACGGAGGGATTACCCATAAGCGCGATTCCGAGGGAGAGCTTTCGCTTGTTGCCTCCGGAGAGCTTTGAGGCCATACGGGTCTTGAATTGCGCTAGTCCAACGGCGTGAATGACTTTCTCGACGTTGTGCTCGACATCCGCGACGCCGCGGGCCCGCGCATAGAAGCGGAGGTGCTCGATGGCCGTCATTGTGTCTATAGCATCGAACTGGCTTTAGAAGCGAAGCATGGAAGTCAGTGGGTGTCTCTGATGTTGGTAGAGAGTGGAGGGTCTGAAGATCTGGTCGTGCCTT
This sequence comes from Zymoseptoria ardabiliae STIR04_1.1.2, assembly GCA_000223765.2. NCBI lineage: Eukaryota > Fungi > Ascomycota > Dothideomycetes > Mycosphaerellales > Mycosphaerellaceae > Zymoseptoria > Zymoseptoria ardabiliae. The sequence goes on along the minus strand of AFIV01000102.1, from coordinate 45,169 downwards.
CCATTCTTGGGTACTTACGGGCAGACGCCGAGATTTTGACGGGCAGCAGCGCGACGGTCGATAATAGATATCTCTTCGATGAGAATGTCGGACGACGGTTCAGAGGGGCGCATATCGCCACGGATGAGGTTGATGGTTGTGGATTTGCCGGCACTGATTGCAGAGGGTTAGCTGTAGCTCAAACAAGCAACTCCCGCTCGTAGTGAATTGTGAACGCAGGCCGAGATGCTGTCTCAGATCACGCGGTAGACCTTCAGAAGACTCACCCATTAGGTCCTAGAAACAATGTTAGCGATGGTCAGAAAACGTTCTTAATGGAAAAGGAGACCTGGCACAGCCCGAGAGACGATCCCGAACCATGCTACAGGTCCTGCGGAAGAACTTACCTAGTAAAGCGAAGGTCTGTCCGTGAGGTACGCCAAAAGACACATCCTGCACAGCGACAAAAGAGCGGAAAGCTTTGGTAGCATGGGTGACGCGGAGCTCATCTTTGCAGCTTTCAACACGATTCGCTTCGGTCATGACTTCATCGTCGTAATCCTCGATCTCTTCCACATCGACAGACTTGTGTCCGCGACGAGCAAGGAATGCAGGCTTGTATCCCGAATCGTACCAGATGAGAACGATCAGCTGAATGATCGTCTGGAGCACCAGGTAGAGGATTGCGCCGCCGTAGACTTGAATGTCCCCGGCATAAGAAGGGATAGTCGTCGCTCCATGACAGAGCAAGGAGAATTGGTTCAGGGAGAGAAGGAGTGCCCGGAGGAGGTTGCCGGACGGGAAGAAGAGCGCCATTGTGTAGTGGGCGATGTCGACTTCGTTGTCGATGCTTGCTGCGGGCCGGAAGGTGATGATGAGGAGGTAGACGAGGAAGTAGATCAGCAGCATGCAGCACTGGCCACCAGCCGCGAAAGCGAATGTAGCAAGCTGGCTGGTCGTGAACAGCGACACGATGTATGCTGACAGGGTCGCAGAGAGCCCATATAGCGCAAAGATGACGAACAGATAGCCAGGGTAGTAGAAGATATCCGAGGCGGAGACAAATATGCCAACAGACACCGCAGCGACCACAATGATGATGATAAAGTCGAATGCAGTGTAGGCAATCCATAGCGGTCCAGCGCGGACTCCATTACTGTAGTGCAGGGCACGAACGTTGCGGAGGCGTTCGGCGTTGGTGTACAGCGCGAAGAAGCCCGGGAAAGCAGCCATAGCCAGTCCAAAGTACAGAATGAACTGCAGGGTATCTCCTACGGTCGGCGCACCAGGCTGATCGAAACCCTGATACGAAGCCGTGATGGGAGTCTGCAAGAGTCCGACATCGAGCAGGTTTTGCGCCAGCACTGCAGTCTCGAGACCATCCCTGATCTCACCGCCGAGCCAGGAGAAGGTAGGTGGAGATCCTGCTCCAATGAAGACTCCACCAGGTCGAATTTGCGAGTAGTTCTCGTCGAAGTAGTTCAAGAACGCTGGCAATGAGTCGAGCGTGACGTAGGCATCCTGTCCCGCGAAATTTGGGAACTGCTCGGTGAGGTATTGAACCGGTGTATTGGGGCCAACTGGGACCGTGCGGTTGCCCAATTCGTAGTTGTTCAGTGAGACTTGGTCCGACACGGTCACTTGGTCTCTCGGATCGCAAGATAGAGGAGGGAGACTTCCAAGAAACAAGGTGACCAGTCCGGCAGCGATGATCGGCAAGAGCAGAGCAATTAGGTACGGCCATTTGTTGCGTCGCAGAATCGTCGCACGCTTGCGGAAGAGTACCCAGGACTGTCCAAAGAATCCAAGAGGTCTGCCAGGTAGCAGTTCCAGGCCCTTGTCGTGGGTCGATGAGCTTCCATCGGAGCCGTCATGCTTGTCGTGTTTGGACGATGTGCCTGGTCCAACATCCTTCTCGAGCTCGTCCTTTACTTCTTCCGCCAGCTTGAGGAACACATCTTCGATGGTAGGTCCGTTGACTTGATAATCGCTGATGCCATGCCTCTCCAACTCTGTGACAAATCGTGCCGCCGAGGCTGAATCAGCAAGATTGTAGACGGTCTGATCGTGGTAGATCTTCTTCGACGTTGTCTCAAGCTCAGCGGGTAGCTCCTTCTTGTTTTCGTGGTAAATGCGAACTCGGTATCCGCCACCGAGATGGTGCTTGAGCTCGACGGACGATCCGTGGGCGACAAGATTACCCTTTGACAGAATCGTGATATCGTCGGAGAGCAGGTCCGCTTCATCTAGAATCGAGGTTTGCGAGTCAGCAGGTGTCTCGCACAGGGACGGCAAGGCTTCGAGACTTGCTCTACGCCTTCCACTGCTTACTTACCAAGGAAATGCGTGGTCAACAACATCGACCGCTTTCCTCGCTCCGCCAGAATGATATCCCAGATCTTTCTCCGACTGAGAGGATCCAGTCCGGAGCTGACTTCGTCCAACATGCAGACGCTCGAGCCTCCCGTCAACATTATCGCCAGCTGGCATTTCCGCTTCTGGCCTCCTGATAATGTAGACGAGCGAGCGTCAATTTTGAGGTCCAAGTCGCAGGAAGCCACGAGTGCCTTGATGTCGGCCTTCGAGTCGACCTTCTCTGCCTTGAGCTTGTTGAAGATGCGGACATGCTCGTAGACTGTCAACTCGTTCCATAGGACATTCTTCTGCGGGCAAAGACCAATGCCACCAGTTGCATCCATCTCGATCGTTCCGCTGGTCGGCTTTTGGAGGCCAGCGAGGGTGTCCAGAGACGTCGACTTGCCTGAGCCATTGGCCCCTAAGAGAACCACAATCTGGCCCTTGTAGATCGTGAAGCTGACATCGTTCACAGCTCGGACAGTTTGTGGTGAATTTTTAGAAAACCTGCCAAAAAGTGCCGAGAACCTACCAGGAGGGTAGTGCTTCGACAGCGAAGTGACCTTCACAGCCTCCGGCGTATCGCTCTCATTGTATCGTAATTGCCTCGACTTCGATGCCGTTCCGTAAAGCACCCGTTCGATCAGAGCTCCGATGACGGGATACACCAAAAGCTGAATGATGCAGATGATGAAGAACACATATCCAGGAAATCGCCACGGCGGTCCCATCCCTCGTCCAGTGTATGGTGGCGGGATCGGTGCTCCTTGAGATAGCATCGCAGGCTCGCTCAGTCGCTCCCAGTACGCCATGTAGATGATGAACAAGGTGAAGTTGATCGGCGGAAAAATCACAGCCAGCACAACCGTCGCAGCAGTAGCAGGCGGTGGAATCACCTGAATCAAGATCGCCAGCACAATAGATGTGATGGTGACCGTAATACCCGAAAGCTGGGCTTTGCTGAACAAACTCGCGAATGCAATCGACCACGAAGCCAATGCAAGACCAGCCAGGATAAAAAATCCGATCGGAATGCCGATGTTCGAATGTGGGTAATTCAGTTGACCAACGATCGCTCCCATGATCACCCAGGAAGGGAAGTAAAGGATGTCGAAGGATATATGCAACGAGACCAGACGAGCCACTTGTGGAACCCAGCGCTGTCGATTCGGCATCATGGCTTCGATCAATTGCGACATACCCAGCTCTCGCTCCTGCGCCATGTGTCCGGTGAGTTGGTAGCAGATGCCCACGATACCGATGAAGTACGCCAGACCGAGGATGTCGATCAGCGTGTTCATGTACAGCCTCGTGATATTCTCCGAGCGTTCCTGCTGGTTTCTCGACGTGAATGGGAACTCCTGAACATCGTCCGGTAATGTATCACCACTGACAGTTGCGATCGCACTGTCGATGGCATGCTGCAGTGGGAGAATGTAGATTTCCGCGGCATTGTTCGTTCGGTCGACGTAGATGTTGGTGCCGAAACTTCCGTCCGCGCGGATCGTGTAATTCCATATCCCGCCTGGACCTTCGTTGGGCGAAGACTCGAACACGACGCCGGCGAAGCAAGGCGTTACTCCACGCAGAGAACTGGGGCAAACATCGAGCAGATTCGCTGTCGATTCGATGACTCTGACAATTTTCCCCTGTGAAATGAACGGTTCCGAAATCGCATTGACAACCGTCTCGATATCGCCGCCGGTGAAGCCATTGTTGACGAGAGCCAGAGTATCCCGACCTCCAGCTGACGCGGACGCCGCATCCCTCAACGATCGAATTGGCGTAGGCGTTCCAATTCCAAAATTACTGGGCGGAACAAAGAAATTTTTCGAATAGCCCAGGATGAACACCAGAATGATCGGAGCGATGAATGCGCGGGTGAGAGTTCCCAGCCAGTGGCGCAGAAAAATGATGGTGATGGTTTTCTCGCAGAGAGCCCATGTTTGGCGGATGGCAAGCATGATGGGCTAGTCGTCCGGGAGGTTTTGGGGCGCGAGAGATGTCCACAGGCCAGTGCCTGATCCGAAGGGTAGAGAAAGCGATGGACTGGGATTATCGTTGTATGTCGGCCATGGGAATGGGCTCCAACGATGTTATCAACAAGAAAACAGTGGCAAGCAAACTTAAGACGAGACAACAATCTCAAGCCAAGCGTCCATGGGCGGGTCTTTACTCGTTTGGCCAAGGCTTAGGCGAAGGACATGAGGAACGGGCAGTGCAAAGAACTCCTCCTTCGCGACGTACGAGATCGGAGGTGTACGCAATCTTTCGCCGACGCGCTGGAGGATTTGTATGGGGGCGTTTTCTGTTCGGCGCTGCAATGACGCTGTCATGTCTAGAACGCCCAGGCTTGGTATCGCGGCATTGTCGGCTTGCTGCCGAGATCCGATCGTTGAACGACATTTTGAACCTCGATCTTCTTGAACTTGTTGAACACGTTGTAAAACGATACATTTGAGATGTATAGAGGTGACGATGATCATGGAGAAAGTGGACTGAAGTTGAATCTAACATTTGCTGGGGTTGATCCAGGCGCGTCAGAGCCTCAAGGTTCATTTGAAGTTACCCGGCAGCACCCGCTGTACGACGTCAATACGAGCTGGCAAGATTGAAGCCATTGGAATCGTCGCATACTCTTCGTCTATCACTCGGCTACATAATCCAGCAGGTTAAAGTCCAAACTTCTCGCCAGACTCTGGACATGCTCCCAAGTCACCATCGGTCCCACCCTCCACTTTCCGCCAGGCTCGAGAGGATCGCCTCCACCTATCCCACCCGCCTTGACTAGCAATCTCAGCCCAGACAGAGTTGCAATCTGCTTGTAGATATCAATGGTTGTGCGCAGATCATGAGGCAAGATCGCATGCAATATTGCAAGATGTCGATCCAATGTGAATGCGGATGCGGCGAGGAGATGTCGCGGTATCTTCCTGATCTTGCTGGGTCGTCCGCCTCCTGAGCGTGCTGTTCCTCCGCCCTTCTTGCGGCGCTTTCGTTCCGTTGATTTCATGAAGTAGAGGGCATCCAGTCTGGCTGGATTGAACGACGCGAGGTAGGCCGCCACCAATAGCCACTTCGCATAGTACGGAAGGTCATTCGTTTTGCTCTTCGCCAGGTTCGACGTCGAATCGGATGAAGCGACGACGGAATCCATGAGAAGCGTCTCATCCTGGAAAAGCCTTCGCTGTGCTACAAGAAGGCGGCTGAAGTCTCGCGTGCCAAAGTCGCCCTTAACGACTGGCGCAACGAAAGGTCTCCAGAGCTTGTTGCAGGCATCTTGGAAAGCTAGCAAGTCGCGCGCAGCATTGTTCGCCAGCGAGTCCCATACTGCGGCGCAGAACCGCGGCCATAGCCATCCCTTGTCTTCTTCATGCACCTCTTCATCATAGTCCAAACTCGCGGCTGGTGGTTCATCAAAGATATCCAGCGGCGTCCTTGCTACGATGTGTAATGACTGGTTCCGGGTGAATGGCGTGAAACGGATATGCGGGACACCTGCTTGGTGGAGGAATCTGGGAGCAGGATGTTGGACGATGAACACGATAGTCAGTCCAGGCACAGTCTCGCCAATGCGTGCCAGGGCTGGGAGCATTGTCGGCGGCGCTTCTCGCTGCATGTCGATGCCGTCGAATACCAGTATAAATTTGTCTCGTCTTTGTAGCAGTCGCTGCAGATGCACGGTGAGTGCGCTGGTATTCTCGCATCTTCCGTTGTGGTCTCCAATTGTTTCGTCTCCACCATCCTGCAGAGCTTGGTGCACGGCGTCTACTGTGCGCTCGAGTAAATGCCGTGCGGTCACGCATTCTCGGCAGCGGAGGATCGCGTGTGTGAGTTTGGCAGATTCCAGGTATGACCTTGTGATGCTGCTCTTGCCTGTTGCGTGCGGTCCGTAGAGTACGAGGGAGGATGGACTCGGGAGGGATGGCTGGCAGATGTTAGCTTTGGTCAACCGGGACGAGTGTGCTCGTACTCACAGAGAGAAGAGCTGCCAGCTGCCGTAGCTGCACGTCTCGACACGGCCACTGTTCGGTCAGCGATAGCAGCAGCTCGTCTGGCAGTGGTAGGCCCATGACTGACTTCGAGAGCTCAGGTGATGACTGTCACATGAAAGAACCAGGTTTCGACACGCAAGACGCGCCGGCAGTTGAACAAGGTTCCTCCCGTCGCTCGCCAAGGTGTCGGGTCAGGTCTTGCCGATCGATTTTTGTGAACTTCACTCACCTCATCAGTTGAATGCTTCTTTCCTATCACTCATACTCACACATTCACCTTGGCATCCTGATCTGCATGAGTGCGCATCTACGGAAGATGTATGCTGGTAGCAAACATAGCGAGACCCGTTGGATGATCGCCTAAGGTTCTGCAGGGCAACCAACACTTCCTTGTCGATTGCACCGTTTGATGCAGTAGGGCTGCGTATAAAAAATACCTTAAATCGTTGCCATTGTGAAATAAAAGAAGAAAGAGGACAAGCGAGAGAGCCGCAGCAAGCCACAGCCGCAGCCCGCAGAAGCGCAAGACGGCGCGATGGCCTGGTTGCTGGGGCTGAGGTCGTTGGGCTCTTTCCTCGCAGGTGAAGCCCGGAAATGGCACTTCTTCCGCCGCTTCATCACCTCGCTCCGTTTCACAACAAACACCCTCCTCCACCACCTTCACCGCCTCCACCCCAACAACCTCATGTCCGCGCTACGACGAGACTCCAAGCACCACATCGCCGACGTCGACGTCAAGCGGCGGATGGTTCACCTCAAAACCAAAGAAGAATGTCGTCTCTCCAAGGAGACCATCCAAGTGTGGACCGTCGAAATGCCTAGTAAGCATGCAGAGGGCATCCTGAAGTATGTACTCCATCACGTCACGCTCCACTGCACCACCCTTCCCAGCTGACCACCCTCCAGAGTCATCAAAGAAAATGTTCCCGACCACGACAAGGTCGACCTCCAGCACCTCCGCCGCTTTGCCAAGCCGAAATACCTGCCCTCACATGTCCTCGGCCAGCGCGATCTCGTCAAGGAGATGCATGCCGTACCGCGCGCATGGGAAAACACACCCCTGACCGTCATGCAGGCACCTCAGACCGCCATCTGGGAGTACTCTGCACCATCCCGTCCACGCAGCAGCGGCAGGACACCGACACTTCATCTGCTGGTTTGCCCGACTCAGGCTATGAGCCTCGTCGATCTGTACCCGCTGTTGAAGAGCCACACACCCTTCTGCTCGTCGCCAGATTCATGGGCCTACCCTCTCGAGATCAAGGAGATCACTGTTCCGATCCTCCCACCGACAAGCCCAGAGCAAGCCAATCAGTGGTCGCAGGACTACTGGCCAACATTCTACCGGAAGACCAATCCATTCGGAGCGCACCCTCTCAGCATCCAAAAGGCAGAAGACGAGCTCCAGTCCGCAGAAGAGGACAACTTCGGTGTGGAGGAAGCCCTCAATCTCGCCGAGCGTGTTGGTGACGAAGGCAGACGACTCGGTATCGGTTCAGGAGTCGGATGTGTCATTGTCGAACGCATGGAAGGCAAGACGCAGATCATCGCCGTCGCCAGTGATGCACGCTACAAGCCACAGGAGCACCAATTCAACGCCGGACAGCAAGACACATGCGGGAGAGGCAATATGATGGCACATGCAATCATGCGAGCAGTCGGCATGGTCGGACGAAAGCGACTCCGCTGTGCATCCACCGGCATCACCAAAGCCGCCGCCAAAGCCGAGAGCAACTTCACCAAGGGAGGTCTGGCCCTGGACGAAAAAGCCCGCGACGCTTTCTTCTGCGATCTTCCCATCACCGCTGTCGAGCAAGAATACTTCGACCAAGACAACATCAAACCCGACGGCTACCTCTGCCTTCGGCTCGAGATCTACCTCACTCACGAGCCTTGCATAATGTGCTCCATGGCACTGGTCCACAGCCGCGTCGGACGGGTCATATTCAAACACCGCATGCCGAAAACGGGCGGACTGACGGCCGAGATGGTTAGCAACGACTCCGGCCCAGTCGGCCTCGGCTACGGGCTCTGCTGGAGGAAAGAGCTCAACTGGCAATTCATGTGCTGGGAATACGTGCCGGCTCAGGAGGAAGGCACCGCTGCCCGGGAGAAATGCCGCAAAGATTCGATCGAGAAGTACCGCGATGAGGATGACAATGTCAAGACCACAGTTCTCAGTGCTGACGATACTGTGATTAGCTTTGCGAGCATGCATGTGTAGCACACAGGCAGTGCAATTGAGCTGGCGAGGCATGGTTATGAGGACATGGTCATGATTGTAATGCCAATGATGACGGCTGTATCAACGAGAACATGGTTGAGTGTGCATATTAGCGTGGGCGCTCAAGGAGTTGGGACGACTCGGACGAACTGGACGAGCCGAAAGTGTTACAGCCTCACGGCACATTGTACTTACTTGACGGTTGTCTATACTGCATTCAAAGAGGCAGCGATACGAATTGTATGCATCAGACTTTGGCATTCAAATTTCGTTGTCTTTCACAGCTCTCTCTTCCAGCGTGTCATTGATTCATTCACTCCATGCTGTTCTTCATTTCCCTTCTCACAGCTTATGGCGCTTCTCTCCCGAGGCGACCTTCCTGAACTCCTCCTGCGGAATGCCCCTCATGAAGACATCCAATCCTCCAAACACCTCCTTCACACCCTGCGCATCATACAAATCCCTCTCCGGTCCTCTCATCTGCTGTTTGATCTTGATCAAACTGTTTGGCACCAGATGCTCTCCCAACCGATTATCCACCTCCTCCAACACCAAATCCAAAAACTTCTTCGACTCTTCCGGTTTCGTCTGAAACACCTTGTTCACAAATCCACACTGCACCAACTCCTCGCATGTAATCCTCTTCGACATCAACAACGCCTCTGCACCGCGTGCTGGTCCAAGACGTCCTGCCAGAGCCCTCGAAGCGAGGCCTTCGGATACGAGGCCGAGCGAGGTGAAGGGGCAAAGGAGGTAGGCGTGAGGAGCGGCATAAATGAAATCGGAATGGCCGATTATTGCAGCGGAGAGACCTACGACGGGCCCGTTGAGCGCCGTGACGAGGATTTTGGAGTGCGAGTAGAAGGCGTGGGTTATGTTGAGGTTGTACGCGGCGAAGTTTTGGAGGTTTGTGCGGAAGGCGTCTTCTTTGGCGCCTTTGTTTTGGCCGGCTACGGAGACGTCGGCGCCGCTGTTGGGGAAATGTGGTCAGCTTGGTTGTGCTGTCGTGGAGGTATCAGTGGGTCTTACGCGGAGAAGAAACGCCCTGTCCCGGCGAGCACGGTGATGTAAATGTCTTCTCTACCGTCGATGTGACGGAGCCATTGGGCAATGTTGAAGTAGAGGTCCTGGGAGAGAGCTCCGAGTTTCTTGGTGCGGTTGATGGTGAGGATCGCGACGCGGCCGCGGAACTCGCAGGTGATCTCGGGGAGGGATTGGGGTTTGGCGTTCATGGTGGGCAATGATTGAGAGTGCAGGAGAAGGAGAGGTGTGTAGCCTACTGTTGTGTTCAAGGAGGAAATGGTATAGGAACCGACAAGTATTCTAGATGGCCATCCATTGCCGCGACTAAGCCGACTCGAATGAGGAGACTCGGGAGCTGAAGTGGCATCTCTGTTGAGTGATCCGGCCGAGGCAGGGGAGACGACGGCGATAAGCGGAGTTTGTGGTTCAATGCGAGCAATACGACGCTTAGTCACCATTAGACGACGGGCGACATGGATTCTTCTACGACTGCATGATCGCAATCTTTTCTCCATCTCAACAACGTTTCTCGACCATGTTCATCTTCAAGCATGGCGGCAGACAAGCCGCTCAAGTCTTTCGACCAGCTCCATCACGCCTCAACAAACGCTTCGCCTCCAAGATAGCAATACCCTTTCAAGCGCCACAATTCCCTGTCACCGAATCCTGTCCAGCACCAACATGTCAATGTCGAGAATCGCCACAAGGGCTCGATATCGATCGAGAGGTGAACCTGAACGGTAGCATGGCCTCGTACGCTACTCAGCTGTTGATATGTACGGGAAAAGATGACTGGACGAGTAAGATCGAAGATGAAGAGGGTGCGGTCCTGGTCAGAGAGTTGAAGAAGAATCTTACGAGAGGCGGGAAGTTCGTTGATGTGGGTGTTCAGATGAAGCTGGTCTGTTGGTCTGCAATAGCTGATAGAGGTTATGTAGCCGTACCACAATGTCATGATCACGAACTCTTCTTTTCCACCGAGTGAACGATTGCCACCACCGCAATCAACATCAGCAACATCACCATCATCAGCCTACCTCCTACCCTCCTTCAAGTACATTCCAACAATACCCACTGATCCAAGCGGTGTCGAGGCCTTCATCCGCGCCTATCTCCTCCCCAACAAACTCCACCCTTCATACGACAAACTCAGCCTCGAACAAAAAGTCCATCTTCTCCGTCAATCCGAACTGCGAAATTCCTTCCCAGGCGTCCAATCCGTCAACGATATCCTGATTCTGATCTGCGGCCATGGCGGCCGAGACGAACGATGCGGGAAGATGGCTCCAGTCCTGCGAGCGGAATTCGAGGAGAAACTTCGTTCACAGAAGATCTCAATCCACAACGACACTCCTGGTCCCAAACGATCGAATGCTCCCGAAGACCCTCCAGCAGCGAGGATCGCCTCAATATCGCATATTGGAGGCCACAAGTTTGCGGGCAATGTGATTGTTTACATCCCGCCATCATTCACGAGGAATCCGCTTGCGGGCAAGGGAATTTGGTATGGAAGGGTGGGACCGGAGCATGTGGAGGGAATCGTTTCAGAAACGATTCTAGGCGGTAGAGTGATCAAGGAGAATTTCAGGGGTGGAGTTGATCAGGACGGGAATGTGTTGAGGTTGTGAGCTATTTGTGAAGATAGTTTTGGATTGGTCTTGCTGAATTAGCATCGCCCATACTTGAGGCTTGGCTAGGTTACCTGTACGCTTGCCGACGAGTCCATTCACCATTGTCGGAATGCCTGTCGCTGCCTCACCTCATCAGACTTTCATCTCGGTAACTGGCCGTGTACTATCGACTACATCCTGCTTAGGATGTGTCTGAACCTCCGTCACATCTATCGCGGTCTGTCCGCCGACGTCTCCATCGTCCAAGACCCCGTTTTTGCGCCTCTCCTTCCCTCCCTGCGTTCCGATCGTGAGCAACGGCACGAGAAATAGACTCACCATCGCAAACGCAAAGGACGACCAGTACACTGCCGCGTAAGGTTGCCTCTCTTCCTCCCAGTAGCCAGACAACGCCGGCCTCTTCTGTACCGAGTTGAACACAGCCGTGGCCAGTGCTAGCCCGATGGTCATGCAGAGCTTCGTAACAGTCTGGAAGATACCTCCTGCGGTGCTCTGCTGTTCGGGCGGCATCGAAGACATTACACACATATTAGCTACGTTGAACTCCATGTCCGCTCCAACGACGACGAGTAGCAGACCTGGGAAGTAGAATTTCCAGTATACATCTTGGCCATCGGTGGCTAGTGCGAAGAGTAGAAATGCCACCACAAATGACAGGGTTGCTGCACACATCAGGATCTTGTTCGAGATGCGATGCAACGCCCAGCCGGCGAAGATGTTCACTAGGACGCCATTGGTGGCCATGGGTAAGAGGTAGACGGCGACCATCAGCGCGGACAGGTGCCAGACGTCCTGGAAGTAGAGTGAGAGGAAGATGGTGGACATGGTGAATGCCGAAAATCCTAATACCAAAATCGCCAGGACAAGGGAGAAGTTCCGGTCTTTCCATATTCCCATCGGCATCAGCGGATATTCGAACCACATTTCCCAGAAGATGAAGGCGACGATCAAAGCCAGACCGATCAGGAGGAGCGATAGCACGTAAGGAGCGGTCCAGCTATCCGTGGAACCCATTGTCAAAGCGGCGGAGAACATACCGATGCCGGCAATCGTCAGGACTGTTCCCAAGAAGTCGAACTTCTTCAGTGTCTCGATCGTCAAGGGCTTCTTGGCAGTGAAGTCGGTGGGTACGCAGAAAAACGCCACGACCGTGAAGAGGAGGAATACGATCGCGACTAAGAAGAACGCGCCTCGCCAGCCGACAATTTGAGTTGCGACGCCTCCGAAGATGGTGCCGAATGCAAAGCCGAGCGGGTTGCCGGCGGAGAAGCATGCGAACGCGGCGTTTTTCCGTTTCGAAGGTTTCGCATAGGCGACGCCGAGGATGCCAACGGCTGGAGGGACGGCGGATGCGGTGAACAGACCGATGACTCCGTTCAGGACATCCATAGTCATGGCGTTGTGCGAGAACCCGGCAGCAAGGCAGAAGATCGAGAATAGGAAGAGCGAGCCGACGAACAGCGATTTGCGACCGAAAAGATCAGCCACTCGACCGAATGGCAGAAGGAATGCGCCGCTGCTCAAGGATAACGCTGATGTGATCCATGTGATTTGAGCCGTTGTCATATCGAGGCTGTGAAAGCAAAAGCGATCAATATCTTGCCAATCTCAATCGCTAGCATCGCACCTCAGATCTTACCTCCTCCCAATCGATGCTGATGTGACCGTAACCGCGCCAGTCAAGAAGGCCGACATCGCGATGGCCATTGTGGCGGACAATACGAATAGTATCTCTTGGATGGTCGACTTGAAGCATTCCGGCCGTCGATTGTTGGTGTCGATCAGCTCGATCGGGGCCAGGCCGGCAGAGTCATCTTGAATGGACTCGGCTGGCGTGTGACGAGTCGTTGGTATGCTTTTCTCATCATGTTCAAGCTGAGCCATCTCGTCGCCAGAGAATCAGGACTGCTGAGGAAGAGTAATGTCAACAGAGTGATGGAGACAGGATTATGTAGAATGCGGTGACAATCCCTGCACGAAAGCGGAAATGTGCCGCACGATGTTTGTAATGGCGGCGGATGAAGTCGAGATCTTTACAAAGTGGTTCCAGCACGGCAAAGCTCAACTTTCGGGATAAATGTGGCAGAATGATACGGCCCGAGACCGGCCATGAAAGTAAGGTAGGGATAGTGAAGTAAGGTAACATGTTACATGTACTTACAGGTAAGCGAGGTTCGGCAGTTCTGCATAGCTTCCTGGAGCTTGCAGAATCTTCCAAAGCTTGCCTCAGCAGCCTCACAGCTTGACTACCTCCCATCCGCCTAGGTCCAGGGTTGATAGAACTCCTCTCAGTGGACCAGGCACTTCTCTGCCGTTGACCCACTGCTTAGAACCTGCCCAGTAGGTGATGAACCCTGGCGGACCAGAGACGAGGAGGAGCTTTCTCCCTCCTTCCGCGGACGAATCTGTTCGAGACGACGAGCTCAAGATTCTCTTCACGTCTTCTGGCTTGACCGCACTGCCTTCTTCATCGACGAAGTAGTCAACAATCAACCGATGTGACGGCTCTTCGGTAGCAGCTGCTTGTGACTTCAAGCTCTCCAGCAGTGAGACCAGCGCACCCCTCTCCGCGTTGGGCAGATCGACAGCCTGCGCCTTGGTATCATTTGATGTAGCGCCCTGCCACCAGCTCGAAGCTCGCTTGACAGGTGTGCTATCGTTGGAGCCGCCAACGCAGTCCTCTCTCCGCCGGCTCGCCCATAGAATGTGCATGTTTGCTTCTCCACTCAGATGGTCTGCGACCTGCAGCGCCGGGGCAATTCCTGTGCCACCAACCAAGAATAGAGCAGTCTTGATATCCGCTGGTATTTGGTATTCCGTCCTCAGCCCTCGAATCTCGATCTTCGATCCAGTAGGCAGTCGATGGAGGAAGTTGGAAACCTCGCCCTTCTGCTCTTTCCGGATCAAGAACCGTAGCTCATCCATAGGCTGTCCAGGCGCTTGTGGCAATAATGTGTATGACCTCGCGATTTGTAGTTGCGGTTGCTTGAATTCGACACTGGTAATAGCTCTTTCCGTTGATGGATCGTCCAGATCAACCACTACGTTGGATGCAGGTCTCAAGCAGAAGATGGCGCAGGTCGAGGAGACATTCTCCTTTCCGATGAGCGTGTACTCGACGAATTCTCCAGGTTCTGATACTCTTGCGCCTCCATCGTTGTTGTACCAGTCATTCAGATACCAGCCGATCGGAAGGCCAATGGCTGTGATTGCAAACGCTGGGAGCGATCTCCCACTCTTCTTCTTTTGCTTCCCATCATCTTTCGGCGATGGCTCTTTCGCGGGATCTGGTGTCGTTGTCGTCTTCTCTGCTCTTTCGACCGGCTCTTCGCGGTGTCGTATCGCGCATTGTGAGAATGGAGTGCGTCGTACTCCTGCAAAGCCAGGTTGGGTCTGCAATATGGCCCGAGTCAGACCAATTGCTGGCCGCAGGCGAATCGACATAATCGAGTGGGATGCAAACGTTGTGGATCTCGAATGTATTGCTGGGTCATTTTAGTTCCAAGGATCGACCTCGTACCTACCTCGTACTGATCGCGTCCGGGAAATTGCTAAACGTATATGTGCATGCTCAATCCTCGAAGGTTCAATGTCTACCCTCGTACAGGTAGGGTCGGGCTGGCCAACTCTCATCTAAAATAAATTGCATTGGGCTATTAATAATATCAATAACCCCAAGGCAAGGTATTGAAAAGTGTGTGCTCCGGTGTATCTCCCACGCAATAGTTCTACCTTTTTCTCATCCGCTGATTCCTCGACTATCTCCCTATCACTCTCGAATCTTTCTCGAACCACGTCTTTGTGCAGCTCCCGACAAGGTCTTCCACTCTCCTCACGATCATGAAGGCCTCCATTCAGTGTCTTCTCGCTATAGGTCTCGCCG
Source organism: Zymoseptoria ardabiliae STIR04_1.1.2 (assembly GCA_000223765.2). Taxonomy (NCBI): domain Eukaryota; kingdom Fungi; phylum Ascomycota; class Dothideomycetes; order Mycosphaerellales; family Mycosphaerellaceae; genus Zymoseptoria; species Zymoseptoria ardabiliae. The sequence continues at coordinate 30,079 of AFIV01000102.1, read as the reverse complement.
TCAGCGTTGTCTGTGCCGACGACCTGCCACCCCAATGTCCAAAGGCAGGATGTATGTCGCACTTGCATTTCCCTTCAACACCTGTCATTCCTCTGGAGGGTTTCCTTTGCTGACTCCTCCTCCAACAGCGCATTGTGGTGCCGAAGGAGACACATGCTGTCTACCAATGCACTGCGTCCGAGAAAAGGCCCACGGCAAATGGGACAACGTATGCCACAGTATGTTCCGTGTGCTATGCGACCTCCCCAAACGCTGTGATTGCTCACAACTTCGCGCAGCCCTATGCGGAGATAACGACGGCAAGACGGACGGATGGTGCCCTGGGAGCCAAAGATGCGGCTACAACTTTGATCTCAAGCACTACTGTTGTCCTGCGGCGGGTCGTAAGTGCTTCCTTGTTGATCCACGAACTCGAAGCCTTCAAATGCTAATTCTTGTGGTACACAGAGAAATGTAATCCTGACCGGAACGATTCCTGCTGTACGGACATGTTTTGTCACTACGACACTGTGGTCGGTTACAACACCTGTCACCATTAGTGAACCGGGCAGTTCGAACGGCGAAAGCCATGAAGCTGGAAGTTGGCGTTGATGTATGGACCAAAGAAACATTTTACAACTCGCGCCTTGGGTAACGCAACGCCAAGTTAAGAGATCTCCCCAGATGATGCACTATCGGACCCACCTCCACGGCAGCTCCGATCTGGACCATGCGGAGTTCGACTTGTTCGGGTTCGCACAAGCCGCCACATGTCACTCTGATTTGAGTATCATTGTTGGCCAAGTCATGCATGCGCCGCCCAGTGCCTTGGGGCTCGGCCGCGCGCGAAAGTCCCAACATATATAGCCAAAGGTGTAGTCTGTCTTCTATCATGTCTTGCTTCCTTACAACACTCTATACGATCGTGTTTGCGACCCAGCGATCTCGAACTCCTGCAATGGCGACCTCTCACATGGATGCACCGCCCAGAAGCTCTACAGACACGGCTCAAAGACACCCGATAGCCGAGAGCATAGCACCTTCCGAATCGGCGTCTCAACGAGATATGGATTTCAGCGGCGACCTCACGCCACGCGCGCAGTCCCCAGCGCGGACATTGACAGATCAGACAACGCATGTCTCGAATGTTCGTCCATACCGTGGCTTCGCTTCCGAGGCCGAGTATCTCGCAGCACTAAATGCTTGGGCGGAGCCGAAGAAGTACGTTCAGCAAGAATCCAATCTCGTTGGCTTCTACGGGCACACCACGTTCGAGGAGCTCGCCAACAGACCCAGAATTGAGTTTGGTATCAGCAGATTGTTGAAGGGCTGGAAGGAAAAGCAGAAGGCCAAGCAGAGTTCTGCAAAGTGAGCGGTTGCCATTGTCCGACCCATGTCACAACGCCTTGATGTGTGGGACGCGCATTCCTGCTTTCACCCACCAAGGCGAACTTGAAGGAGTTGCAACCCTTCCTTTTGCCGGCCGGAGCTGGTCTAACTTCTAAGTCCCCGGGAAAGGAGCTTCGTCGATCGAGCGCTTGGTCAAACTCTATCCGGATACACGGTCGATCGAACGGCAAGAGCTTGCGTGGAGTTGGCGTCTGATGATGCTACGTCGGATTCGAGGACCGATATCTCTCGCAAAGATATCTTTTTGACCTAAATCAACCTCGCCTGGCAATTCGCTATACTCGTCATGTCGTCGACCACACCAGCTGGCAAAAAGCTTCAAATGAAACACCTGGACGCAGCAGAGCAAGCTCTCAACCAAGTCACCGATAATGCAGCATCCACTCGCCATGCGGACTCAGCGACGCAATTGCATGCACCGTCGAGCGACCACCAATCGCACACATGGATGCGATCGCTCTTCCCGTACGGCTCCATCGAGGAGTTCGAGAACGCATGGCACCTTGGCAACTATGTGCTAGAGCGAGGCACTGGGAAGAAGTCGTTTGAAGAGATGAGCATATACGTTCGGGTATGATTGGAAGCCAAGCTCGAGTGTATCTGGCTCTGACCGATTTCAGCTTGGCATGCACTTGCTATACTACGGTTCCGAGCAAGAGAAGGCATTGCATTGGAAGCGAACGCAGGCAATGCTCCGCGATCAGAGTGTGAAGATGGGAAGGCAGTACGACGCACCTGAGAGCAAAGAACATATCCAGCCATTTATAGACAGCTTCCAATTGCAAGGCGGGCTCTCAGAGCTGAAGGTATGGAAAGTTCCATGCAGTCTCATCCCGTTGAGCTCACACAGCCGCAGGAACCCGACCCGAAAAAGTACAAGACCTTCAACGAATTCTTTGCTCGGGAAATCAAAGAGAGTGCTCGCCCGATCGCAGAACCCGAAAATGACCGCGTTGTCTCCAGTCCAGCCGACTGTCGCTTGACGGTCTTCCCGACCATAGACCTCGCCACGAAATACTGGATCAAGGGCTTCGGCTTCACGCTCAGCAAGCTGCTTGGTTCAGATGAACTCGCCAAAACCTTCGATGGTGGATCCATTAACATCGCCCGCCTTGCTCCTCAGGACTACCATCGATGGCACTCCCCAGTCTCCGGCAAAGTCGAGAGTATCGCGGAGATTCCTGGAACATACTACACCGTCAACCCTCAGGCTATCACCGAGGAGGGAACGCTAGATGTCTTTTGCGAGAATCGGCGGTCGGTCATGGTACTGAAGCGCACAGCGACAGGCTCCCCTGTCGCGGTCATTGCTGTTGGAGCCATGCTTGTGGGGAGCATCCGGTACAACTCCGGCATTCGGCCAGAGACTGAGGTGAAGAGAGGGCAATGTCTCGGTGCGTTTCTGTATGGTGGCAGCACAGTAATTGTGCTGTATCCCAAGGGCGAAGTCGAGCTTGATCAAGATCTGGTGGAGAATTCGACGGAAAACATTTGTGAGACGTTGGTGAAGGTCGGTTGGAGAGTCGGTACTTCTCCGGCATAGGGATAAGGAAATCGAGGCCTGAAATGAGTGCAGTCCCTATAATCAATATCCTTCCACGTCATTTCAATCATCTCTCCGTCGTCTGCTGTCCGCGTGAGGTGATCGAGACCGGCTTCTGTGCTTCCTTCTCTCCTTGTCCTGGCTTCGACGGCGTTCGTGTCGATCTCGGTCACGACTCCTCGGTCGTTCATCGTAGTCACGTCTTCGACTTCTGTGGCCATCCTCGTCATGCCTGGACCTACTCCGGCGATCCCTCCTTCCTCCCTCGCGCGACCGCGATCGATCTCTGTGCCGGTGTCTGCGCCTTCGTTCTCTGTCACGATCTCCAGACTGTGATCGAGATCGGTGTCGTCGCCCTTCCCCTCGCTCCCCGCCACGATCTCGTCGTCTCTCACGACTTCGACTGCGGTCCCTGTGGCGCTCGTCGTGTCCTCGACTTCCCTTCATGACTTCTTTGCCCTTATCAGTCGCACCAGTCTTCGACCCAAACCCAACTCCTTTCCCAGCATTCTCCACCTCCCCATCATCCAACGCTTCTTTCAGCGCCTTGTTGACATCCACCTGACTCACACCCAATGGCTCCAAGTTCGCATTTGTCCGATCCGGCACCGGCAGTCCCATCGCGCGATTCATGGCATCCTCCTCCGCCTCTTTGATCTTCCTCACCTCTTCGCGCTTACGTTCTCTCTCTCGTTCTGCGCGCTCTTCCGGGGTGAGCTCTGCTTCGTCGGCTTTGGCATACCAGTTCAGATCTTTGTTCTTTTGCCAGCGACCTACGGGCGCCATCAATGAGTGGCCTAGGTAGGTCTCACGGCGTGGGTTAGACCGGACATCATCCCAGCTGAAATTCACGCCACCGCGCGATCCTTCTTTGCGGACGCTTTGGAGGAGGTCCATGGTAGTTTGGTCGTCCGCGACGTTGTTGAACGATATTGAAGGTGATATGTCACAAGATGAGAAGACGATGCGGCTCAAACTAGCCTGAAACTCTCTGGTGAGCTTAAATCCACCAAAGTCCGCGAGCCAAGGGAAGATTGTCGCGAAAGACGCGGTACCTGACTCTTGCGGTTTTATGTTGCTGACGACAAGTTGCATGTAGAGCGACGTTTCGTATGTAGCGAAATCCTTCCCGCTACACTCGACCGTCAGCATGTCTTCGCCGCCTTCCAAAATGGAGGCATTCCCGTCAATGGGACCAACCATCTCCTTCGATACCCCCGAGACGCGACCCAACCCTCCTGCCTTTCATACGAGACCGCAGAATCGACGACGAAAGAGCTCCAATTTGGGCGGTGATCCGCGTGGAGATACGGGCGCGACATCATTCGCCACGATGAATCTTTCTCTGAGGCACCAAGGCACTTCATCGCCGACTACGACCTCATCCTCGGGAAAGCCCCTGCGACAATCGAAACGACGAAAGGCCAAGACGCTGTTGAACCGGTTCAAGCGTACGTCGCTTAAGCACACTTGGGTCATACCGCTCATCCTCATTGTGGTCATCCTTGGTCTCTACTGCATCGATCCGGGCGAGCACAACCCTGTACACCACGCCATCTTCCTGTCCTATGCGAATCCCCCCTTGGACGAGCGAACGGACACTCTTCCAGCACATGTCGGCAATGTCACGCAGTATGGCAAGGGGCCGAAGGATATCGCGTTCGTCGCTTTCTACACCATCGTCCTGTCTTTCACGAGAGAGTTTCTGATGCAGCGTATGATCCAGCCGATTGCGATTTGGTGTGGAATTCGGTCAAGAGCAAAGTTGAGTCGCTTCATGGAACAATTCTACACTGCGATCTATTTCGCCATATTCGGACCCTTTGGACTGTACGTGATGAGCCGGACACCCGTGTGGTACTTCAACACGGCTGGAATGTATGAAGGATTCCCGCATCGTGCTCATGAGGGACTATTCAAGGCATACTATCTACTGCAAGCGTCTTACTGGGCCCAGCAAGGGTTGGTGTTGATGCTGCAATTGGAGAAACCGAGGAAGGACTTCAAAGAGCTGGTCTTGCATCACATTGTCACATTGTCTCTGATTGGCCTGAGCTACTGCTTCCACTTCACTTACATGGGTGTGGCCGTGTACATCACACACGACATTTCCGACTTCTTTTTGGCTGTAAGTTGTCTTCCAATCGTGAACAACGTCCACCCAGCTAATTCATCTCGCAGACGTCCAAAGTGTTCAACTACCTGGATCTCTGGATCATCACTCCGTACTTTGCCATCTTCATCGCAGTATGGGCATACCTTCGGCATTACATCAACCTGACAATCATCATGTCCCTGTTGCCGGGCGGTCAATTCCAGACCGTCGGGCCATACCAAGTCAATTGGCAGACACAACAATACAAATGCTGGATCTCGCAAGTCATAACCTTTGGACTGCTGGCAGTCCTACAAGCCGTCAATATCTTCTGGTTCGTCCTGATCATGAGAATCTTGTACCGACTGCTCGTCACAAGCGAGGCGAAAGACGAGAGATCTGACGATGAGGAGGAGGAAGACGACCTGCAGCCTCTCGCTCCGGCAGCGGACACGGCGACTCCTCAGATGACGCTGAACGGCGAGCCTTTCAATCAGACGGAAGCCTCAGGGGCTGACGTCAACCGCAAGGCTTCCCTCAGAAAGAGATGAAGCAAGTCGGAGTGGAGTTTTATTGCATTTGCGCGCGTTTTGTGCAGCGTTTAATTAGGCACAGTGGCTTCCGTTGACAAGTGCTGTCGGGCGGGCAGGCTTTGGCTGGCCGCATTTCTGGTTTGTTTCGAGATGTTGATCTTGGAAGAGAGTATTGTTCGGGAAATGTACGATCGCGGAGTTGGCCTGCATGGAACCGCACCGCTATGGTGCCATTGAATAGAAGTCAAAGATTTCGACAGAGCATATACGTCTCGCAGAGTTTGGATCAATGGTTCGTCTCTCGGCCGACGTGTCACAATACGATATTCGGAATCAACATGATTTTGCCAGCTTTGCCTAGGTTAATTTCTGTCAGTTGTCCCCGTGGCGGACGCTGAAGGTCAACCTAGAAGGATCGTGGTCGTCGTTAGCTTTGCAGTAGCGTGGTCTGCCACAACCCTCTTTCATCCATACAGCTCGACTGGTCCGTATCCTCTGCCCTCCAGTGTCATAATTCGGCTTGCACATCGATGGCGCCTACCAAAAATTACGTCTACACCCTCTCAAGGCGCGACTTCGATCATCACACTGACCGAAAGGGAGTCTACAATCTGATCGAAATTCACGCCAGTCTCGACTCAGCAAACGCAGCGGCTAAGAGTCATCTGCAGAAGGAGTCTCGCAGAGCGCAGTCCCCAGGTGCGGAGATTGACGAGTCGGAGACGAAGGATGGTGGTTATGAGGGTAGATGCCGGACGTGGCAGGATCGCCGTGATAACTTCGTGGTCACGGTGAAGAAAATGGAACTGAAGGGCAGTGCGGAGGGTGATCCTGCACAGAGGTGAGAAAGTGTCTAAATAGCTTACTTATTGCACGCGATGCTAATGCGGGTTTGGTAGTAGTTCTGCATCGGGTGCAAAGCGATCAGCGGCAAAGGCAACGGCTTCTGACGCCAAACCTGCGGCAACAAGCGACTCTCTCAAGGACAAGAAGGTCAGTATGCACTGTCCATATCCTGCTCATCAGCCCAGTATCGCTAACAAATTCCAGTTGCTCTTCACCGGCACATTCGACTCCATGGTAACTATGCTACAAGTATCATGTTCAACGTGCTCCTTTCGCTAACACACGTGCAGGATCGAGCAGCTTGCGAGACCACAGCGAAGAGTCATGGGGCCAAAATCGTGGCTCCGAACAAGTTGGCAGAGGCAGATTTCATTGTGCTCGGTACGCGGGCAGGCCAGAAGAAACTTGATGAGATCGAGGCGAAGCAGCTGAAGACCATCACGGAGAACGAATTCCTTGACATGATCGGACAGTCTTCGAACAAGAAGCAGAAGGCCTGACCGTAACGGCTCCTGGAAGACCTCCCGATACGTTCTCGGAGAACAACTGAATGCTTGATGCTAGCTGCCGAGAACGATGCAAGACCGGCTTCTATTCTGGGTACGGGCCTGTATGCTAGAAAGCTGGCTAACTTCTACCACCAAAATTCATCTTCAATGCAATCGTCGGCTCTCGGTCAGCGCTTGAATCCGGTCTGGCACCGCGATTGCCAGCCTGAGACTTGAGGATCTGCTCCGTCAATTGCTTCCGATCTCCAGTCATGCTTCCAACGAGGGCACGGAAGGTGCCGCTGTCGGTAGCAGCGAGCTCCAATAGCCGCGCAGCGATGATGTGATGCGAAGCTGGACCGTCCTTGCCTGCGCGATGCAAGAGTACATTGGCCACCAGCACGACAGCGGCAGGCTTCTGGTCTGGCTCCAGCCTCATCGTGTATGCTGTGAGGGTCTGTCCAATCACAGCTTTAGTCTCATCCATGCCCTCAAGGTCAGGCGCGTCTAACAGAAACTTGACAGCGTGCTCAAATGTCACCCGAGGAGAGATTCCTTGCATGACGAGCGTTCTGTAGCAGCCTGCGGCGACTTTCGACGTGGAAGAGCTGACCAGACATTCTTGTAATTCACTCAGGAATCGCAGTAGCAGAGGATCGTCGCTGCTGAAGAACGACTGTGCAGCAGAGAGAAGGATTGTGATAGCCAGGAGAGTGTTCTTCTCACATGGCAGGCTTGCTTGAGTCTCCCGCTTCTGGGCATTTCGCAGAATGGCCAGCATCCGTTTGAGTGCATTCTGGGCTTGCTGTCTTGTTTCCGGGCGTGCATCTTCTGCGATGCTGGCGACGAATCGACGGAAGATCGGCAAAGCCTGCGGCACAACCACAGTCTGACAAGTTGCGGTTCCAAGAATCGTGACGAAAATGTGAAAGATCGAGGCATGCAGGTCGGTCTTGATGATAGAGGGGAAGACCTCTGCTACATCCACGAGTGCTTGCAATGATCCTCTCATAAGGCCCGTGGCTTCTTCCGATGACTCCAGCTGAACTGCCACTGGTGTCTCGGTGAGACCAGGAATGAGACCCGCGATGACCAGAATGATGATGCGAGTCAATTCAAACAACTGCTCGATGTCATCCGACAGTGTCTCGCAATTGACCGGAGTCTGCTGACCTTGCCTTGCAGACGGATGAACGATGCAGAGGTTGCGTGCAATCTCGACAATGACCGTCTGCATTCCGAGGCTCTCGGTCAGCACCATCCTGTCAAGCAGATCCATTGTCTCGGCGAAGACGACCTCCTGATAGACGGCATTGCCAGACACAGACGGTCGCAAGATCTTCTTCAGGGCTTCGAGAATATCCAGATTCCGTTGCCGCGTCGTAACGTCATCATCACCGCTGCGCACAGCCAGCGACTCGAAAGCTAAACCGTAGAGGACGAAGAAGAAGGCCACCGGCTCTTCGCGGTAGTTGATGCCGGCAGCTTTGCGGACGACGGCGTTCTCGTCATTGTTCTCAGCGCCGTTCTCCTTCCCAGCTTGCTTGTCGTCCAAGGCGGCGAACACGAATTCACTGTCCTCGTCGATCAGGCTGGCAATGGCATCCACCAAACTCAGCCACGAAGCCTGGTAGAATCTCAACAAGGTCTCGCGGTTGAGAGCAGCGTAAACCACGTCTAGGTCGCCAGAGGTTGCGGGTGAAGCAGTCGTAGCTGAGATGTCTGGCTCGAATCGCAACCGTGCATATTCCCGCAACGAGGAGATCCAGAGCGGCACCAATTGAGCGATGTGTGGTTTGACCACATCGATGAGATACTTCTGCTCAGCACTTGCGATCTGAAGCTCAGCCCAAGCAGCGAAGACCGCCATGCGGACCATGACTTGTGCGTTCGAACTGAGTGACTTGAGATCTCCGATGCTTGCGGTCTCAGTCTCTTGGGAGAAGCTATCAAGCGCGGAGACAAGCAGTTTCAAGATTCGGCCCATTCGCTCAATGTCAGTCACGATGCCCGTAGCCGTGAAAGTGGCACATACGTCTACAGCGGCCGCCGCGAGTTCTGGTGAAGAGTCTGCAGCGAATGCCGGTGTCAACGCCGAGCTGATTTGCGCTTGGTATTGCTCGAGCAGCATGGCTTCCGAGAAGTCAGGATCAGGCGTCCTGCCAAACATCTTCAGAATCTGATCGATGATTTGCATGCCTACTACTCGCAGAGCGGCCACGCCGGCAGTAGATGCAGAGAAGGCAATACGAATCACATCAGCGACCTTGTGCTGGAGTGCTGCTTCGCCTGGACTGTCGTCACTCACGGTCGCCTCTTTCCTGATCATTGCAATCAGGTTCCGGAGACACTCCATTGCGAAGAGACGCACTTGCCAGCGCATGAGTTCTTGTGTCGACGACGGGGTCTGAGCCTCATCTTCCTTACTCGCGCCAGCAGTGACCGCAAAGCCGGCTGCCTCCTCGTCTTGCAGATCTGGCCCGGCGGTGTCTTTGGCTTGTGCAGTCTTAGGCTGTTCATTCTTGGCCATTGTCTTCGTCAAGATATCGTTGCATCTTTGAATCCACTCATCTGGATTACTCGACCCGGTCTGCTGCAGCCAGTTCACAAAAATGTTCCGTATCGATAGTTGACTCGGCTCTTTGTTGAGAAGCTCCCAGAGACGATCTTCGAGGCCAGGATGCGCAGTACGAACGATGTCTGGGGCGTCTCGTCGCATGAGGTTGAATAGACCATGCGACGCCAGGCTCGCAATCTCAGGGGAGGGCGAACTAATATCGTTCTGCAGTCGGCGAACATACTGGGTGAACTCCATGTGACCGGGCGCGTACAGTGATAGGTGCTCCAAACATTTCAAACTCTCTGATAGAATGTCGACATTGTCCTCCTCAGAGAACAGACGCACTAGCGTAACGATCATGTCCCTGGCCTTGGCCATGTCTTGAAGATCCGGACCAAGTACATTGATGATGGCGTCGACTCCGCGGGCGATGGCAGCGTTCACATGCAGGTCCATTGACATGTTTGACGAGGCCTGCGCTACCGTCTCTTCGTGATGGGTGTCAGAGACGTAAAGCTGGCTCAGCATTCCAATCGTTCCAGTCACGTATCCCGAGAAGTTCAGTCCGGCTGACTCGGCGATTTGTGATAAGCTGTCTAGCGCCCAGAAGTGCACCAGGGGATGAGTGTCTGCCGCAAGTGACATCAATATTCCCACGATGTTCTTCATGTGGAGGCCAGCCGCCATACCACCGAGTTGAGAGTGGATGTGGGCCAATGCGAGAGCACAACCGGCGCGCACATGTGGCTCCCGATTCTTCACGATCGTGTCTGTGAGATACGTGACCTCGGCGCCAGTGAAGGACGTTCCTGAACTGGAGCAAAGTCGACCAAGGGCAGCTGCGGCTAGAGCACGAGTCGCATCGTCTGGATCTTTAATGAGCGCATGGAGCAGGGCCTGCAGTCCTTTCTCGGCGTTTATGTTCTTCAACTCGCCACGCGCGGAACCGAGGTCTCCCGTGGTTACTCTCAGGGCGATCGACAAAGCGAGTACTACGTTGGCGTTGATTGCAACCTTCCTTGCAGGGTCTTTCTGCAAGCTGGTCGCGCCAATAGAACCGGAGATCTGCTCGAGCATGCTTTCCTGTATTCTTGGAGCCTGGAGTGGCAGACATAGCCCGAATGCAGCTATGGCCGCATCCACAGCCCCGGTCGCGGGCGGACTTGGAAGGCCATCCTCGTCCTGTGCTATCTTCAGATAGCAGCAAGTAGGGTCGTTCTCAGCCGCGGTCCCGATAGGAGACAAGATGGATTGATCGATACTGGCCTCTTCGTCTATTCGACTCGTCCAGTGCCGCTCAATCTTACCATTCACAGGGTTCCGAAGGTCCAGCCCACATATCCGTCCAGAAACACCAAAGCCATAGTTATCTGCTAAATCCCAAATGCTTTCGAATGAGCCCGCAGCACTTGCAATGGCAGCACTCAACGAATTGGGAGCATCATACTCGGCGTCTGAGAAGGAGGCTACAGCAAGTGGCAGAATTGTCGAATGAGCTGTCGCTTCAATGCTGCCGGCTGGACTTAGAACGAGAAGCTGTGAAAAGCATTCGAACACTCGCCGCCTGACCATGACCTCGTAGTCCTGCAACTGAAGGGCTGCCGACAATCGGTTGGAAGGATCGTCGCTTGTGCGTCTGCTAGGTAAGCTTTGCAGGAATGCGACCGTGTTCTCTAGCATCCCTGACAGCCGACGTGCAGTATCAGAGGTCAGCAGTCGTTGGTTGTAGGACAGAAACGACTTGATGGAGCCCAAGGCACATTCTCGGACGTGGGCTAGGTAGCTCAATTCAAGCATGTTCCGTCCGCTGATATTTTCTCGCGACATGGGCTTCGGCAGAGCGTTCCTCCACAACAGCATGAGCTGCGATAGATGGATCTTGACGAAGTTCGGGCCTAGCGACATCAGCCCTCCGATCATGATCCAAGCTACCTGCAACTGGCAGCTGGATATCCGAAGATCAGAGCTTCCACTGGACTTGAGCAGCGTGGTAGCCTGCTGTAGAACGCGCGCATACACATCGACCGATCCGTACAGCGGATGCTTACTCGAGGTGCTCAGTATCGCAGCAAGGCCATGTGCGTATGCGACACAGCGTCTTGGACTCTGCCCCTGTCCTCCCAGTAAGCCCAACTCACGGCTCACGCTGTTCATGCAAATCGTGACTGCCGGCAGCAACTGCTGCGGACATGCCAAAACGAAAGCGCGCAAACCGCGAGAAGCTTGGATCTGGACTGTGAAGGAAGGATGCTGTAAGACCTGCAAAAGACCTTCCCGACAATTTTCGGCTATTACGCCGGTGGCAGCGTCCAGTCGCTCGACGAGCGATGTCATTGCGCTGATAGCTCCAGTGAGAATGGCCTTTGACGGCTCAGGACGCTCCTTTACAGTCTGAGGATAGTCCTTGATGACATCGTTGAGCAGGAATCGGCATGCATTCAATTGCGCAGTCTCTCCGAGCATTGGAGCTATGACCCTTTCCAAGATGATTCGGACGAACTTTCTGCTCAGCAATCGTCGATATTGGTTGTACTGCCAGCCAGGGTAATTCAGCAATTCCCGGAAAAGATGCATCGCGATCTCATTATACTGCTTCTCCACGACCCCCTCGCCCAAAGCCTTGAATAGCTTTACATAGCATACAGCAATGCCTGCGCGTGCCTTGTTCGGCGTCGTGGGTTTGCAGAAATGGGACGAGAGTAGCTTGAGAATTTCCGGCAAACTGAGTGACAGTGCGGTGGCCGGTCTGTCTGGTACTGGAGATGAAAGTCGTTCGCCATCGTCCTCGAGGTCTTCTCCTGGCGTGGCCTTCTTGGATTTCTTCGGCTTCTTGACCTTTGGCACAGCAGTTTTATTCGGAGTTTCGGAATAGCTCTTGACCAGTATTGCTGCCAGACAAGAAGCAGCCGCGTGTCTAACTGGCACAGATGAGCTCTCCATAGCTTTCCACAACGCTGCCTGCAGCTTCTCAAAGTCATTCGAATTGTCAAAGTATGCAGTCGTCCGAATCAACTGTTCCAGACACCAACAAGCGCTCGCCTGAACCAGCAGGGCTTTCTCTCCACCTGCTGTATTCCTTGCCATCTTCCATATTGACCGTCCTAAGTCCTCGTCTATAGCGACTGCTATCCCTTTGGCGATCCTCCCCAATGCCCGGTAGATGGCACTACGCAAACCAGAATCACTTCCAGCCGACTTTGCGAATTTCAAAATCGCATTGCAGGCCAATGGTGACAGGCTGATCGCGCTGTCGCCTGCAGCTTCGAATATCACTCCCAAGCAGTATATTGCAGCATGCTTTGTCTTGACTTCCTTGTCCTTCCCAGCGTTGACAATTGCAACCATGTCGTTAATCGATTCGAACAACACCTTCCTGCTCCCTCTCGTAAGAATCGCGTGAAAACATCGTCCAATATTCTTTCGAATTACTCTCGTTGGGGCCGGAGAAGTGAGGTTGACCAACTGCATGAGCTCCTTCTTGATCGCAACCTGCTCGGCAGTAACATCGTCGGCGCTGATCGTTTCGACATGGCGAGCGAGATCGGCGGTAAAAGTGAGGAGGTAGAGACCTTGCTGTTCGGAAGGTAGAGCGTGGAGTTTTGTTATGTCGAGTTGGAAGGCTGATAGTTCTAGTTCCGCATTTCCATTCGGAGTCGCAGGTTTCGTGGGCGCGGCGGATGTTTCTTCGGGTTCCACCATGTTCACGAAGTGGTGTAGTGGATCATGTCATTCGTACTGCCTCCACTGTTTCGTCAACTCTTCCAAGGTCCAAAGTGTTCGTGTTCATGAAAGGAGTCAAAGAACCTCAAGAGACACGAGACGATCGACGAAGCTCTCCACGCGACTCGGCTTTCAAGCAGACCTCACCTTAACTTTTTGTCAACGTCTTGCATATTTTTATACATCAACATGGCTCCAAGTAGAGGATACACAACCCTTGCCAGAGTGCAGAGTATCTCTGCTGCCCTTCGAGGATGTTCATTACGGACGATAGCGACGCTTCCTGGACTGCAATCGCCCATGTACTCTCAAAGTCCTTCGCGAGCATTCGCGACATCGGCTGACCTCCAGTCAGGCCATTCCCGATGGTCCAAGATTAAACACGATAAAGCCAAGGTGGACGCATCCAAGAATCGTCAGCGCTCCATCTTCGCGCACGAAATAGCGACGGCCTCGAAACTCTTCGGCGGCGACCCTGGCTCGAACCCTCGTTTGGCGGATCTGATCACGAAGGCGAAGAGGGAAGGTTTTGCCAAAGCGTCCATTGAGGCGGCAATAGCTCGAGGACAAGGAAGGAGTACGACAGGCGCAAGTCTAGAGAGCGTGTCGGTGGAGGGAATACTGCCCAACAATATTGCTATCATTGTCGAATGTGAGACGGATAGCAAATTGCGAACGCTCGCTGATGTGCGATTGGCTATTAAAGATCACGGAGGCTCGACCACGCCCACGAGCTATTTGTTTGCTAAGAGAGGGAAAATCATATTCGAGAGCAAGGAGGGGATTGGTCAAGATGAGATCCTCGAGCCTGCCCTTGAGGCAGGTGCTTTAGATGTCGCCGAGGATGATGATAAAAGGGTGGTCGTCTTTGCCGAACCGACAGAAACCAGAGCTGTCGGCGATGCGATCTCAAAGGCGCTGGATCTTCAGATTGCCACGTCCGACATCATCTGGGAGGCAAACGAAGACACGAAGGTCGATATAGCTGGCGAGCAAGCTGCGGACGACATTCATGCATTCCTGGATAAGCTTGAAGAGAAGGAAGCTAGTCTGCAATCTGTTGCGATGAATGTGTCGCAGGGCAGGCTCAGTGTCGATTTGTGGGAAGACATAAAGAGTCGGATAGCCTGATGGTGGATCGAACTGTATAGTGAGTAAGTTGTACATATTCGAGCGTCTCATTTCTGCTCAATCTCGTTCTCTCCTTGTCTCGGCTCGATGGGCTTCCGATATTGATCAGCACGATGCGGTTGAAAGAATTTACAGAGACATGGTGGAGCATACCTGTGCTTTCGGCACGGACTCCAAGGCAGTATTGGTGATCATGAGAGGCATATCGGCGGAAGTGTACCTCGATCTGTACGGCTTGCCGCTGAAGAGGAAGCTCTGCGGGAAGCCGACATCAAATGGCACGGTGTCTTCGATCTCATCGATTTCTTCCTGCGTCAACTTGATGCCGAGAGCTTCGATATTGCCTTGCAGGTGCTCGACTTTGCGGCCACCGACGACCGGGAAGACATACTACGCAATGTCAGTGAACTTCTGTGGATCCTGCGATGATGGCTCTTGGCTGACATACGGGAGCTTTGTGCATCACATAGGCAAGAGCAATACTTGTGATCGCCGTGTCCTTCTTCTTCGCGATTTCCTCGAGCTTCAGGCCCACCTTGCGATGTGTCTCGGACTGCGGACCTGTCTTGCGGCCGTCCCGATCAGCAGCGTTGTACTCTTCTGCGCTCCTCTGCCGGATGTCAGCTCTGACACACTCGACCCAGCTCGCCCATCAGACTACTCACAAACATGCTACGACCTAATGCGCCCCATGGCGCAATCGCCATCCCCTCTGCCTCGACCATCGGAAGGATCTCACGCTCAAAGTCGCGGAATGCGGCACTCCAGTGACCTTGGTACACGCAGAACTGAGTCAAACCGTGGAAGCGAGCATAGTCGTTGCACTTGACCACGACCCAGGCTGGAGTATCCGAGACACCCAGATACAATACCTTGCCAGCGGTCACCAACGCGTGGAGGCTATTCATCAACTCGGGGATGCTGGTTGTGTAGTCCCAATAGTGGACATACAGCAGATCGACATAATCCGTCTGGAGCTTCTTCAAAGAGTCATTCAGGGATAGCCTCAAGCTTTTGCTTTGGTTGCCTTGGAAGTTACTCTTGATCTTCTCGGTGGCACCGTTGGTCCGGTAGCCGGAGGTGAACTTGGTGGCAAGCACAATCTCGTCACGGTTGTTGTTCTTCTTCAACCATTCGCCGACCCAAATCTCGCTTTCCTCGGCTTGGTAATTGTTGGCACAATCTATGAAGTTGCCACCATTCTCGTAGAAGTGGTCCAAGATCGCAAATGTGGTGTCTCTACTGCATTCTCCGATGAAGTTTCTGTGGCAGATCAGTCAAACAATCCACATTCCGCTGTTCCACCTTCGGTGACATACTTCCAGGCCTCACCGAAATTCGCTGTTCCTAGACACAGCGGCGATACACGAACTCCAGCGGTTGGCGAGAGGATGCGATGGTAGCCCAGGAGAGACTTTGGCTTTGGAGCAGGCGGATACAGCGACATCTTGTAAGTATCGTGAAAGCAAAACTCGTTGGCGTGTATATACTGATCAAAGATGATGCGTACAACGATGTGGTATTCTCTTGTGCCCTGGTCAAGGCAAAACTTCGGCCTGCAGGCATTCGTTGCAGGCAAGGGTTCGACGGTGCCATGACTCGGCTTTGGACGATCATCTTTGACCTCACATCCATCGACCATGCGCTCAACAGTGGCACACAACGAGCTGTTGCCGGACGCAGGTTGTGGCATCCCAGTTCCGACTCCATCATGAAGTCCTTCGAGCTTGTCCACAGCGTGACAGCCGATTGGCCTCCAGAAGTCACTTTGCTGAACTGCACAGTCAGGCCTGATCAGCCATGTGGTGTGATCAACTAATGTGGGCAGAACGTTGGAGCTCCATGAAATAAGACAATCATGTGCCTCTTCCTCGCAGTCGCTGTACGGGGCCTGATGGTTGAACCCTCGACCTCAATGCCTTCAGGCTCCTGGTCTCACAATAGCATGCAAGATCTGACCTCTGGCCTCGACGTGTAGCCGGCATTCGTTCGACGGGCGGAGCGAGACAACCGGCAGTGTAAGTGATCGACCTTCCTTTACAGTCTGAAGTTGTTAAGGACACGCAAGAGAAGGACGGCAGGGTCGTGCGACATTCGACGCCTGCACAGTGATCTCGATTGCATGGACGAGATGCTCGCATGTGAGGACGACAAAGCGAAGGAAGAATAGAGCATCGCCTTACCGCACGCACTAAGGGACCGAGATGAGACAACTGAGATTCGTGTCAACAACGAGGTCCGCTTATGAGGAACACGCAGTCAGTGAAGTCAGTGAAGTGAGCCAAGATCTTCGTTTGCAATGTGGCTGACATGGGACAGTGGTGGCTAGCGCACAGTTGTCGAATTTCGAGATCGCTTTCAGCTTCGAACAACTTCATCATCGACATCAACGACCAGACGAACGACTATCGCCGACATGACGATTCAATTTCTCACTGACGCCACCACGCGTCTCTCCCTTGACCAGAGATACGCAGACCTCGAGCTGCACTGCGGCGGACAAGTCTTCAAGGTGCACCGCGCGGTAGTGTGCAGCGCTTCAGCCGTGATGGCCGCAGAATGCGATGGCGGCGACAAGGTGCGTACTGGTATTGCTTTTCTATCGAGCAATGCTGATGTTTTTTACCTCCCTTACAGTACGATGGAATCACAGTCGTCTCTTTTAGCGACATCAATGCCAAGTCCATGAACAGCATGCTGCAATTCATGTACCATGGTACCTACAGCCTAGACGAGGCTGTGACTATGAGCACCGCGCGTCAGTCAGAGGCTTCCGCAAACAAGCCGTGGTCTGAGCCCGAGAAGATTGAACCTGGCTCTTCGAAGGACATACTGCTAGCGCACGCTCAAGTCGGCAATCTCGCAGCTTCGTATCAGTTGCCCGAGCTCGAGACCCTTGCGCAAGAGCGGTTCGGTGCAGCAAGACGCAACGGCACTGTGCTGGACCCCGAGGAGATGATCGAGCTTGCAAGTGAAGTCTACATTCAAACTCTTTTAGCGACCGACGGCTTACGCGCGGTCATCCTCGAAATGATCCTAGAGCATGCGGACAAGTACCTCAACGACTGCGGATTCATCGACTGTATCATAAAGGACGAACGACTACAAGACCTGGCGATGGACATTCTTGCATCTGTCGCCCTCCGCCACACGGAACAGAGCGGAGAAGTGCAGACTCGCCAGCACGACATCTCAGCGTTGAAGAAGAGCCTCGAGACAGCTCGTGCGGACATCAGAAGTGTTAACAATGTCCTACAAAAAAAGGAGGACACCATGAAGCAGTTGCAAGCGGACAACCAGCGTCTTCGTGATCAGATGGCGGCGAAAGAGGACGCGGCGAACGATCGCCTGAATGACGAGACGATGAAAATCAAACGAGAGTGCGAGGAGCGAATCATGCGCATCAAGCTCCAAGCGAAAGATCAGGACAGACTGCGCTGTGATCAGATCAGTGATGCCACCAAGAAATTGACTCAGACTGAAGGCAACCTCGCTTCGACCAAGGTGGAACTCAAAGCGCTCAAGACTACCCACGCAACCTCAGCAACGAAAATCACAGATCTGGAGGAGCAGGTGCGTTGCAGTCAAGAACTGTTATCGGAAGCGGTGGACAGCGCCCGCCGAGACAGGACATCCTTCGACGTCCGCCTCTCCCGGGTCAAAGATCAAGCCAAAGAGCAGGACAAGAAACGCCGCGAGGAGACTTCCAACGTCTACGACAGCCTCGCCAAGGCCAATGCGGACCTCGCCATAGCACACACCCAGATCGATACGCTGAAAGCCGCACAGGCGGCCTCCAAGCTCCAGGCCGTGAACTCGGAGAACACGATCCGCACGCTTCGCAACCAGAGGAACAACGACAGAGCGTTGACCGTCGCTGCGCCAACGCCAAACTTCCGCGACTGGACGGCCAGAATCCAACAAGCCGACAACGACGCCGCACTGCAGCGAGCCATCGTCGACCAATTGCTCGAATTGAACAACATCGAGACGTGCCGTCACACCCAGTGTGAAGAGCACGGCTACTCCTTCGTTTATTGGTTGGAACGATGTGGTCCCAACGGGTACATGGCGCGCTGCACCGAATGTCGGACGAGACATTGGGCGAGTGACAACGGCAATTTGTAGTGCAATGTTGTGCTATGCTTTTGCGACCCATTTGTGTACGCTCAAAGATGATGGGCATGCTCTGTGAACAACGTTGCACAGTCGAGCAGAAATGGGGATGGAAGGAACAAAAGATGAAGTCGATGCGAAGAAGTGTGCGAGGAGTTCAGCTGCTGTCGCTATGCAGCTGACCTGTACACGCTCAGACGACTGTGTGAAACGAAGGCGAGCAATACTGAAGAGGCTTCACATCATGCAGGATTCTGTACTGCATCAGTATAAACCGTCATACGTTCTGTAGCAAAATCAGCAGACCACTTTCAAGCGTCTCCATGTCCACTAATAATGATAACACCCACACTCACTCAATCCACCTAATTACCACTGCCACTCCCACTCGCTCCGCCTCCTCCACCACTCCCTCCAGGTGGAGGGTCGGCTCCACCACCATGCATCCGCCACCACTCACTCCTCAACCCCGCCTCCCTCGTAATCTCCCTCTCCATCTCCCTCTCCCTCTCCTGCCTCTCCGCCCACCTCATCTCCATCGTCCTCCTCTCCCAGTCCATCCTCTCCCACTCCGCCCTCTCCCTCTCAACCCTCTCCGGCGTCTGCAACTCCGAAAAACTCACAATTTCAAACCCCGCCATCTCATCCTCCTCCTCAGCCGGCCGGACCCCAAACTAAAGCGTCTCAAACTGGCGAATCGCAGTCTTGACCCGTTCCCTAACATCCAAGACCGGATCGTCCTTGAGCGATTTCACTGCCTGCTCGAACCCCATCGCTTTCAACTCGTTGGATCGCTGTTTCGCTTCGCGGCGGTCGCCTTCTTCTTCGATCCAGGTTAAGCTGTTGATCGCCCAGACGCACATAACGCGGACGCGGGGGTCGGGGTGGTGGAAATGAGGGAGTAAGGCGGAGAGGAGAGGTTTTTGCGCGATGAGCATTTGGCGGTGGCGGGGGGAGGCGTTGGCGAGGTGGATGATGACGTGGACGGTGGAGAGGATGAGTTCGGTGGGGTTGTGGAGGGGGCGGGTGGTGGTGGTGGTGGAACGTGAGGGCAGAGGGGCGAGTTTGGCGGTGAGGAGGTCGTAGACTTGGGCGGAGCCGATGGTGTTCATGATGTGGTCGGAGAAGACGGCGCAGTCTTCGCCGTTGATGAAGTTGCGGATAAAGTCGAGGGCTTGTTGTTGGATGGCCGCTTCGTCGCGGCGGGAGAGGGATTCTTCGTCTTGTTCGAGTTCGCGCATCGAGGAGAGGTAGCGCTTGCTACTAAATGCTGGGGCGGGTAGGTCGAGGGTCGATCGCATTTGTGAGGATTGGTAGTATGTGCGAGATTGTTCGTCGAAGATCATGTCGCCGTCGCCGTTGCCAGTTTCGTCGTCATCCTCATCCTCGTCCATGGGCTCCTCGGGTGTATCGACTACTGGTTCGTCCACGTCCATGGACGATGGGTTGAGGATGTCGACCTGCTCGCCGGCCGCGTTCGGGGTACTAAGATTTACGCTGACACCACCACCGTTTGATGGCCCTTCGCGCTGCTCTCCTTGGATGATACCCACAAGAAAGCCGGTGCC
Organism: Zymoseptoria ardabiliae STIR04_1.1.2; assembly: GCA_000223765.2. Taxonomy (NCBI): domain Eukaryota; kingdom Fungi; phylum Ascomycota; class Dothideomycetes; order Mycosphaerellales; family Mycosphaerellaceae; genus Zymoseptoria; species Zymoseptoria ardabiliae. Next base: position 10,090 of record AFIV01000102.1, on the reverse strand, counting down.
GAGTTCTTCCAGCGTGGCAAATTTGAGATCTTTGGGACTTGCAAACACAAGATGCTTGAGCGCCCACAAGCTGGAGAGTCTCAGCGCTGGCGAATTGCTTCGCGCGTGCTCACACAGCGTCCGCACGACGCCCGTTTGTGAGAGCTCTTCCCGCATGGGGCTGAAGTCAGTGACCAGATTGCAGCACACATCCGTGGCTGCCACTTGCACCTCCAATGATGGGTGCGAGAGCAGCTGCATAAGCGGCTTTGCTATGCCACCATCGATGAGGCTGGTTCGTAACACGCTGACACTGCGAGACATTGACCGCGCCGCATGGCAAGCTGCAAGTATGACAGCGACGGTGTTCCCATCCTTGGGTGTGACAGGGACTCGGTTGTCCAGTGCATTTGACGCAGCGTTGGGAGCAAAGGGCTTCAGCGAGTCGATGATACAGCTGACAACACCTGATTCGATGATGGCCTTTCGGTGGACATCTTCTTTGGCAGCGATGGCCTCCAGTGCTTTCAGTGCACCTTGACGGCACCGCATGGCATGGTAGATCTCAGGTGGGAAGACGACTTTTCCCATACGACATGTTGCAGGTGCATCCGCAGGCTCGTCAACCTTGGATCGAGCTGACCACATCGGCTTTGCCAGGGTGACGTTGTCGAAGCTTTTCTTCAGAATCGGACAGACCTGCTTGATCGCGTCCGCTTCGACTGCGGCGGCCTGGAGATCTCGGTGACATGTGATGAGAAGGGCGAGCACGGCGCAGGCCTGTTCCTTTAGCGCGCGGCTCTCTTGGAGGTTAGTTGAAAGCTGTCCCTCGTTGACATCTTTCACTATTTGCACCGCGAGTGGCACAGCCAGAAGGCAGAGCTGCCGCTGGCGCTCCTTGGTCTTTTGCTGAAACTCGCTCTTGTGTGCTGCGCCGGCTGGATCTTGTTCGATGGCGTTTGCGACAAGCGCAAGCAGACGCAATGCATTGATTCTGTTCAGACCGTGAAGGCTGCGGATCAAGACCAGCAGCCAGCCACAAACAGAATTTGAGTGATCGATGTCACTCACGAGTGGTGTGATATCTGACGGATTCTTGCCATACTTGACGCTTTGCAAGGTCTGGAGAGCCGGAAAGTTTCCTGAGCCCGGATTGTGCGAGACTGTCCTGGTAGCCGGGATGTACAGTAGTGGGAGCAGACTGACGTCTGGGTTTTGAAATCCATGCTTGGCGTCGAACGAAGCGCGACTATCGCTGCCGTCCATTCCCGAATGCATGAAAAGATCGTAGATTGGAGTTGCCAGGATGAATCTATGCGCGCGATAGTTCGATCCAGTAATGACAGTAGATATTGCAGCGATGATGCTCGGTAGGCAGGTCTCAGGAGGAGCAGGCGGAAGCTTTGGGAACTCACGGTTGGGCCTCACTATCGAGGCCTTGATGGTGTGAGAGACCATGAGACCGGCGAGGGTGTCAAGGACACCACAGTTGACCACCAGAGCCTTGATGCCATTTGGCGATGGCCGGCTATCGGGAAGGACCGAAATGATGTCCGTGACGAGACGCAGCTGCTGTGCGCCGTCGGATGATGAAGTGTCTTGCTTGAGGATGCCGTCCAGAACTGCTAAGCTCTGCACATTGATGATGGTCGACCAGAAATCAAAGTCCACAGGAGAATCGTCGGTCGTGGAGGTCGACAAAGCCAGCTCTTTCAGTGCTTGAAGAATGGCATTCACAAGCCGCGGACTGAGACCTGCGGACAGTGCTTCGACCAGTGTCTTGGGAATATCAGCGGCACAAAGTGGAGGGAAGAAGATGGAGCCGCCCGCTGCCAGTCTTCCGATGATGAGAGTCGCCTGTAGTGTGAGATCGTCCTCGATACTCCATTGTTCGTTCTGAGAGCTCCGTGCGCCACGAGCATCGAGGTTCCTCTTTCCCGTAGACTTGGTCGCGGCGGAGAGGATGTTGGCAAGAGGCTGAACGACACCTTCATTGACAGCCAATTCCTTGCGTTGATCCTGGCCGACGATGAGGCTCTTCAGCTTCTTGGCGGCTTGCAGCTTCTGCTCGGTCGTAGCGGAGGCATCGTTCAAGCTCGATATGGCGGCGGAAAGAGGTCCGGACGTCATTTTCGCTTCCGCCTCAGGCGCCGGGAGTTCCTGAAGAGATGGTTGTCATGCAATGTGTGAATTATGCTGTAGTCTTTCTGGATTGTTGGAGAAGGGTATTCAGCAGAAAGTAATGGGAGGAATTCATTGAAAGTCGATGGTAGCAATAAGGACGGGAGGAAGCTATGGGCGATCTACCTAGAATCTGGGAGGGATGATGATTGCCTGCCTGAGGTTGACTGCCCTGATGATGAAAGCGGGGCATTTGCTTCCCACAATGAGACTGCTATCAAAGGAAGTGCATAAGGCTGGCGGCTGGATGGATAATCATCCCACACTCATCGACAGGATATCTTGGTCTTATAATCAAGATATATCACATCCAACTCCATCTTCACCTATCATATCATCGACATATCCTCCGAGACATTATCGTCCGCCGCTTACTCCCCCATCGGTCTAGCCTTCCAATCGCACCTAACAACAACATGGCCCAAGTCCGCACGTGCTGAGAAAGTGGCGCTCTAGTGGCTGCAGAGATGCTGAACTTAGGTTGACGTCTCTCTCTCTCGCGGTCGGGTGTCCCGTCGTTTTTCTGCTCCCATGAGAATCCACCGCACCCGACCCTCCCCCATATCACTCCTCCGCCCGCATCTCCTATGCGACACGTCCTACCACACAATCCTGAACAGAGGCTTTTCGCGGTCACATCACCCAGCCTTGTCCACCTGCTCCTCCCCCGCGGATTCTGCTTCCGACAATGATGAGCGGCGCCCTTGCCCTTGTCTCTTCCGCCAGCGTTCGATCCTCACCTGCTAGATGTCCGCCCTGACCTCTTCACCTTCGCCCGCTGGCTCGCCGCGCCCCTACACCCACTCTCCTCGACCCACCTCCTCCTACGCGACCTCCGCCCACCGAACCAACCCCGCCTTGACCGATTCGCATCGTCTGTCGGCCAGCTCACCTCGACGAGCCTTCAATGCACCGATCGCTTCACCCACTGTACCGCAACCGAAGCCCACTCCGCTGCCTACTATTCCCGCCCACGCCGTAACAGCACCCTTGGTAGATCCAGCAGGATACGTGGATGCCGGCACACAATACAGCCCGGACGGCTTTCCTCCCACAGCTGGGTCCAAACTGGCTCTCGGCACGGGACAGCCTCCGGGCGCGGTGGTGAGGACGAAGAAGCGCAAGGAAGCCATCTCCTCGTCGTCGTCAGCCTCGGACTCGTCTCACGAGCCCATGAGCGGGCCGAGCGCCTCATCTGGCGCCCCAAAAAATGCACCTGGAGAACCCAACCCAAGGCACAGCCCTGCGCACCAGTCAGCATCCGCTAGCGGTATTCTTTCCTCTGCACCTGAATTGAAAGAGGCGCGTTCCACACATGGACACTCGGCTGCACCGAAGAAGGCTCGGCCGGAGCCTGGCTCGCTCAAGGTCATGCCGTTGAAGTACGAGACATGCAATCCCAAAGACTTGGGTGTCCTGATTGCCAACATGCTCATGGAGCTCATTCGGATCAACGACCAGATTCCGTTGCGTGATGGTCGGCTTACGAGGTTCCACTCTCGAGCTCCACCTGGCATCAGTGTTTCCGATTACCTGCAGCGACTGATCCAACATGCGACGCTCTCTCCTCCCATCATGCTCAGCATGGTCTATTACATCGACAAGTTGTGTACTGAATACCCGGCCTTCACAGTCAACAGCCTCACCGTGCATCGATTTCTCATCGCAGCCGCTACTGTCGCCGCCAAAGGTCTCAGCGATTCTTTCTGGACGAACCCTACATACGCTCGAATAGGAGGAATACCAGTGACCGAATTGGCGACATTGGAATTGGAATTGCTACAACGGGTGGACTATAAGATTGTGCCAAAGCCGGAAGTGCTGGAAGAGTATTATGCAAGTCTGGTGGAACGAGCGGAAGGATACATTCTCGAGGAGTCGGGTGGTTCCGGCTCGGACAGCAGTAGTCTGAGCTCGGGCGAGTTGGATGCAAGCAAACGCGCAGAGAGCATCAAGTCAAAGAAAGACGAGGATACCACGATGACAAACGGTCCGACTTGAAGTCAAGACGATCCTGCAATGCGAATCAGCACTAGCTCATGCGAATGTCCAGTCGCACCCGCTCGAGAAATCGATGTCCGCATTTACAGAGAATACGAGGCGAAGAAAGTGCACCATTAATTCTCAGCGACCTCAAAAATGAAGAGACTTTTAATGAGAGATCTGGTGACACATTCGCGGGAACATGCATACGAGGTCAGCCGGAACAAGAGGAGGGCATCGCCAGAGAAGAAGAGGTTCGTCTTGGGCGAAAGTCGCGGAGACGATGCACCTAGTGGAGGAACGAACATTCAGCAATCGCGTTCGGGAAATTTGTACAGGTGGTGGGACGAGGAAGTCCATTCATTACGAGAAATACTGAAGCGTTCAAAGCAGGCGTGAACATGGCATCAAATGACATTCGCAATCGAATCATCGTATTCTCATCGGAATCATCTCGTTTTCGTCAGTCATGACCATTTGCCAATTGCAAGCCACTTTCCCAAGCCATCCCTCGCCGGCATAATGAACTCGAACATGGATGACCGTAAACCTCCATCATGACGCATTACCCAAGTTGGCCCGGTCTGTTCAACTTCAACCACTCCTCTCCAAAAGGAAACCCCCACGCCGCCCAGTCCGCCTCGCTCAACCGGCCCGTCCTCCCCTCTCCAGCTCCCGTGTTCCCCGTCGCCGTAACCCACTCCGCTTGCTTCTCCACCCTCTCCCCTTCGCGCTCGTACGCCGTGCTCGCCTGCACTCGGCGCAGATACCGGCCGGCGGTATGCAGCGCCGCCAGCGCTCTCAGTTCGCGGAAGATCCGCCGCCAGGTGCGCGTCCACGTGTTGGGCGTGTAGTCGTCTTTGAACCCGACGTGGACGGAGAGGGTGTCGATGAAGAACGGGCCGGGGACGGTGTGGGTGGGTTTGTAGTCGAGAAAGGTGGGTCCGTCGAAGATGAAGCGGTTGAGGAGGTTGAGGAGGGTTTTGAACGCCGCGCCGGGCCCGCCGTCGTCGCCGCCGCGGAATGCTTCCCCGGAGACGATGGTGAGGTTCACGTGGAGATTCACCCGGCGCGACTTGGGGCGGATGCCGAGGTTGATCAGGGTCCATTTGGGAGTGTAGACGGAGCCGGAGGTGAAGATGTCCAAGGTCGCGTGGAGGGAGTTGGTGGACTCGAGGCGGGCGATGAGTTTGAGGGTTTCGTGCCGGATTTGGTGGGAGACGAGGAGGAGGTTGAGGGGTCGCCAGCGGGGAGGGTCGGTCCAGTTGTAGAGTTTGTCGGTGTCGATGGGTGGGATTACGCGCAGGGCGCGGGTGGGTGGGGAGAAGGAGAGGGTCATGGCATGTTTGTAGACTTCTTCGCGGAGTTCACGGGGCAGGGAGAGGAGGAGGCTTTCTGTGGGAGGCATGGTTGGAGTGTCTGTGGTAGATGGGAGAAGAGGAGGAGGAGGAAAAGAAGAGGAAGGGAAAAGGGAAAAGACGGTGTACTGGTGGGCTTTTATTTACATTTATTTTGTGTGACTCTGCGACATGTTCACAGCATGAGGTTGTGCTACGATGGACTAGCGCCTCAGGCACACTAGCGTGATGCGGATCGCTCCAAGAAGTTCACCTCGACTTCAATCAAGATGCTTGTGACAGTCCACAAACACCAACCTCCTCCCCAATCGACCATGCACTCCCTCATCACCACCCTCCTAGGCTACGCAGCTCTCACCTCCGCCGCAAACCTCACGATCTCCATCCCACCCTCCCAACAACTCCCCAACCCCGCCATCCTCCCCCCATCAACCCACGTCGTCCTGCTAGGCCCGCCCGGCGTCCGCTACGACGCTCCCATCCGACGAGACAACACATTCGTCTTCACAGATCTAGACGCCGCAAGCTACCTCCTCACTCTCCACACACGGGACTTCTTCTTCGTACCTCTACGAGTCGACGTATCGCAACCGGCAGTGGGAGAAGAATCACAACTCGTGGAAGCATGGCAGACATTTCGTGGCAACGAGTGGAGTAACAAGGGACCATCGTATGGGACTGGGAAGGGAGCACTCATGGTGCAGATGCGGCCGAGTGCGCCGAAGGAGTACTATCAGGAGAGAGGAGGGTTCAGTCTGCTGGGATTCTTTAAGAACCCGATGATTTTGATGGGGTTGTTCTCGGTGGTGTTGATTGTGGGGATGCCGTATCTGATGGACAACAGTATGTTTGCGTGATGCCAGGAGGGGGTGTGATTGACAGGATGAATGCTGACCTTTTGCCTCGCAGTGGACCCGGAGATGAAGGAGGAGTTTGAGGAGTTGCAGAAGAAGTCGCCGCTGGCGGGAGGCACGAATGTCGCGAGTCAACTGCAGAACTTCGATATGGCGAGCTGGATGGCGGGCAAACCTGCCGAGAGTGGGAGTTCGAAGAAGAAATAGCGCTGATGTTGTTTCTATAGATCTCGAATTTGGCACACAGAACGCAACGATTGGGTCTTGGTTTGCTCTCCGAAAATCGTCGGCGATCAATGATTTGCTGGATGTGAGATCGACGACATCAGGACACCAGCTGCCTTTCCTAATGTCTTTTGCCCATCTTTCGGCCTGAATGCCAATTAGCCTAAAGCCGCTGCAACGACTCCGCTCGAGAAGCATGTAAGATATCCTTGAGCCCTTCTACTCGCACCTTTATCGCAGATCGAAGTCCTTCTCCTCGCTCTCCCTCGATCACCATCAACTATGCCTCCCATCAAAGTTGGCATCATCGGCTACGGCTCCTCGGCCAAAGTCTTCCATCTGCCGTACATCCTACCCAATACAGACCTTCAAGTCCACGCTTTTCTACAGCGTGCCGAAGCTCCGGTCGACAAAACGAATGTCGAGTCCGGAAAGCATTGCACAGTCGACTACCCTGAAGCAAAGCACTATCGCACGCCGGAAGACTTCTTCGCAGATCGAGATGTCGATCTAGTCGTCGTTTGCACCGCGCACGACACGCACGCTCACTTCGCTGAGCTCGCGTTGACAGCCGGCAAGCATGGTACTCATCCGCTCGTCCTTGCCGAATACTTCCCTCGACAAACCTGACCGTTCCCACAGTCATCATCGAAAAGCCCTTCACCATCACAAGCTCCTCCGCCGACAACCTCATCGCCCTCTCCAAACAACACGGCAAAATCCTAACCTGCTTCCAAAACCGGCGCTACGACTCCGACTTCCTCACCTTGCAGTCCCTCATCCGCCAAAGCCTCTTTGGTAAAATCAGCTCCTTCACAAACACCTACGACATCGACAACCCGCCCTGGATCCACTCCAACAAGACCGGCCGCGCCAAACCAGGCGATGGACTACTGTACGGTCTGGGATCCCACTCGATCGATCAGACGCTACAGTTGTTTGGTTTGCCGAAGAGCGTGACTGCGGTGAAGAGGAGTTTGTTGACGGAGAGTGGAGCGGACGATGCGTTTTGGGTGGTGTTGCAGTATGGTGGGGAGAGGGAAAGGTTGGTTGCTACGGTCAAGACGACGGCTGTGGCGCCTGTGGGGATGGAGAGGTTGGTGAAATTTGAGGTTAGAGGGACGGAGGGGACGTACTTCAAGGTGAGTTGTGTGGAAGTGTCGGCTGTGGTGAGAGACTCGACTGACGCAATAGCATGCAGACTGGCGAGGATCCACAGATTGAGCATCACTTCAACGGTCTCAAGGCAGATGATCCGAAATTTGGTGTTGAGCCGGAGAGTTATCATGGCTACCTCTCCACGACCAAGGAGTTCGAAGGGCGACCTCGGACGCATGATAGCACGAAGAGGTTTGAGGGATATGTGCCGAGTGTGAAGGGATCGTACGTGGACTACTATCGTGATGTTGTCGCAGCGATTCGTGGGGAGAAGGAGCTCGTGGTGAAGCCTGAAGAGGCGCGGGATGTGATTCGATGCATTGAGTTGGCGAATGAGTCGGCTGAGAAAGGGGTGACTGTGGAATGGAGCTGAAGTGTGCTCGGTAGGACTCATTTCGACCATATCAGTAAAGTGTCTTCACAGTGACCGCCGTCGCTCCTGTAATGAATGTGCCATCCTTTGATCATCTCGCGCCCTGTCGTGGCAAAACAAAACCCAAGCCAAAACTGCTAGCCAGCAAAACCAAACGAGCAAAAACAAACCTCGAGGCAAAATAAACGCCCCGGGGTAGACCCAATGGGGACAAAGAAACACATTTAACATGCCGGCATGCACCCCAAGACACAAGCTCAGAGAAAGGAAAGGAGGAAGAAAGGGGGAGAGCTTGATGGTTTCGAGAGCTGGTTTTCATTTGATCAGCGCTTCCGCGGGTATTGAACGATCCATCTTCCCGCTGTTAATTAACCCATTGGGCCATTTGACACGAGTTCTGAACCGCGGAAGTCTTGAGACCGGTGGAAGTTGGAGGGGTTATAAAGGTGGGTGGGAGCGGGGTGGGTTGGTGGAGTGGCGGAGCGCGGGAGAGAGGGCGGTGGCGCAGGCGGGTGGTGAGCTTTGTTACTTGGTCCGGTGCGCTCCGTGCGTTGTGTAGTTGACTTGACGGAGAGATGTTTATGTGGCCAGCACCGCGTCGATGAGATTTGCTCTTAATGTCTTCTCACGAGGCATCCATCCAATTGCTGTACCTGGACTCCGGCACGGGCAGACCATTTGCGTAAATATAACTGCACAATTGATTCCCTTTCCGCGCAGTGAACACCTCCAGACCCTTTCCGATTCCAGATGCTCTCGAAGGGCTCATACTCCGTCCAGTCTCAAGGTCAAAACCAGCAATGCAATGTACGCAGCAACACTCAGGCTGGTCAGCACAACCACGACGTTACCACTAGTACGAAATCTAGGCGAGCAGAATCAGTATCATGAACGACTATCTCGCACATCACTTGAGCTTGACTTACCGCTTCCTGCTCAGGCCATCCTCTCCAACCTCGCTAAAGAACTGGCGATTCCCTTGCATTCGTCGAAAAGCACTGACTCCTAGCACACCGGCGCCGTACAGCGCGAACAGAGCGCCTGGGACAAGGAATGTCAGCATGGACCACGCGCGACTATTGCGCACATATGAACTCACCAATACTGTAGAACTCGCTGGTGAAGATCTTCAACACCACCAGAGCGAAGCTGAACTGTCCAAGACTTGTGCGAATGTAGGCGCCTTCGAACGTTCGTTGTGCAGCACGGATCTCCACCAGCTCGTCGGGCGTCAGGACGAGGCTTCGGGCGCGGTGGAGCCGTAGACGGTAGCGGGATTGTGCATGGCGTGTCTGTGGGTCGCATGAGTATGCAAAGTTTTTACACGTCTTATCACGAGAGCAATCGACGCAAAACCACAGAAGTCGAATATTCCCCAAGACTGACAGCGGACGTCCTCGGAATGGAGGTCAAACAGCGAGGAAAGAGCAAAGCAATGACATACAGCATAGGCCATGACAATGGTAAGATGAGCCGTACCTCGAACATGGTGATAGCGGTCAACGCCTAGCCAAACAGCATGCCGCTTTGCTCTCGCTCGAGTGCAGACAGAGTGATGGACGGCGTTGCCGCTTGTCGATGATTGGAGACAACAGTGGGCCACGAGATGCGTGGGACCCTGTCGTGGATGGGAAGCGTGGTGGGTGGTGGGATGGAGAGGGGCAAGAGGGGGTAAGGGGGGGGTGGAGAGTGAGGTTGGCTTCCCACCGCCTCCAACAATGTGCTCTCGTGTACCTACAGTGGTATAACAAATGCCTGCGGAATGAGCTGCTGTCTCTGGAGTCGATTCTTCCCAGGTCTTTTTCTCCCTTCCGCCTTACAAAGTTACAATCTGCTCGATCCTTTCTGCGTTGGGGGCTCCAATATACCTACCTGATCCTGACCATCGGCATGTCTCGACAACGCTTCCCAGCCCTCCGCGGGCCGACGGCGATGGGATGAGGAGGCGGTGGGTCGGGCCCTTCCATGTTGCTGCAAAG
>AFIV01000104.1:0-78889 GCA_000223765.2 Zymoseptoria ardabiliae STIR04_1.1.2 | reverse complement strand
ATCTAGACCTAGAATAGACCTTAGTGTTATAGGCATAAGCCGCTGTAGGGAGAAGGACAGCCTAGTCGTCTTAGTCCTAATTATAGTAGATGCGGAGGTAAGCTTCGAGCTGCTAGTTTGTGTAACTAATATAGCGTTATATACCTTGCCGTTAAATCCCTTAGACGGTAGCAAGCCGACGACAAAGTCTATCGACAGTAACTGCTACGGTCTATTAGGAACAGCGAGGGGTTGTAGCCGTCTATATAGCTTATAGTGTTTTGTCTTAGTCCGCTAGCACACATCGTAGGTTTCCTACTTTAGGGCTAAGGCGGCTATGCCTAAATTTCGCGCGGTCATCCGACTTCTTCGTTCCTAAACAAAGGGATCCGCTTGTCCTCGATGCTATAAACGGCGTATATGCTCTACTCGCGTGTAGGTCTAAAGTAGAGCCGTCCGGGGACAGCGTTTTTAGCGACTATTAAAGGATAGGGAGAGCTCCTTGTAGCCCGTCTTCCTTTACGCCTTCTTTAAAGCCCGCGAGGTTATAGTAGTCGGTTATAACTTGTATTAGATAGGCCTCTTAGAGTAATAGGCTACCGGGTGCTAATAGCGGTTGCCGTCGGCGTCCTCCTTAGGTTAGAGGAGGATGCCGGAGTAGGTAGCGTCTAATACGTCCGTAATAACTATAATCGGGAGGGATAGATCGAAGTGCTAAAGTAGAGGTACCCTTATCTACGACCTAACCTCCGGATAGTATGTTATTTAAGGGCCTCGCGATCTTTAAGTACCTATATAAAAACCTCCTATAGAAGTTCGCGAACCCTAAGAATACCTATATATCCCTATAGGACTTTAGTATAGGCTATCTATAGATAGCCTTAATCCTCTTCTAATCTATAATTATACCTCCTAGTATAACAATAAACCCTAAGAACTCGACACGGTCTGTATAGAACTTGTATTTAGCGGGCTTTATATATAGCTTCTATTCCTCTAGGCGTTTAAGGACTTGCTTAACACTACGTAGATAGTATCGACCAGCCCTACGAGGGCCTTATTAATGTACGCTTAGAACGTCGTTAGTGTCTCGCTAATAAGAGGGAGCGGGTACCGGTTCTTAATTTTACTAGCTCCTTCTACGAGAGGTTGTATATTAGCATCTATAGGGGTTGTTTCCCTTCTTCGATGTTAATAGCGTAGTTATGCTAGCTGTTACGAGCTATAATGCCGGCTAGTTTCTCGCTGAACATATCGTATTCGCGGTACTTATAGGGAACGCGGTTAAGGTCCGCTTGTTCCGCCGCGGCGACGGTAAGCATAGTCCGATAGACCTACTTTAGTAGTTTACTTAGCTCTAGCTTGTCCTTATATGCATCGCGGTAGCGTTCGTAGCACGACAGCGCCGCGATCTAGTGTTCGTACTGCTTGTTTAGGTCAACTTCCGTTAGGTCGCGGTCTCTGTTAATGTGAATCGCTATTGGTTCCGCAATAGCGCTGTCTAGGGCGTTAATGTCTACTGTTTTAGGGATAATTTTGGCGTCTTCCTCTTTATCCTATACGGCGGCTCCGACTAGGAACTGTCCTTCCTACTCGAATGCCGCTTCGCCGCTAAAGATAGCGTATAGTGCTATGCTGGTAGGGTAGTCTCGTCGGGGCTAATCCTCGTCCTCTCCTTCCGCATCGTCTTTATCGTCGGCTGCTACCTATACGAGTCTTCCCGACCGGAAATAGATAAGAGGGTTAAACGTAAGGATCTAGTCCTATCCGAGTACTATGTCGTACCCGGTAAAGGTAGCTGCCTAGAAGGTCTAGTTTACCCCTCTTTTAGCTCCGTTAGAGTCCTTAGCTAGCACCGTTATGTTATGCCCCTTATAGACCGTTATCTAATAGTCGTTTAAGAACTTAACTTTTGGCGCCGGGGCTTTGTTGCTCGGGAGCTAGAGCGATTAGACCTTGTATTAGGAGACGAGGTTGATTTACGCTCCGTAGTCGACTAGCGCTAGCAGCGTATAGAGTTTGCCGTCGCCGTCGCGGATCTAAACGTCAATCGCTAGTCTCCTTTCCTTCCCTCTTATCTTCGGCCCTAGTTTAAGGGAGCTAAGTTGTGCTACGACAACGTTAACTAGAGCTACTCTTTTACCTCCTCGGCATACCCTATTAGTATACGATTAACACCTAAAGCGGGTGTGTTGCCGGGGGCGTTAGTGTTTATGTAGTAGGCGAAGTTTCCGCGGCCGCCCCCCTAGCCCAGTCGACCTCCGCCCCGACCCCTCGGGGTCTAGGACGGATTTATAGCCGGTATAGCGCCGGATAGGGGCTGTTCCGGGGCCTTCTTTTGTTTAGTATCGCGAGCCCTCGGGCGTCCGTTTAGAAAATAGACGTTCTCGTAGACCGATGCGATGTCTATAAGTTCCGCTACGTCGTATGTACTAGCGAGCTTCTCGTTCTTGTTAATCTCCTTCTAGAGATCCTCCGACAGCTTAGAGTAGTAGAAACTCTTCCGGTTCTGCCTATCTTCGTCGTTTATTATCGGCACTACGTCTATACGAGCCTCGAGCCCTTATATATATGTATAGAAGTTGCCTATAGACTAGTTGTTAAGCTGTTTATAGCACTAGTATTAGGTCGCGAGTTCTACTATACGGGTCGCCTTCGGGGTAATCTAGTCGTAGAGCACCTCCTTAAGGTCGCTCTATTCGAAAACAGCATCCGTAGCGTAGTCGTCGGGGTGGTCTGCTTAGTAACGTACGATAGTAGCGCGGAGGTCCTTTAGCTTAACTCGTTCGATAGCCCAGGCGGTGCGGCGAGACCGGTTATTAGCGGTTATATTGTCCGGAACGTTGTAGAAATAGAAGCGGTTCTCGCGTCTATTAGGGTCTGTTCTAAGTCTGCATCGGATGTCCCTACATCTTGCCGCTCGTCCTCTTCGCCTCGCTTAGGGCAGCCTCGGGTCTGCATCGGGTCTATATCGGGCCTAGGACAGGCCCGATTCAGGCCCGGAGCAGTACACCCTAGTCGTTCCCTAACATCGCTTACCGCCTACTAAAGTTACCCTACCGAGGATAGGGATAGTTCTAAAGTTATTAATAGGTTAAGAATAATAGTATAGAGTACTTAATTCTATTTCCTTTACGCTCCTATCTTTTATACTAATTATATAGTTTACTCCCCTTTTTCCCCCTATACCGCCTCGTATGTCCGTACTACTACTATCCGTAGGAGATCGGAACCTTTAGAAGCTCCCCCCTTATAAGGTAGCTATAGCTAAGGTAATTAAAGCTCTATTTATCGTTATAGGGAGACTTTAGAGGTTATAATCTACTTCTAGAATATAGGGTAAAGGTATGGTTCCCGGAGTATAGCCGTAGGTGTATGTTTTCCCGCTACATACCTCCCCTACTCGAGGTGTCTACACCGTAGACGCCAAACAGTCGAAGGGTAAGTAGGTAGCGCGGCGGCGTAATGCGTCGAATCGAACTCGAACTCGAACTCGGTGTAGTATCGAACTCGAACTCGGTGTGCGGGCATTTAGTGTAGCGGTCGGTGCACCGGTGAAATGGTGCAGCGGTAGGGCGTCCAAAATCCGATGTAGTAGAAGTGGAAGTAGGTACGCAAGAAGTAGGCACGGCTGCGCAGATCTAAGACTTCTGCAAACGACTCGCACAGAAGCTGAAAGTGCAGAATCCGGTGTTAAACAGCCGGCCAATTAGAGCGTAGAGAATATCCTAAAGTTTTGTAGTATAGCTAAGGGAAATGCGTGTGTGCGTGCGAAATACGTGTGCGTGCGACAAGGATAACAGGTAGCTAGATGCTGCGACAGGTGGCTAGATGCGACAGGTGGTGCGATAGTATAATTCCGATGTAAGGGTATCGACAAGGGGCCAGTTTCTCGGGGTTTTTGGCATACCTACGCTCGAGCGAATTTTTAGTGCTAGCTACGTTGTCCGTATGATTGTAAGATCCGGTGTTTCTGTCTTATACTTAGGAGCCATGCTGCGAGTGAACATGCGCTCAAATTCCTGTTGCGAGCTATGCTACGTATGAACATGCGCTCGGTGTACTGTATTCCGCTCCTAATTTGTAGACTCGTATCGGTAGACTTGGCGGAAAGGACTTAAACTGATAGGTACGAGGTAGGCGTATCGGTGTCGGTGTCGGTGTCGGTGTCGCGGTATCGTAGTATCGCGGTATTGTCGGTGTCGCGGTATCGTAGGATCGGATACTTCGTCGCATGATTGTCGGTGTCGCTGTCTTCGAGACTCGTCGGTATCGCGTTGTCGTCGCCGCCGCGCAAAAGGAAGGAATTCGTTGCGCCGAAGGGTTTTTGCGTAAAGAATTGCGCACTACTACTACCGCTGGGTTCCCGGAGTATAGCCGTAGGTGCATGTTTCCCCGCTACAGTATCGATAGCTATATTAGATTAAGTAGCTCTTATTAGCTAGTAAGGCTATAGAGAATAGTCTAGCGTTTAGTCTATAGTCTAAGATTCTATAGTAAGAATACTTACTACTACTTAGTAATTAATACTATTATCTTAAAGGTCTAGCTCTATCTTAGGAAGCCTATATTTACCTAACCTTCTACTAATTATAAGTAAAGCTTACTATATTCTTTTTAGTTTAGCTATACGGAGTACGGTATTCTATACTAAAAAGTATAGGCTCTAATTAGTCGAGTTACGTTAGCGCCGGGACTCTACGTAGGGAACCTACGTACGTAATAGCTCTTTCTATCGAGAACCCGGGTACTTCGGACGATTCTTAGAGGGGTTTTAGGGGGGAACGCCCTAAAAGTAAAAAGTTTTTCCCTCTTTAAGGTATAAGATCGAAGCGAAGGAAGGCGTCGAGATAGAGGACATCGAAGCGAATAGCCGCGATACGCTAAAGGGCAATTCTCGCCGCTTCGCTTGCTTTAATCCGTCGAACCGGCGAGGACTATATTATGTCCTGTTTATCCCTCTGTTTCGCCGGTTCCGAACTAGTACTACTTCGATTCCTTGCATGTTACACGACAGGTTCCACTCTTGAGAACGCGCGTTGTAGGGCTGTGCATCTCGACCTTCAGCCGCACCACGATCTTGGAGCTGCTCATCATCCGCAAAGCGACACACGGAGGTCAACTAAGCAATGGCAGCGATTCGACCGGAGAGCGGTGAAGAAGGCACTGACGGCATCTCCGCCAGCGAAGATCAACTTCGCAACAGGGACTTCGAGTACCCGTCCATTGATCCAACAACGCAGATTCGACTACTTCGAGTCACCCGCCAGGCAGGCAAAGATTTGCCGGGCGCGAACAACTACAAATATTCCCTCGAGACCGCGTATGTCTCGCGGCTTGCCCATACGGCGTATACAGCGCTGTCGTACACATGGGGAGAGGCTCGGACCGACACAGATATCCATCTAATCGAGATCGATCACCAACCGCTCTGGATACGTACGAACCTCTTCCACTTCCTCTCCTCTGTTACAGAAAGCGACATCCATCTGCCAATCTATATCGATGCCATCTGCCTGGACCAGGGAAACGATACGGAGAAGTGCCACCAAGTACAGCTCATGTCCCAGATCTATGCGAACGCGACCACAGTGCTCGCCTGGATAGGGCTACCTCACGCAGATCAGCACGGCCATCTTGACGCACTTTCGCGGCGGCTTGATACCAACGATGCCGCCGAGTCGCAGTGGGACGTCTCGGAGATAATAGGCCTAAGCTATCTCTGCTCGAGGCAATTCTGGCGCCGTCTGTGGGTTGTTCAAGAACTCCTGTTGGCAGAAAACATCATCATCGTCTGTGGAGAATGGAGGACTTTGTGGAAAGACATCTCCCGGCTCGCTGCCTTACCGCTTCCGACAGAACTGCTCGACAACCAAGAGCAGGTAGAGTGGTGGCAAGCTTGGAGATTCCCGTGCCCGGAGTCCTTCCAAACGCAACGGGAGTACGAGGATCGACTTTTCGACGGATGGCATTCTGCCCTAAGGCTCTTCCACCATCGAAGCAAGTGGAGATTGAGGCAGAAATACGTCCCATACTCAGACGCCGTCCGCACGCGAGGTTGGCCATTCCACCGCGCTGTAAGGGACTTCCGGCTGCAACAATGCAAGGATCGTAGGGACAAAATCTTCGCGCTCATCGGACTGCTCGACGAGGAAGGCCGAGGAATGATCACACCTAGCTATGAGTGCCCGATGGAAGACCTGTTCGTACAGGCCACAGCGGCTGGACTAGTATCATTGAGGAGAGAGGCTGCCGTTCAGCTTTCAGACGTACGGAATTTGCAACACCGCAATCGCAGGTTTTGCGACACTTTGAATGATATCCTGGGCCTTCCGGAAGAAGGCCGTGAAGAAAGAGCGAAAGCAGCCCTCGACTTTGCGACTTTTCATCACAGTCAGGAGATACGCAGTCATGACACGGAGGACGTGGTAAGATGTGGAATTGAGTCACTTCAGATCCCAAAGCTCGCCAGCCATGTCCCGGAGGCTGTTAAGTTGAGCATACTGGGGTTTTGCCTCTTCATACTTCACGCAGGCGTCTCGTTGTTCTCATACTTTGGTGCTTTCATGTACCTGGTAAGCTCATGCCGTCCAAGAATGCTGTGACCGTCACTGAAAGTACCCAGGCCGAACGATTTGGCGGCTTCGACTCTTCCGCTCTCGAGCGAGCCCTGATATTCCCTGGGACATTTGGAGCTCCGATCGCATCGAATGTCGTGCTTGGATTGGCGGAGTATTCGATATATCGGGGATGGCGTTACTGGAGACGTAGATCGGAGTATTGGATCTATCGGGGATGGCGTTACTGGAGACGTGGAGTCGACAGTCGTAGATCGCCGACAGCGGAGGAGGATGATTCGATGTCCCTGTCTACGGTGTCAGATCGGTCGTGAAGAATTTCCGACAGAGAGAACGGCGCCCAAAGAACGAGCTTTAGCGAAGTTCGACGGCGTGCCACGAGAGACTGGAAATTACCAGTTCCAGCCGCGTCTTTGTTCCTAGCAATAATGAAGTGGACGCCTATAGGCTATTTGTCTCGATGCGCCAAGCTGTTGTCGTCCGCAAAGTAATCGCGGCCTGGTGCAGCATTTCTGAGCAGTCTTTCGAAAGACTCACAGTCGATCCGAAGAGTACTCGCTGCTACTGACTGTGATTCCCAGGACATCGAGTCATCATCGACCGCTATTCCAGATGTCGCCGTCCGTCGGCAAGTGACGGGTAGCTACAGCTGAGGTGGATTGCCGATGTGCTCTATCTGTCGGCGGAAGGAAGGTTTGGAAAATCCTGATCTGAACATTTGGGCATGGGGCATAGGGATCGATAGGACTAGAATCACTAGATGGAACATTTTTGGACGGACCGGTGAGTCTGTTGGCATGGATTCGCATAGCATGACACCCCCTTCGAACGCCAGCCACCGACAATTAAGGGGCACAGTTAATGCCAACAACGCTTCATGTCAACGCGATCACTGATATGGATCAATTCGCTAATCAGCATGGAGGCTTTAGCGGACAATCTAGACGTTTGACTGTACAGTACAATACTTTTGGAAGAGTACTCACTATCGCCAAATGATGCCACCCTTCTCGGGCGGACTAGCTCCATGTTCGACGAGGTCATGGCTTCATCTTCGACTGGGGAGCTACGTGCTGGACCAGGTAGCATTTCCTGCCACGTCACTCACCTTTCATGAGCCCGCCGAAACACAAAAGGCCCGCCGTACCCGCTCCTTTTCCTCGTTCGATCCTCAACATTTCACACACACACGTCAGGAAAGTCTTGCGACCACCTGCGACCAACTCCGAAGGCCGGCACACATCAGAACAAACTCTCTCAACCAACATCTTCCATCAACAACGAATTTCTACGTTCTCGCCACAACCCTTCTTCTCGCCCTGGGCGTCTCCGCGAAGTATTGCGGCGATATATGCCGCCAGAATGACCAGAGCCGCGAGTGCAGCTGCGTACGTTCTCCATATCTCACGCTCCGACTCTTCCTCTACAATACAGGAACTGACCGGCCGCACAGTGCCGTGGGTTGCTTAAGGTAGGGTGCCCACCCTAAATCGTCCTGTCGACGCCAACGACAGAAGCCACGACCACTTTTACGTATGGCTGCCTCACTCCGCGTGTCGATCTTCAGAGACTGACCAGGCGCACAGTGCAATTTCAAGAGGATCTACAATCGCGAATGCATCTTTCTGGTGGGCTTTACCTTGAGATCTGCGAGCCGGACTTGACCGCACGCGGTGCAGCAGAGAGAGGATCGGAAGAGAGTTGCGATGTTTCGAACGTTGTTTTACATGGCGGAGATCCTGTCGTTGTCAATGTGAAATTTCGACTGCTTGTATGTTGGACATCTTTCGAGCTCGATGAATTCAAGTTTTGGCGTCTGGGACAATTCCTCATCGTTGTGTTATCTTTCCCGCGGTTTTTCGACCAGCACGTGAAGTTCCACATCGCTGCGGGCGTGCATTGTGATGGAACCAGCTGTCTCAAACTCGAACACGAGACCGGCTGGCCTAGTGCGATCCACGGCGAGAGCCGGGTGGTGGTTGTGTAGAGTTGGAGCGTGCAGGGGTACCGAGACCCATGGACGCGAAGGTGCAAACTGCAAAGTCTGTCGGCCAGGTAGTTCGGGTTCAATCGAACACCGGAGAGACTTTGTGAAAGAGGGAAAAAGAACCAGAAAAGGAACGCCAGGAACGTAAGGGCACGCAATACAGAGCACACCCCAGCTAAGTTACAGACTTGCACTTCTGCATGAATACTTGCAAGACCATCTCCTCATCCAGTCGGCCACGAATCCGTCGGCCACAAACCCGTCGGCCACATACTCGAAACACCACCGCACCACCGTATCTTCGGCCGGCGCTCAAATCCTGCCCCAACAGTTGCTATCGACTCCGGTGTGGCAATCGTTCGTCCAAGCGCAATTGTTCGCACCATAGTGATGGCTAAGGTGTTCGCAATAGTAGTCTCCCTTACTTTCTCCCTCGTCCCATGTATGCAATTTGTAGGCCCCCGGAATGGCGTTGCAGACCCTTTGCGTGTCGCCGTTGGCAAAGTCTTTCACCGTGTTGGGGCCATTCATGCAGGCGCAGTACTGGTATTTAGAGGAACAAGCACGAGCTTGTCCGACTGCGATGACAGAGACAGCGAGAGCGAGAGTAAAAAGCTGGCTTGTTGTTAGCCAAGTCAGAAACAGAGAACCGAAGTGAGGTGGCTTTACCTTCATGTTGTCTTCTGGATCTTACAGATGCCTCGAGCGGCGGTGCTGTAATTGCTTGATCTGTTCTTCGTCAAGACGGGAAGGCGATGTGTCGAAATAGTCTAGACCTGAGGTGAAAGCTGTCAAATAGAGGTGGAGGTAGAGGTGGAGGTGGAGGTGGAGGTGGAGGTAAGGTAGTGTATGTAAAGCAAAAATTGACTGTGGATAATCCGGACCAAACCAGATTGATGGAACATGGTGCATGGTTCCGGTCTGACTCTTCAAATCCAGGGTTTCCTGCTTGTAAGAAAGTGGACTGGGAACTTCGCCCGCACGCGCAAGGACCTTTCTCGTTCCCGTTGTCCATTTTTATCCACGCACAGCCTCTGCCCCTGCAGGATACGGGCTACACAGCCTCTTGTCCCAAAAGCATGAATCAGTCCCGAACTGTCCCCTTTCGTACTATGCCCTTCACGGTAAGGCTTTCCCGCCGCGCTGTTGTTTGCTCCAACTCACAGACCAGCACTTCCGCTCAGCCACATGAGGCCCTAACCAGCTCATCTCATCTCACCAACCGATCTGCCACATACCCGATCCCGCCACATACTCGATACACCACGGAAACATCCTATCCTGGGGTGCCGTTTCGTACTCCCATCCCAGGCGCCCCGGGAACACATACTCGTACGTAGCCGTCAACACTGACCAGAAATTATGTCCCCACACAGGCTTGTTGCATTTGTCCGCGATCTTCGCAATCTCATCCATCACCCAGGGTGTAGGACCTGGTCGTGTCCAGCCCAGAATGACGGGAGGAATTCCCTGGGAGTGATCGATGATGAAGCCGTGTTGTGCGGTGTATGGATCGACGACTTTTGCTTTGTCGAGGTCGAAGTAATCACACAAGACATCGATGGCGTGGGGACCGGGCCCGGTGAATCCACCGACGACTGGCCAGAAGCAGACGATCACGGCTCTCTGCTTCAGCTCATTGCTCTGTCGGATTCTCTTGACGTCCTTTTCTAACCCACGGAATGTGCGATCCAGTCCGGCTCGGACAGCGCGCTTAAATAAGACTGCAAGACTGTCGGAGATCTGCCAGGCGACCATACGCCTGTTTCTGCCTGCATTGGGATCGCGTATCGCACCGTCGATGTGAGCTGCGAAGAACCGCTTCTCGTCGATGGGAATGTACACTTTGGAAAAGTCAGCGACTGTTGTACTGGCGGAGCCTTGTGTTGTTTGGCCGTTGTCCGAGATTGTGAACCCGACCAAGTCGGCGTCTTCCAGCCTTCCACCTTACCTCCAACACATGTCGAACAGCCGGTCGTGCAGATGCTTGTCACATTTTCTGATGTTGAGCTCTTCCCTGCGAGATCCATGGGGATGGTGAAGATGCCACCTCTTCCTTGCGGCATATAATGACAACGCTTCTGACTCCTCGACCGCTCGCCAAGACTGATGCTCTGTAGGAAGGAAGCCATCGAGAAGTGCGGAATTCTGCTGCTGATTCTGGCACTGCCGCTGTCCATCGTTCGTGCGTGCGAGGAAGAACCCATCGAAAAAGCCTCTGCTCGTTGCCGAAGTAGCTGCTGCGCTGTTGTTTGCTCTGCGACTGTCGAGACAATGAACCCACAGCCAGAACATTCTCGCCGCACAGCTGTGGTCAGACATCGTCTCCGGCGCAGAGTGTGTCTTTTTTATCGTTTGCTTCAGCAATCATGGAAGAAGACAGCGTTGCGTCGAGTCCAGTAGCTTCATGGAAGGCAAGCAGTTGTCCATGATTCGTACCGCTAGAATGTGCTCCATTCACCTCCCAAACTAGGCCAGTCCATATTCTTCGCCCATTCGCAGAGGTCGAAGCTATCCAGATCGCCGCCATTGAACAGTGTCATGTCGGTCACGTCCATCGCCATCGGATCGGCGAACAGAGGACAGGCCTGCGAAGTGGCCAATTGAGGCCCAGTAATGCTGGTAGTCGCAGACGCTGATGTTGGATTCGTAGTTGCCGTCGATGCAGGAATGGAATCCAAGATCTCGTCGATAGTGCGAGACAATGCCTTGGCAGCCTCGATGGAGATGATGTAGTTTGCCTCGCCAGGACTGATCGAGTTCTCCAGAAGGGAGACCATGACAGACAAGTCTCGGATGAGCTTAGATCTTTTAACGTGTTGAGGCAAAGGCTGGTTCTTCTGCAATGCTGTGGCGAGTACAACGGCCGCTGGGAAGCCGTAGAGGAGGTTCTTTGTCCGTCAGCAAGGAACGACCGATTGGCGAGGAGACATATTGTACTTGCCTGGTATGAAATGTCTCTGCGAGCGTACGCTCGGTCGAGTGCTGCGCCTTGCTGGCGTATAGCCGTCACGATAGCAGCCGCTATTCTGAGGAGTTCAAGATTGGCGTCTGGATCGATTTGAACGAGCATCTGGTGCAGTTGCATGTCGAGCTGCATGAAAGTCAGGTATACGGTGGTCAATAACAGACACATCTGAGTTTCCATTCCGCTCTTCCAGGAATCGTGCGTGTATTTCAGGTGTTCCGGAAGAGTTGCCCAGAATTGACGACAATTTTGCGAGATGTTCCTGAATCGAAGTCACGGTCAATCCCAGTTGATGCGAATGTTTGACAATTCCACTCACTGCAACTCAATCCTCTTATCGACCGTCGCTCCTCGATAGGGCGCTTCGAGGTAGTCCTTCAAAAGTGAAGGGTCAAAGTCAGCAGGCGTCTCAGACATTCAAGAGGACTGATTCGAGATACGCTGGAGACCGCTTATGCTTTGTTGCTTACCTCTCTGTAGTGACCAAGCATAGAGCGAACACGGATCCACGTTGTGCTTGTAATCCGTTTCTGGGCGTTCCAGCCGTTGTCGAGCCTTGCGCATGCTTGATCCAATTCTTCTTGGGATCCAAGTAGGTCGTCGTCGCCTAAATCGAGGGGAAGCGGCGTCGTAGTGTAACGCTTCGAAACGCGCGGCGGGCGGTTAAACAGAGTGCTGATGAACTTGTCGAATTGGTATGCGTAGTGGTAAGTTCGCCGACGGGTCTCTGCCATGAATGGAGGAACGCCTGTCGAGTTGAATGACTCGCGATATATGCCCAGAGCGTACAAGCTGAAGTAGAAGGGCGTGAGTGTCAGCGATACCTCAAATAGATCAGGGTAGCCCGGCATGCCAGACGATTGGACCATTGCGGGCCTTCTGCTCTTTACTGAACTCACTCGGTTGTGACTTCGGACCACCCCCGATACACGACCGGATCTCCAGAACAGATTAGCAATCGAAACCTTTTCCCTTCAAGTGAGAACTCACGAGTCTCGCCATAGAAAGAGAGCTGCAGGCGGAAGCTCTCATAAGATGCCCACATCTACGCAGCGGAAAGAATCAGTATCTTCGTCTTCAGCGCAGAGCAGCAGGTAGGGAGCTCGCATACCAGTACATCATTCATTTCCGGTCCAATATCTCGGGCCAGGCTGACGCAAAACGCAGCATTTCGTAGTAAAGCCGTGACCAATTCTTCCTTGTTCCTTTCATCGCTTTTGCGGCCCAGAATATCAGTCCGAGCTGCTAGAGAGTACACAAGCGCGATGGTCTCTAGTCTGAGATTGTCGCCGGTGTATGCACTGATAAATTCAGCAACAGTGCAAGTCGAGCTTATCGCAAACTTGGAGGCCGTCGATGATAGAATCCGGATTGCCAGAGGGTTCAGCACAGTTGCATCGCGGTCCACTTCTTCCCAAGAGATATCTGAGATCGTGTCCCGCAATGAAACGGCAGCTTCGACGAAGAGTGAGCCGGGAATGTAGCAAGCCTGGCTCAATTTGCTGTACAATTTTAGCATTTCTATCATTCTTTCGAGGTGTCGGAGACTCTTGAGAACGTCCACAACCGCTGAGATCGTCTCCTCACTCGCTAGGTGGTCTTGTGCATCGTAGCTGCGGAACGCGGCGCAGAGGTTCGGTAGAGATTGCACAACTCCATTGTCAATGACCGCGTTGTCATGAACGGGTGCCGCAGCACTGTAGGGAATCGCAGAGGCCTGTGGAGGGCTGGTGACTGTAGATGCATTGACACCGTGCGTGAAAGCTTTGGCAGAGGACCTGCGAGCTTTCGTGAGTGGAGCGGGATGGTAGAAGCATGAGGACGCCTTTTGCCGATATCGACATCGCTTGCACACGGGACGCTCGTTGTCGCATTTGATCTGGAAATAGCATGGATTAGTCTTGGACCTTATCTCATAGTGTCGATGCAAGTTGTTGGCAGAGTCTGAGTGACAGTCTCGGATCTGGTTGCTCCGGTCAGTCTTACCTTGGCTCTCCGACATGGCTCGCAGGCTGCATCTTTGCCATTACGTCGTCGCGCGGCGGCGGACAAAGGTTCTGCTGGCATGGTCGGAACTTGAACAAATGCTGAGGAGAGTCAATTCCGACTGAACATGGGTCAGCATCTACGATAAAGCAGAATGGCGGAATGGAGGGGTGAGAGCCGGTGGTCCTCGGACTAAGCTGCTCACGTGAGCGGAGTAGATATCGGAATAGGAACTGAACTCAATCGGAGTCAGATCGGCATGCCACTTTCATAGCTGTCCGGTAATGCCTGATCAGTCGTTGGAGGGCAATACATAAGGCCATTCATCCAGTCCTTTCGATGTTGCGATTGCAGACCGGGCGGCCTGACCTACCTGTATCAGCATCACTGCACGGCATGACTTGGCCAACTTGCTTCTCGAAGATACCATTCTGCAAAGTACCTCATGCTCGCTCAAAACCATACGAGCGTCTTCGGAATCGACCATCTGCATGCAACGCGGTGAGCCCGAGTGTGAAGAGTCAGCAAGCAGATGAAGCCACGCACGAAAAGAGAGCCACCGTCAAAGAAGCAGATGCTGAACCCGACTTTCCCGTCAGTGCGACGAATTTGGCGCTGTATCTCGTAGCCATGAGATAGTAGGTCTCAGCTTTGATCCGTTGTCCTGCGCTCGAAAGAAGCATACTGACAGCGATCCACAGATACCAGCACTGGCTCGTAGTCTGCAAACCAGCCACCTCAGTCGCTCCCCGCAGCGCAGCATACGTTTTGAGCCGAGCCCACACAGGCGGAGGCGACTCGAGATTGGCGGAATACATGCTGTTCGTTCTCAGCAAGAGGAGGCGTGGTGCAGCAGGGTTCTCGAGCGACGGAAGAAGCCAATCGGCCATCAATGTGGGCAGCGGTCGGGAGTTCGGTGAATGATACACTGGACTTGTACTTTCTTTGCATCCGCATCATGGACTGATCCGATCAGATCGCGAACGTGGTGGTCTGGGGTGGTCGACTCCGCTCACAACAGAACACATTCTGGCGCTCCGGCAGTTTTGCAGATGCATCAGCGAGGGAAGACTCAAGAGAATGTCGAGCGGAGCAAATGCCCAAAGCGAGCACCATCTACTCCGCTCTCAACTTGCATACTTGCATACGTGGACAGAACGCGTATCGTTCTTGCTCGAAGTGAAGTCTCGTGAAGATGGACGACTGAGATACTATTCAGGAAGCAGCTGGAGGTGTCCATCTGTACATCGCTGTCAGACCAAGAAGGGAACGTCCAGCGCTGACTAACCATGCGGAGCCCAGTCCGGATAAACGCCGGTGTCTTCCATGTTTCACCCCTCGCTCGGCTGTCACTTTTGACAGGACGACATCATCCCGCCCATCTCTTTGTTCGCGCGTTTCGCCCATTCACACGCGCCAACCCATCCCATGTCTATTTCGAGGTCCATTGTGCTGTACATCCGCGACAATGCGCTCGCCTATCAGCAGGGCGGCCAACAAAGAGGTCCAAGTGCCCCAGCCGTTGGCTTCTCCTACATCATTCACCACGACAACTCGCTTCCATTCCTCCCCTGGCAGAACTCAACCCCCCTGTTCCATTCACCAGCTAACGGCCCAGTTTCTTATTCTTCACCTTCCTTCTTTTAACATCATCTTACGCTGCGATACTTTTTGCTTGCTGGCAAGCCATTGAAATACATGACAGCACATATCACGACAGCACAGCAACATCACGAAACCACGACATCTTGTCGACATGGCGCGCAACTTCCAACCCTTCGCGATCGTCGCCGTGCTTGTAGCTGCGACGGCAACGGTGCTCGCGTTCCTCTGCGTCTTCGCGGGAAACACGCCCGGTTTCATGGAACCATACTCCATCTTTACCCTCAACACGACCCGACTTGGACAAAATGCGGTGGAGAAGGTCGATAACAAGATCGTACGTTCGAGAATCCTGGTCCTTCGGAAACGCGCTTGCTGACAACAATCCTAGCTTTCATTCAATATCACCAAAGTCATCACGAAGCGAGATGTACCTGCGCCGGCGCAAGTGGTCATGTTCGATGCCATGATCACACCACCACCGGAGCTCCATGCACGACAAATCGGCGACTTCGTGGACGAGGTCAAGTCGAAAGCCGATGGTGCGCTCGATAATGTCGAGGGCGCGATCTCAAGCAAAGCCACCGAGGTGCGCGGTTCCATCGAAAGTGGAATCAATTCTGTCGAAGGACTGGTCGTGTCCAAGGTGAATTCTGCTTTTTACAGTTTGCAAACAGCTGCTGTGGAGGAGATCAACAATCTCTATGAAGATTCGATCGACGATCTGAACCTCAAAGGAGCCTACGCAGTCTATCTCCGTTCCACCTGCTCAGGCGAGTACGTTACCCCCGACGGAAAGAACATCACAATCGGAGAAAGCGCATTCCCGCCGAACGGAACCAAAATGGACGTCAATCGCTGCTCACAACACTCTTCGCTGAACCCACTCGGCCTCATTCGCGTCCTCTTCTACATCGGCATCATCTTCGCCGGCCTGTCAGTCCTCCTCGGCATCTGGGCTACGTTCTGCTTCAGCCGCAAACTCGCGATCCTCAACGCCCTCGTCGCCCTCCCCGCCCTGGCCTTCCTCGGTCTCGCAACCGTCTTAACCCACGGATTCGCCGTCGCAGTGTCCAAGATCCTCAATCTGCTTACTGGTAAGCTTGGATTGGAGACGGACTATGGCGGGAAATGGATTGCCATGGCATGGGCGATGACGATTCTCATACTCGTCAATATCGGACTATGGACCATCCTGGCGCTATTCGGCGACCATTTGCATACACCACGGAGGAACAAGACTGCCAAGGGACTCCCTGAGCATGAGATGAAGTCGGTGCATGGGAATGGTAGTTCTCCTCCATCGAATCGTTTCGACGGCAGCAGGTTCTGAGAGCATTCATTTCGAAGCGTAGCGTTGCTTGAGATACCCATTAGTTCGCATGATCATAGCGTAGCATCAGTCTTTGTGCAGTCCATAACGAAACGGCCATATCACAATGCCTTTGCTCTCCATCTCATCGTTGCCGGAGAGCTCGCAACACCATGCAATGCTGAGCCTTACACCCGTTTTACCGATCAGCCAGCACTCCTCCGTCACAGCTTTCGCAGATCCCGAAACAATTTGAAATGTCCAGCAATGGCATCATACGTTCTAGAACGCACGCCAAAACACTCGACTCATGGCGACCTTGATGGATCGTCCAGTCCGTTGCTCTGAGTACCCCTCCATCCGAGTGACGTAAACTGGTGGTGGAGGGGAACAATGGCTGTCCATTCCATACATATATTACTTCTACCGCACTCCTCGTGAACCTCCCTCCACAACCACATCCGCACAAACCTCACCAATCACGTCACATACCACACCGCACAAGATGTCAGGACTCAAGGACAAGATTCTGGGCAAAGCCGGCAAGGCTCTCTCGCAGGGCTCCAGCTTGCCAGCGACGGGCCCATTGAAGGAGAATGACCCGCATTCCGGTTCTGTTGACTTGGCGAAGTTGCAGGGGAAGAGTGAGTAGAAACATATTGCATCGCTCTCAGCAAAGAACTGCAGTTTTGCAGTGCTCCGTCGTCGTATTCGGCTATGGGGAGGTCCTTGCTGACATTTCTGTGCGATAGACATCATTGTCGGCGTTCCCGGTACGACTCTCTTCTCCTGCTCCACGAGTCTCGAGCTCGACTAACCCTCCCGGAAAGGTGCCTTCACTCCGCCTTGCTCCTCGCAAGTCCCCGGCTACGTCGAAAAGGCCGACGCTTTCAAGGCGAAGGGCGTGAATGGGATCTACATCGTTGCCGTGAACGACCAATTCGTCGTGCAGGCGTGGAAGGAGGTAAGTCTACAATCCAACAACCTCGAGACAGCACTGGCTGATCCATGGTCCTTCTATCCTGCAGAAGCTCGGCGCAAAGCACGAAAATGTGCACTTCTTGGCCGACGATACCGGTGCGTTCACCGAGGCCGCGGGCATGTCGTTTGATGCGTCGGGTTTGTTGGGGAATACGAGGTCGTCGAGATACGTGGCTGTGACAGAGGGATCGAAGGTAACGCACGTCTTCAAGGAGGACGAGGCACCATCGGTCACTGTCACCGCTGCGGATGCGGTTTTGGGACACCTGTAGATGGTCAATAGGAGGGTAGACTCCCCGAGTAAACGATGAAATGAGACTCTTGTCACTCAAACCTGAGTCTGTATCGTCGGTGAATTGAGGGGTCCAGAGGTCTTGAATTTATTGTTGTGGTCGCCAGAACATGTTGTCGAACCCGAAAGATTCCATTGGATCGAGATCCCACGCGCCGCCCACGCCATCACGCGCGTCTTTGGTGACGTCAGCTGCACGACAACCTTCGTCGGCAACGAGATGGAGAGCTCGCAGACTCGAAATCGCGCACACACTGGTACAAACACATCTTCACAGTACTGCCTCATGATCCTTCAACTCACAACTCCACACCATGGCGCCGGTGCGGAAGAAGAGCAAGCTCGACGATGACAACGCCCACGAGAACAACAAACCGGAGGCAGGTCCGGCCCACGCAACGAAGCATGTGGACATGAAGGATGCGCCTGCGCCCGATGCAGCAAACCCGACCTCATCCCGACCCGGCAGCTGGTACTCCACCTCTCCATGGCGAAGCATCAGCAAAGCAGCCCCCGTCCTAGCGCAAGTCGCGCGAGAAAGCATCTCCGTAGCTCAAGGCGTAAGCTCGTCCTCGAGTGAGGCACGACAGTCGGGAGAAGGCAAAGAGCTGGGAGAAGACGCTGCGACGACGAGACGGAGACCCTCATCGAATGTGAGCAAGAGTTTCAAGGGAAGCAGTCGGAAGAGTGATCCTTTGCTGGCCGAGGCGACGAGGGTGAATGCGACGAGTAGTGTGCCGAGCGTGCCGAAGGGGAGGAAGAGTTTGGGTGAGAAGACAGGGATGAAGAGTCGGGAGAGTGTAGCGGTGGTGAGGGAAGGGAAGGATGGGAAGGTGGATGTTGAGCCAGCGCCGATGCCTCCGGATGTGGTGATGGAGGAGGTGGATTTGGAAGATGCGGATGCGGAGCAGGACACGGATAAGGCAGCGGCGAGAGTCACATCTGGAACTTGGTTCGGATGGTGGAGTCGTCCAGATGTTCCGAGTACAACGAAGAGCGCAAATAAGGCCAAGCTGGACGATGCGGCAAATGAAGCCAGCACCACTCCGCTGCCGGGTTCGCCAGAGGAGCAGGCAGAGCCGAGTTTCGGCACGGACACAACGAATTCGAGCCAGACGACCAAGGGCGAAGATCTGTCCGGCAAGCTGAAACCCGTGATGAGCGTTAATGCAGCGAGCGATCGATCGTGGTTCGGACTTTGGAGCCGCAAGCAGAACGAACAGGCCGTCGTGGAAGAGCAAGCACGGCGGAAAAGCGTTGCTGGAGCTCAGCAGGAGCCAGACGTTGCAGTATCGGCAGACGCTGGACGCACCGCGGACGAAAGCCAGAAGGCTGGTGCTGCGAAGGAAGAGCATAAGGCGAAGGGGGATGATCGGCCTACAAGCAAAGAAGCAGAACAACCGAAGTCCTCTGGCTGGGCGTTCTGGTCGAAGGAGCCATCGGCCAGCGTAGCCCAGAAACAGGTGGGCGAGCTCGCTGTAGCTGACACGCCATCACAAAGCCATCCAGAAGCCGCTCAGTTCAATCAAGAAGCACAGCAGGCGAAGTCCGAGGAACCAACACGGCTCGGACGAAGTAGCTCGTTGCTGCGGCTCAAGCGTGGTAGGAATACATCGAAGGACTTGTCAGGAGAGACGACAGTTGCGACCACGCCCACCACGTCGGAATCTCAAACACCAGCAGAAACGCCAGAGGCCTCTCCGGCACCGACGAGTCGAGCGAAGAAAGCCGTTCAAGCACAGCCAAACCTGGTGCTTCCGACATTCAGAGACACATTCCCAACTGAGAGAAATCCTGGCTACATCGACCGACTGACAAACTACATCGGTCAAACATTACACCTCTCTGATCCCACACACCCTGCACAGCATCCATACATTTCAGCCACACCCGTCAAAGTCAGGAAAGCGATCGCCATCGGAGTCCATGGCTTCTTCCCAGCCGCGTTTCTCCACCGCTTCGTCGGCCCACCCACCGGCACCTCAATCCGCTTTGCCAACTACGCAACAGCAGCCATAAAACAATGGTGCGAGACTCACCAACCCGAGATCAAAACCGTCGAAGTCGAAAAAGTCGCTCTCGAAGGCGAAGGCTACATCGCCGGCCGCGTAGAAACACTCTGGAAACTCCTCCTCAACTGGCTCTCCCACCTCCGCCAAGCAGACTTCATTCTCATCGCCTGCCACTCCCAAGGCGTCCCCGTAGCGATCATGCTGGTATCCAAACTCCTCCAACTCGGGTGCCTCTCCCCCCACGTCCGCATCGGAATCTGCGCCATGGCTGGCATAAACCTCGGCCCCTTCCCCGAATACAAATCGCGCTTCCTAGCCGGCTCCGCAAGCGAGCTCTTCGACTTTTGCGACAGCACCTCCACCGTCAGCGTCGCCTACGCCGACGCCCTCGAAATTTGCCTCCGCCACTCCGTCCGCATCACTTTCTGCGGCAGCCTGGACGACCAACTCGTCAGTCTCGAAAGCGCCCTCCACACACCCTTATCCCACCCGTACGTCAGCCGCATCGTCTTCATCGACGGCCGACTACACACGAGTAATTTCCTGACCCACCTCGTCGTCTTCGCGACCAAACTCCGCAACCTCGGCGTCAGCGACCACGGCTTGCTGCGGGAACTCAGCTCTCCTCTCGCGGGGAGTATCGTGGGTGGAGAGGGACACAGTCGTGTCTACGATGATCCGCAGGTGTACATGCAAGCCGTCGAGTTCGCGCTGGAATCCACCGACGTCGTGGCTCCCCTCCCCGGCAAAGCCATCCCCTCGACAACGACAAGTAAAGAAGACCTCGCAGCCGACCAGAAGCGAAAAAGCCTCGACGACCGCCGCGCCGCACAAGCCGCCTATCCGAAAAACATGCGCGCCGCAAACCTCATGCGTCGCGGCTCCCTCTCCTTCTCCCACAATCCACCCCCCGGAATTGCGCCCGTCATCGCTTCATATGGTACCGCGCCCACAGTACCAGGCGCGAGTGAGGCAGCGAAAAATCCATTCGTCTTACCCTTCGCGGTGCGGGGGATGCTGGAAGAGAGGTTGGTGAAAGAAGATGAGAAATTACAAAAAGAAGTGAGGGAATTGATCGGAGAGTTTGAGAGCTGGAGGCCAGTGAGTAAGGTTTTGAAGGATGTGCGGTGGAGGTTGGAGGGGGTGAGGGGTATGCTATGATTCGCGGAGGGGGAATGGGTGACGGAGGGGATGGGAATGTTTGATGATAAGATGAAGGAAGGAGTTGGGAGTCGATTGAGCGTTTTAGCGAGTTGCATTGAATTCGCGGTCGTGAAGATGCATGGTCGATTTTGGAGTTTGGCACGGGCGCTGAGGTCTATATCCGGCCACTGTGCCACAAATAGAGGATATACAGAACTCGACGTAATAGATCATGCGAATGACAAGAGCGATGTGCGAACGACAGCAAGTCGAAGCTCAGAAGCTCCTCGTCGATCGTTCCCTCGCCCACAACTCTTTTTGCACTTCCGCGTTACAAGCGACCTCAAGAGTGCCACCGATGGGCCAACACTGAGGACTTCAGATATACAGCTGATATCCGATCCCGGTGATGGGGCTGGCATCCTTCCAAAGTCAAGCTCAGATCTCGCTGCGCCTGTGCTCAGGCTCTCCCTCTACATTCCAAAACACCTCGTCCGCTGCAATCCGCGCGGTAGCGGGTGAGATATCCACTGCCTCCATCCGTAGAGTTTCCCAATCCCATACCCTCACACAACTGCGCAACTCTTCGCGCAATTTTAATCGCACAAGTTCCGCTCGTTGGGCTAGGTTTTTGCAGTCTGCGCGGGAGGATGAACCGCCATCGATCAGACCCTGCAGATTGCGCCACAGATTTTGCTTGCCGCATGCATCGACAGCCCACAGGCTTGAGATGGTTGATGTCAGCGAAGGCGTAGCAGCGTTCGACGAGCTGACTGTGAGGTCGTGGAAATCATTTGCGGCCGCGACTCGATGATGATGACTACGTCCCGTCGAGGAGGTATAGCACAGCTCGTGGCATGTCCGGTGCTGGAAGTCAGTACGGAGCATATGAGCCTTCGGCTTGGCCCGACGCACGTGTAGGTCCGCATGGAGTGATAACTTCTGTCCGTCCAGCCCGGACTGGCTTGGTCTTGATCTCTCAACACGTAGCTTCCCTTCAATCCGCAACAATGACTTGATTTTCAATCCATTTCGCCAATCTCACACTCGGCTCGTCAACGCCTCGATGAAAGACGTCAGCCACGTAGAGCGTGCAAGGAATGATCACCGCCGCAGCGATGCCAAAGCCAACTTCCCTTGCGAACGCCGTCTCCACACCCGTGAATCCCCACGCGAATCTGAACATCGCATACCCAAAGGTGTGAATCATAAATCCATGGACCAGATACAATCCATACGAGACCCGGCCGAGGTACTGTATGAGATTCGACCGGAACAAGGCGCAAACCTTGGGAGACGAGTTGAGAAGATGGAAGCAAACCATGGATCCGATGCAGGTGTAGAAACGTCGCTTTTCCGAAAAGTTGGAGGGGATAAAGGGCATGAGAGCGCGCCAACCGTAGGTGTCCTGAGGTTCGAAAGGCTCCGACATCAGGATTAGGGAGAGAACCAGAGTGAAACCGCGGAGCATGCTGTTCGTGGGTGACCTTTGTACAGGCTCCAGGTCTTTGTCCACGTCGTGGTATGGAACTAGTGATACTTCCCGTGACAGGATTATCTCCGCTTCAAGAGCGCCGGCCCAGAACATCATGATCGCCCAGTTGTCTTTGAGACAACCCACGACGATGAGGATCGCCAGTGTTGCCATGCGGACATTGCTCTTCATCCCTCCGACGGCAAGTAGTGTGACGAATAGTCCCATACTTGCGCGCAGTTCCACGGGAATCGTCCAGAGGTGAATGTCATACTCGAGGAAAGCGTCTCGATCCCAGTGAAAAGGCTCCCATAGCGACCAGTTTGCGTGTAGCCAGCTTCCCATCATGACGAAGATGTTCGCCTTTGCCTCCGGGTGAGGTTCCTGAAAGACCGTGAGCAGCGTCTTGTCATGCGCAATGCCTCGTGTCGAATCATATAGTCCCAGTTGTACCGCCAGACATATAAATCCCGTGCTCGCGAGGACAGGCAAGAACAATCTCGGCCACCTCTTGACCGTACTACCCATCAACGTCCTCGCAAATTTCGCCCATTCCTGTTCCCTCGCCAGCTTCAACGGCCTCCAACTCAGCGCAAATCCCGATATCAAAAAGAACATAGCCACCGCCGGATCTCCATCGCAAATCAACCGAACTATGGGAAGTCTCAGCCATTGCGTATACGAATTCCCCGTCTCTTGCTGTCGTTCGCCGGTATATCCCCATCCTATACTGACATCGTGGGAGGAGTATGCGAGATGGCAGATGAAGACGATGAAGGCTGCGACGCCGCGGAGGCCGTCGAGGTGGCCGGTTTGAGGATTGACGTCTTTCGTGGAGCGGAAGAGGGTGAGGTTTCGTGGATGAAACAGGTGAACGATCCAGGAGGTCCAGTGTCGCTTGCCCGCGCCGGTGGAGTCCAGCATCGCGAGCGTGACACGAAGGCGAGACACGAGGCAGGAGGATGTTGGAAGACGCGAATGAGGGAAGATCGAAGTGCAGGGATTCGACGGCGATGACTCAGCGGATTGAAGCCTGAGGCCGACACCCGTTCCGACTCAATTCGACGACAGATTCTGGACATATGAGTGGGAGTTGTACTTGTTCAAGATTGTTACGAGCATAACAAGTCCATCGAAGCTAGTATTACCCTACGGCATCCAACAAGACGATATCAAGAAGGTAATACAACGCCTCCGGTTGGTCCACGTCGGTAGGATCGGATGTCGATCAAAGGATCAACCTTGCGGACGAGTGCAACACGAAACCTACTCCGCTTCCTACAACCAAGCGGCGTTGTTGGATATCTCAAGAACGGTAAATTGCCCGTGAATCCGTTACTGCTCCTCCTTCCTTCCTACTCCCGTCTCCCCTCTCCAGACCACGATTGCTACACGAGATATGGGGTATGAGCTCGCCACATCCCGCTTAATGCCCTCGATCTAACACCATCAACCAGCTCAATCGCCTCAGACCCCTCCTCGGAGCCATACTACGATCTGGGCACCTACAAATGGACCGTAACCTCCGACTCTCCAAAGGCCCAACTATGGGCCAACCGAGGCCTCATCTGGGCCTACTCCTTCAACCACGAAGAAGGCATCAAATGCTTCAAAGAAGCCGTGAAACATGATCCATCCTGCGCCATCGCCCACTGGGGTGTCGCTTTCTGTTCCGGACCCAATTACAACAAAGCCTGGGCGCTCTTCGGGCGGGAAGACGTCTTGAAGTCCTCTCAACTCGTCAAAGATGCTCTCGACCGGGCGATTGAGCTATCGGCACAAGCGTCTCCTGCGGAACAGCAGTTGATCAAGGCGCTTGGTGCTCGGTTTCCGCCGGTGGGTACCATTCCGGATGACTTCTCTCCCCTGAATCGCGCGTATGCCGATGCCATGCGGCCTGTGTACGAGGCTCACCCGGATGATGTCGATGTCGCTGCTCTATTTGCGGAAGCATTACTGTGCATTTCTCCGCGCGGGCTGTGGGACTTGGACACGGGTAAGCCGACTGGTGATCACACCGTGGAAGCTCAGAAAGTCATCGAGAGAGCTTTCGAGTCTCCGGAAGGCTTCGCACACCCAGCCCACTGCCACCTTCAAATCCACCTCCTCGAGATGAGTCCATTCCCTGAGAAAGCCCTCCCCGCCGCCGACCGTCTCCGCGGCATGGTCCCCAACGCCTCCCACATGCTCCACATGCCCACCCACATCGATGCCGCAGTCGGCGACTATCGCCGGGGCATCCTCTCCAACGACGAAGCCATGGCCGCGGACGACAGATACTTCGCCAAACTCGGTCCCCTCGACTGCCTCCTCTACCGCGCCTACCGCGCGCACTACGTCTCTGCAAAACTCTACTCCTCAATCATGGCAGGCCGGTACCACGACGCTCTGTCCGCGGCGGCCAAAATGGAGTCCATCCTTCCCGAATACATCCTCACCGCTCCCTCCCGCCTTCCCCTCGCGGACTTGATGGAACCCTTCCTCGGCAGCAAAGCCCACGTGCTCATCCGCTTCGGTCGATGGGACGATATCCTCGCCTTACCCATCCCCTCGAATCGGGAACTGTACTGCTCCACGTACGCCGTAACGCTCTACGCGCGAGGGATCGCCTTCAGCGCGCTGAACCGCATTCCCGAAGCCGAAGCCAGCTACCAAGAATTCCTGCTCGCCCGCGAAAAAGTGCCCATGACCCGGCTGAACAGCATTCCCGTGCGTCAGTACAACGTGCTCGGCGTGGCGGAGAAGATGCTAGCGGGGGAAATCGCGTATCGTAAAGGGGAGTTCGACACGGCGTTCTCCACACTTCGTGAAGCAGCCGCTCGAGAAGATGGACTACAATACTCCGATCCGCCGCCTTGGATGCAGCCTGTGCGACATGCTCTGGGTGGACTGCTGCTGGAGCAAGGGAGGGTGGCGGAAGCGGAGAGGGTGTTTCGGGAGGATCTGGGGTGTGCGGAGGGGTATCCGAGACGGAAGGCGAAGTTGAATAATGTTTGGGGGTTGCAGGGGTTGCATGAGGCGCTTGTGAGGGGTGGGAAGGAGGATGAGGCGAGACTCTTGAAGCCGGCTTTGGATGTTGCGATGGCGGGTGCGGACGTGGAGTTGAATGTTTCGTGTTTTTGTCGGTTGGAGAAGGTGGGTGGGAAGGGATGTTGTTAGACGTGAGCGCTGGGACTGAGAACTCGGAATCAATCGCCGGAGAAGTATGGCGGTGGGATACATCGCTCTCAGTGCCTTCACAAGCCTTCGTTGGGCGTTCTGTCATTCGTCATTGATGAGCAAACCAATCTATCGCACTCATGACATACTGCAGCGTATCACCTTTACTCCGAGCGAGACATTCCCAATACACAAACAGAGCCGACCAACCATCATGGTCACCTCTCACATCCATTGCTCGCCTTCTCATCTAAAGCTTCGCCTCCCATCTCCCTCCTTCACCCCCATCCATCCATCAAATCACATTCCTCAACTCCTGCCCCGCACAAAACCTCCTCAAATTCTCCGCAATGAGCCCCTCACTGCCCTGCGGCCTCCCACCCGCCGCGTGCGGACTCACAATCGTATTCGGCGTCTTCCACAACCTCGACTCCGCGGGCAAGGGCTCCTTGGCGAACACATCCAGCGCCGCACCACCCAGCTTACCCGCATCCAACGCATCCGCCAGCGCTTCCTCGTCGATCGTCGTGCCGCGGCCGACATTCACCACCCATGCGTGATCTGGCAGTTTTGCGATTTTGGCGGCGTCGAGAGCGTTGTTCGTGCTCTCGCTGCCGGGGAGGATCATAATCAACGCATCCGTCTCGGCGAGCGTAGCGTCGAGATCCTGGTCCGAGACGACTTGGATTCCGTTTCTGATACCAGCGGACCTCGCCACACCCGTGACTTTCGCTCCCAGTCCAACCAAGCTCGGCGTCAACGCTTTGGCGATATTGCCGAACCCCCAGATCGTCACCCTCGCATCCCTCAGGGTGGTGAACTTCCCCTTCGGTCGATCAGGCTGCGGACCGCCCAGATGACCCGGCCACTTCCCCTGCAACTGGTGGTCCCTCATCTCATAAAACCGTCTCGCTGCATTGAGGAGGAGAGCAAGAGCATGTTCCGCGACGGTATAGTCATGCAGAGAAGATCCCGTGGTGACGATGACGGACTTGTCGAAACCCGCGGCGAGAACATCGTTGGGTCCCGCGGCGAGGGACTGGATCCACTTGAGATTCTTCATGCGGGAAGCGGCATCTTTCAGGTTGTCGGCCGTGTTGGTCCAGGTGATGAGGATTTCGGCGTCGATGAGGTCCTCCGGGATGGGTTGTTTGACGTCGTAGGCGTGCAGGGTGGCGGAGAAGCCGGCGATGGAGGTTGTGTCTAGGACGAGGGAGGTTGGGTAGAGGAGCTTCATGTTGGATGTTGTCTTTCTGGTCTATTGTGGGATTGGTGTCTTTTGGAGAAGTGAATAAAAGTGAGGTCGAGTTCGAGTTCACATTGGAACTGATGCCAAGGCGACGGTCGGCAATTAGATCGGGGGAACATCCCTGCTGCTATTGATTTAGGCATTTGTCGGCGCTCGGCTCGGCGTCTGCTTCCTTCCTTGTTGGGCGTAGCGTGGTTTTGGGAGACGTGTTCGAGTTTCACCGCCAATGAGTTCCTCTTCGTTACGAGAAACATATATCTGTCTTCGTGGTGACTGCGAGACTGCACCGTGCCGCTTGGAATCTGGTCAGTCTGGGTCGGACACTTTGCTACCACCATCGAGCGCGAGCTCATTGAAGACGACGGTTCGCAGCAGGAGACAATCCCAGCGATGATGTGCGCATTGAAGCGGTCTACGAAACAACACTCTACAAGCACATTCCTTGAACGAAAGAGCTGAAAGACCCTCAACGACCTGGTCGATGTGTTGTCCAGGTCCTCCCTTCTCCGGTCGGCCTCACCAAGCCGACGCCCCGGTAAATGCCTCCGCCCCGACCTGTTTCCCAGCATCATTCATCATCTCAATCAGCTTCCGACTATCGCCACACTGCCTGATATCTCTCGTGCCGTCGATGAAGTGGATGAAGCTGCCATCGGGATTCATCGGATATCTCTCCGGCGTGCCGTCCGCCCAGCAGAGAATCGTCTACATCCTCGTCAGCACATCCCCCAGCAGTCGGGCAGTATGCGGATTACTCACCTTGTGCAGATAATCCAAACAATGCGGCCAATGCCCATTGTCATGATAATCTAGCCCAGGATCCTTCCCATCGCGCGCCATTTGGATGGCATGTCTCATCGAGGAGAGGCAATGCAATTGATGAAACCTGCGAGTCAAAGTCAGAGGAGAAGTTGCACATGCGGCCACAGCGACTGAAAAGCTCACATCGAAATCGAAGTCTCCATCAGCTCTCCATCCAATCTTGGATCCTCCAAATCCAGAGTCGTGGAGTTTCCTTCCATTCCCTCCCACAAGTGGTCGAACTCGTGCGCCACGCTTTGAAAGCGGAGATCTTGTGGTCCGTAAGGCGCCTCGAAGGCGAGTTTGTGTTGGCATTTGATGTCGTCCGCTGGATCTTGTTGCAAAGCGGAGATGGAGAGGAGGATGATGACTATTGTCTGGAGGATCACGCAGACGGTGAGCATGCACGTCGATGTTGGTGCTAGTCGTCGGCGAGTCCGTTGCAGGAATGTGAGGCGTTGGATGATCGGGTGGTGTTCTTCTTCTCCGGAGTGCCTTGCATCTTCGTCGGGGATTTCGGTGTATTTGCTTGACATGTTTGTGATTTTGCTCAATGGAGCTATCAGTGGCAAGGCAGCGAGGACATTGGTAAGAAGCTGTCATTGTGAGTGGAGTTCGAAACCGTTCGTGTCTCGATATGGGTGTCAATAAGCTGATATGAACAAAGGAGGCCCGTCAACTTCAGCAATTGTGGCTAGAGATCGCGAGTCTCTAGACAGTGTCTTTGTTCCTTTCTCGATCTCCTACGCCGACTCTCTGGATGTACATCATCTTTACGAAGCTGAACATCGGCCATGAGATAGGCAAACTTTCTGCCAACGCGCTGGTACGGAGTCGATTAATGAGTTGAACAATTACAACGAAGTGAGGCAATGCTCACAAGGGGCAGCAACTGCCGTCGCAGCCGCGAAAACCCAACACAGCCAACATGCAAGGTCGATTTCGAGAAGAGTATCCACAAAATTGGAGCACAGTGGATAGACTGACCGATAGGCGCTTGCAACACTCCACCTACCGTCTTGGCCAAGGACTTCCAAGGCTTGCGGCGCTTCCTTCGCTCTTCTCGATGATGACTATGGTCCGCAGCAATGGAACGCGGAATCTATGGGTGTTTATATGAATTCGCCATGTCTTCCTTTGGAATTCACCGTTGCGGTGCTTCCCCATCAACGACATGCAACGACTTCTCACCTTGGCACTGGCCGGCCTCGTAGCCGCAACGCCATCAACACTCCACGCCCGACAAGACACTTCGCCATGTGCGGAGTTGAGCTCTGCATACGATGACTTTGTGTCCGCGGACGTCGCTCTCGCCTGCTTGCGATCTGTACCACTACGATCAACAAAAGTCCTCCAATCTCAACTGACCGGCCTGAAAACATTTCTCGAGTTTCAAAGCGATCTCGACTATCTCAACGCTAGCGACATCGCCGCTCGACTGTACCCTTCAGTCGATCTGCTTGGTGGCCTCAATACTCTGGAAGATCGACTGGACTCCGACTTCTACGACAACGAATACGACTTTCAGCTGGACATTGCCCGACTGTTTGCGTCCGCGTATGATGGCCACTTGGTGTATATACCCGATATCGTGGGCGTCTTTGGCTTCAGGAGAGCGCAAAATGGTGCGCCGTTCGACCTCATCTCAGTGTCGTCGGACGGGAGCGAACTGCCGGAGGTCTACGCTGCGAGAGACGCTGCTGCTTTATCGGCTGGAGGATCGTCTGATCTTTCGCCCATCTCAGAGATCAACGGCGGCAATGTGCAGGACTATCTCATCGAACAAGCAGCTTTGACAGGATCGTTCCATGATCCTGACGCAAACTATAACCAGCTGTTCGCCCGTCCACTTTCAGACGGATACTACGAGGACGGCAATTTTGCAGTTCCAGGCATTCTGTTCGACGAAGCCAGCGACACCACTCTTACGTTCAGCAATGGTTCGGAGCAAGTTCTCCAGACTATTGCTCGATCGAACGTCACTGACCTGTCGCTGGAAGGTCTCACAGACGGCGAGAGCTTGTTCGAGCGCTGCTGTAGCCAGCCCTCTGAGCTTCGCGGGGTCTTCGAGTCGGCGTTGTCGAACGGAGAAGCTACGGAGGAGATGATGAGTTGGGCCAAGGCTCGCGCTGGCCCTCGTGTTGCTGTCCATTACCCAAGACACCCGCTCGTAAAGAGACAAGCCGACGACGGTCTGGTCAGCCCGGGCTTCCCACAGCCGTCGGTCAATACTAGTGATGGATCGCTCGTTGGATACTTTTCTGAGTCTGACGATGATTTGGCGATATTGGTCCTACCTACTTTCGCTGTTGGACTGACGGACCTTGCAACGCTGGACATAGACCTTGCGGTTGTGGATGAGTATATCGAGGCTCTCGCAACTTTCCTCGATGAAGCCAGTGCAGATGGTCGGTCTCGCTTGATCATCGATCTTCGAGGCAACGGTAATCAATCTCCACTTGACATTTCTGAAACCATGCTAACATCACTCCCTCTCCCAGGCGGCGGTCTAGGCTACCTCCCCCACGAGATCTTCCGCCAACTCTTCCCCTCCGCCTCTCTCCCCTCCGACCTCTCCAACTTCCGCGCCCACCCCCTCTTCAACCTCATCGGCTCAACCGTAACATCCTTCTACACCACCTCCCCCTCCGCCGACCTCCTTTCCGACCTCCGCCCCTCCTTCGGCACCTTCGGTTTCGACTCCACCCAACATCTCGACCTGACCAACTCGTCCTTCACCTCCTGGCGCGACTTCTACGGCCCCGTCAGCGTCCCATCTCTCGAATCCGCTGAATTTACTAAGATCTCTCGACCAAACTACACGGACTCGCAACAAACCGCTCCAATATACCTCACCCGTCTCAACCCCCGAACCACCCAAGTCTTCTCAGCCTCAAACATCATCCTCCTCCAAGACGGCGCCTGCGCCTCCGCTTGCGCTCTCTTCTCCGAATTTCTCAAGTCCGCCGCTCCCGACGGTCCCGTCCGACAAGTCGTTCTCGGCGGCCGCCCTCAGACCGGTCCAATGCAAAGCGTAGGCGGCATCAAAGGCGGCCAGCTCGGAGTCTTCGAAGCCATCGCCCTCCTCGCCGGCGGAGGCGCGATCCTAACTCCCATCTCCGCGCAAACCTTCGCGGCAGACTTCGGAGCCAACACGATCGAAAGCGCCTTGCAAGCCGTCGATCGCGCGGTTCCAGGGGCCGCGGCGGTGAATTATCGGA
Organism: Zymoseptoria ardabiliae STIR04_1.1.2; assembly: GCA_000223765.2. Lineage (NCBI taxonomy): Eukaryota > Fungi > Ascomycota > Dothideomycetes > Mycosphaerellales > Mycosphaerellaceae > Zymoseptoria > Zymoseptoria ardabiliae. The sequence continues at coordinate 48,145 of AFIV01000104.1, read as the reverse complement.
ATTCGGTCCGGATGGGAGATGAGAGTGTTACGCCGCTGCAGTATTTGTATGAAGCGGCGGATTGTAGGCTGTGGTATACGGTGGATATGTTGGCGTCGCAGGAAGTGTTGTGGCGGAAAGTGGCGGCGGTGGGGTTTGATGGTGAAGAGGATGCGTGTGTGGACGGGTCGATCGGGCATCCTTCTACGACGGCGGGTGGAGAGGGAGCGGACGTGGATGTTCCGGAGAATGCGAGGAGTGAGGTTGGGGTGAGGATTAGTGAGGAGAGTCGGGCTGGGACCGGACCTGGCAGTGGTTCTGGCGGAGGAAATGGCGGAGGAGCCTCTGATGGTGTCGATGAAGAGGGCACTGCTTCGACGGGGAATGTTTCGGCGTGGGTTCTACTGGCTGGTCTTGCATTTGCCAGACTCATGGTCTGAGTGATAGACTGCGAAATGAACAGTTTGAGGCCACCTTCGAACAAAATACGCTCGAGCCCTTGGCGACGTACTGTCTCATCCATTATTACACCGCTTCGTGTCCGTATTCTACATGTACGGACGGCATATGTATCAAATTGTTGTGGGTATCATCAATCTCATATCTATACACACCATAGCGTCCTGCTTCACAAAACAGGTCGTGCCACCCATGATCCCTCCACCCCTTCCCAACCCCATCCCCCTCAGACCTCCGGCCCCTCCCAAACCGCCACCTCCCTCGAAAACGCACAAAACCAAAACGGTCCCGCAGCCCACCCTCCCCTTCTATCCCTCACAGCAACACCAGTCCGTTCCAACCAACCCAACGCCAACAAAATCTCCCACTCCCACAACTTCTCCCCATGAAACACCGCCATGCCCCTAGCCGTCACACCCGGTCGAAAAACCAGCAAATGCAACAAACTCCTCAACACCATATCCCAGACGTCGTGGATGAGATTGCCGTGGATGTCGACCCAGAAGGGGATTCGGGGGCCGAGAGTTTGTTCACCCGGGAATGGCAGGGGAGGGAACAAGGGAATCGGCACACCCGTTCGTAAGCCGTGGTGAGGGGAGAAATTGGGAGTCTTTTCGTACACGATCGGAAAGCGGAGGCGGGACATGTCGACTTTCTTTGTCTCGTAGGAGTCGCCGCAGTAGCCCCAAGGTGAGAGGCGGGGGAACGGGGCGTCGAAGTCGTCGGTGATGGCTGGGAGCATGGTCTTGACGCGGATGAGGCCTTGGGCGACCATGTTCGTGAGGACGAGGTACTCCGGGTCGGTAGCGGCAGGGATCAAGTCGAGGGTGTTGTTGTACTCAAAGTGGGCACTGATAGTCGACCAAGCTTGAGCAACGAAGCGGAGGAAGCGAGACTCGTCAGGGCGAGCAGGCCAGCGACGGAATTGAGCGAGAACATCATTGTGGACTTGGAAGTTCCGACCAGGCAAGTGACGACCTTTCTTCTCCTGGGCGAAAATGTGGTTCTCAATCATCCAGGTAGTGACCTTTTGCAGAAGATTGGGGTTGAACATGCGAAGCTTCTTCGCGGCGGCTTCGGCATTGTAGTAACGTGCCTTCGTAACAGCCACAGCGCGAACCCAAGACTTCAGCAGCAGAAGATTGTCAATCGCCTCATCGCCAGGTTTCAATTGCCGAGTGAGCGGGACACCGTAGTGGAAATTAGTCGCAAGATACTTTCGTGCGACGTCGGTCGTGGCGGCAAAGTACTCGTCCAACCGCAGACTGTACGGCGCGGCAGGCTCCTCGATCTGGAAATTCTCAATCACCGCAGCTCGTGTGGCGAGTAGATCCGGCTGTTTCGGTTGTTCGACTCGCTGGCGTGGTCCAGTAGTTCCAGTCGCAGGAACCAAAGGCGTGATGTGCTCAAACACCCAGTCAAACAGAGCTGGCCAATCCGTATTGGCGAGATTCGCAAAGTCAACTCGCGGCAATTCGTTCCTCTCATAGGCCTCCAAGAACGGCTCATGAATGGCGTCCCTGATCTTCTGCACTTCCTCGGTGCGATTCCTCCGGACATGCACCCATCGACGTCGCAAAAACTCGCCATCATACCGGAAGCTCAACGCATGGGCGACGAGATTCCAGTTGAGTCGATCTTGGTTGATGCCGCCGCAGAGAGAAGCGACCAACGCATATGCGACCACAAGCCGGTCGCCATCCTTGAACAAGGCACCACTCTGGCGATCTCGCTTCCGAATGTCTCCAGAAGCCAGCTTTGGCTGTTGCCTCCTCTTCCGCGCCAGCTTCGATGCTGCATCAGGCTCAGATCCGTCCGACGCTGCATCGCTATCATCCATTCCCTCGGATTCCTCCAGCGCGGCCTCGTCCTCGACAAAAGACGGGTCCACTCCGGTGTCGTCAAGCGGTTGCTGAAAGGACACCTGCTTCGGCCGGCGATTTCGTTTCGCTTTGCCAGTGATCTTAGAAATTTTAGTTCCAGCGACTTGGTTGGAGCCCAAAGTCGTGACTGGTCCTTCCTGCTGCTCAGTCTGCTCAGCTGACGAAGAATCGGAGGAGTACAGATCGAGAGATTCGAGGTTTGGAACTTTGAGGTTGACGAGCAGTCTCTCCGTGGCTGGCAGAAGTGGTCTCAGCTTGCGGCCGACGCTTGGATTCCCAGCCTGGTCTTGGGACTGGTTCTTCAGCATCTTGGCTGGTTGAGAAGGAGCAATAATCGCCACCGTTGCGAAGGTACCAGAGTTCTCATAAAAGACTTGAGCAGGGCACATCAGCAAAGCAGCATGTTGACGTTCATAATGATCAACCAGCGAGCTGATGTACTCCGAGAAACTCCTCTTGAAACGCGGCACATCAAAGCGTAGTCGCCGTGAAATTCTCGACTTATCCGTCTTCGGCTGCATCGCAGCATACAGATCATGGCGATAGCTCGCAATCTGCATGGTTCCTTGCATCTTCGCCTGCTCCGCGGAGACGTCCCCATCGGAATCGGAGCCGTCGGACGAGCTGCCGTGGCCGCGAACCTTGAGGGGCTTCTTCGTGAAGATTCGCTTGGGTGTAGGCGCGGGATTGGCCATGGGTACGACCACACTGACCAAATTGGATTTGACGACCACCGTCTCGTCGAGTGGAAAGTCCTGGATGGGATTGACTCCGGCTGGGCGTGGTGGTTTGCGTGGATATTTTCGAGGCGTGCTGCCGGAAGGGGTCCACTCGTCTTCAAGCATGGGATCATCCTCCTCAATGTCAGCGGTTGGTGCCCATTCGGGGTCAACGGTGGTGTCCTGGTCGAGCGCAGGGACATCGGCATCAATGTCAGCATTGTCCTCGGCGGCCTTATCCCTCTCGCTATCAGCACCTGCTGCAGCATTCTCGGCGTTGCTCGTCTCCACATCTTCTGCCGCCAACTCGCCCGTCTCCTTCGCCGCATTTTCAGCCCCTGCCACAACTGCCACGTCTGCCTTTTTCGCCACAGGTGTTGAGCTCTGACTGTACGGCCGAAAGATATTCAACAACGGAGAAACCTGCACCGGGGTCGCAACTACCACAGCAGGCCGTGGAGTGCCCTGATTGCCAAAGACCGGCGCCCTCGGAGTGGCAGTCGGGCGCCGCGCAGATTTTGCGCCCATTGGTGCATCCTTCTTGCCACCGGGACCACGCACAGCAGTCCTCAATGCGCTACTCGCGGGAGGCAGACCACGAGACCATCTCCCCCCTCCGCGGTGGTGAAAAGTCTCGTCTGGGTGGGAGTTGACATAGGCTGCTGAGAACAAAGCCTCCCCAGATTTAGCCGTCGACGGTGGCTTCTCAGCGACCCCTGGGTTATGAAGGTTACCGGAAGTTTGGGGAGTGCTCGCGCTCGCGTTCCGCTCCGTGTATGCGACGTATGCTATATTGGCTGGATGTGGTCCGCGTGCATAGTTGCCATTGCCGCGGTTGTGAAAGATTTCATCTGGATGTGCGAGCACATAGTCATAGGTGTAGGTTGGAATTCCGCCGGCCATGGTTGTTCTCGGCGGCTCGATCGCGGCCTTCGCAAGAGGCGGAATTGGGGTGAGACCAGCTGGCGACTGCGACTCGTTCACCTCATCGGTTACAGACGAAGCGTCGTTCGCCACGGAGAGTGGTGTGTTGACTGTTGATGCGGATTGATTAGCTGCTCCGGCGGCAGCATCTTTCTCCGGCTCGACTGCGCTTGTTCCAGGTGTTCCAAGCGTCCCGCTAACCGGAGCAGAGGCTGTGGGCTGATCGACGTTCTCGGCAGCAACTGGTGTGTGAGCTATCGCACTTGACACTGCAGGTCCACTCGTCGCCTTAGTAGACATGGCAACATCCCACTTTGGCCTGTGCTTGAGCTGCTTGGGTTTTGGTCCCTTGCAGTACCGACCTCCACCTCGGTGGTAGAACTCCTCGAACGGATGGGCGTCCACATACGCTTTGTCGTAAGTTGGTGGAGGGGCGTAGCCTGCTTGGCCGTGAAGTGGTGTTGCAATGGCTGGAGTCGAGGTGGAAACAGTAGGTGTCTGGACTGCAGGTTGAGCCAATGACGTGGATGTGCCCGCCGCCGTGAGTGACGGTGTGACCAGAGGCGCAGGCGCAGACAATTCTGCTCCATTCGGGCTCGTCTTGACGACTTTGGGAGTCTTGACACCTCCAACAGGCTTCTTGCCGCGAGAGTACCGCCCGAAACCGCGGTGGTAGAATTCTTCGCCCGAATGTGCGATCACGTACTCCTTATCGAAGGTCTCGACCGTCCGAGAGGGCACAATGCTTTGCTTCGAGGCTGTCGCGTTGGCCGAGCTGTCTTCGATGACTGGGTTTGAAGTGCTGACAGGAGGGCCTGAAGTCGGTACCGGTCCTGGAGTCGAAGTGTCCGCTGTTGGTGCATTGCTGAGCGGAGGCTCGGTCGGGGCAGACGGTCCGATAGCGGTAAGTTTCCCACGCGGCGACGGGAGCTTGACGATCAGACTCTGCTTCACCGGCAAGGTCTTTCCACGAGAGCTCGCCGCACCAGCGGTCGTACTCTTGGCCGGAGTAACAGGCGGATCAGCTCTCTCCCCGGCACTCTGCTTCTCAGCAATCCCAGCAAAATGCCGTCTCAAAAGCTCCACCCTCCCCTTCTCCTCCCTCGACAACTCCTCCTCAGCCTCCTTCTTCTCCAACCACTTCAACTCCTCCCCAACCCAAGGTTCAAACCCATTCAACGCATCCTCTCGACTGCGAAACTGTTCCCGTATCAGGGCTTCCATGCGTCTGTGGTCTTTCTCGGATTTGCGGCCGCGTTTCTTCTGGAGGGTGGCGATTTCGTTGTTGAGAGCTGTGAGGCGGGTTGCGGGCGAGGGGAAAATCTTGAAGAGGATGTCGTCGTCGTTGATTGAGAATAAAGATGGAGGGGCGAAGGTGGGGGGAGGATTGAGGGTTGTCTGATTTGATTGAATTGGGAATGGCGGCTGAGCGGTGTATGCGGCCGCAAATGCGGTGGTCTGAATTGCTGGACTGGGGTTGACTGCCGGCGGGTAGACAAGAGATGTGGGCGGAGGACCAGCCTGTATGGGTTGCGTCGCAGGAGGGTGGGCATTGGGAATCGTAGTGGACGTCAGCGTCCCGAATTTCGGGCCCGCCAGTGCATTCAGTGCGGCCTGCGCCGAGGTTGTCTGCGTCGTGAAAGCGTCTGAAGCGGCCAGAGTGCCCGGAGCATTAGAAGACTTTGGCCCTTTATTCAACAGCACACCAAAGATAGGGCTGGTCTCATCCTCCACAGGTCTCGATGGCTCCATCGACTGCGAATTGCCTTGTCCGAGACGAAATCTGCTGTATGTGCCTTGAGCAGCGTCTATCGGGGTCCCGTTCACCCTCCAAGCATCGTTTCCATTGGTGCCTGGCTCGACGGATTTGACCTGTGTCGTGGTGGGTCCGGGAAACGTAGCTTGAGTTGCTCTCTCGCCTTCAGACAAAACTGGCACACTGGCCTGGAAAGCACCCACACCAGCAAAGGGACCGACCGCATCGGGTATTGGGTTTCTTTTCTGCTTCTTTTTCGGCGGACCGGATGATGTCTCGCTCGAAGTCCGGACGGGAGCCGCAGCGGACTCTTGGATCGGAGCATCAGTCACCTCGATCGAAGCCTGAGAAGATCTCTGCACAGGCTGTTGGGCTGAGGGAGCAATGAGCTGTTGAGCCGCTAGATCTGTAGGCTCCTGTAGTGGTGGCGCGGCAAAATTCTGGACTGCCGGCGTAGCAGGCCGTTCAACGTCTCCAGCATCAAGCTCCTGAACGCGCGGTGCAACAGGCTCCTGAACTTGTGGCGCGATAGGCCTCTGTACTGCCGGCGTGGCAGGTTCCTGGACTGCTGGTCCACCACCCTCCTGTCCCACGTCCCCACTCAGCCCTTTCGTCACATCCAACGCCATCCCAATCCTCGCCGTCCTCCTCCGGCTACTCTTCGGCGCAAACCTCGGCCCGCCCACGTCCTCAAACCACTTTATCTCCCTCAATCGCTCCGTCTTGACAACCGCAATGAGCGTATTCCTAGGTCGTCCACGGGAGACGAAATTTTCGAGTTTGAGGTTACGAGCGCCGGGCGGGTTGATATATATCCCTGGTTCGCTGCGGGTGAGGATGGAGGATTTGAGGGATGCCACGCGGTCTGGTGGGAGGTCTTCGGCGGGGATTGTTGGAGCGTCCAGGCGGGCATTCTTGGTAGGTCGTTGAGGGGAGGCGGAGAGCTGTGCTTCGGCAGCGTCACGTTTCCTGCTGGTGGTGAGTTCTGCTCGGATTTTCCGCTCGGCGGTCAGTTGGGCGAATTTGTCGAACTCCTCGTACTCTTCTTCAGGGATCTCGGTGCGCTTTTTGACTTTCGGCACGTTTTTACGGCTCGCTGCGTCTTTCCTTTTGTAGGGTCCTCGGGGTCCTCGTCTCTTCGACTTTGCGTCTCCTGGCAGTCTCCAGTCCGAGCCGAGGGAAGGTCCAGGGTTGCCATCACTGTCAAGCGGTGTGAACTCTAGAGCATCGTCGAGGATGCTGATGTACGGGTATGCATTCGGCAGCATCGCTGGATTGGCAGAGATCGACTCAGAATTGGCAGATGGAGCTGCGTCTTCATCGGCAGGTTGTGCTGAGTCTCTCTCGACGGCAAGGTCATCGTCTGGATTCGAAATCCGGCGAGGACGCCGATGTCCACGATCTGCGAGCAATGTCTCATATTCAGCCGCCTTCGCAGTCTTCTTCCTCTGTCGCTTGCCCGACGACGTAATCGTAAGAGCTTGATCTGCATCAACCTCGCCAGCTTTCTCGGACTCGGAACCTGAGTCGAGTTCTTCGGCGGTGGGGACCTGATAGGACACTCGCTTGCCAGTCGAACGTCTCTTCCGCGTCGAAGGCATTGTGTTCGTCTCCGAAGGCTCTCCTTCATCGACATCGACATCGTCATCCGCATCGTCGACAACATCATCATCCGCGTCGTCGTCGAAAATGATCTCTGCATCATCGTCGACGATATCCTCATCCAAGTCCTTGTCTCGCTTCTTATATGGAGCACGTTTGGACATCTTCCTTCCAGCGGCCTTTTTCGCCCTCGATTTCGCCTTTGCCTTCTGCTGAGCCTTTTGCCGTATTTTCATACGTTTCGTAAGGTGCACGGCAGCGATACTGTCCGGATCGCGCTCTGTCCCATTCTCGGCGGCATCTCCATCGCCTCCAGCGCCGTTCTCGCCAAACGCCTCAGCATCGCCATCAGCATCAGAATCGGAGTCAATCTTATCCTTCACATTTCCATGCCTCGTCCAAGCGATGCGATCTTCCTGATTAGGTTCACGCAGCAATTGAATAGCACGAGCGGTCCTCGGAGGTCCAGTTCGCATGCTGACCAAATTTCCCTCTGCATCTTGGACTCTCGCAGTCAGGCGGCGGATACAGCCATTTTCGGCAAGTCGGTGAACAGCACGCAGGTAGATCTTGGTCTCTCGGGACATGGCATGAATGCCAATGCCAGTGCGCAAGTCGTCCATGGTTTTGATACCACCATTCTCCCGCAGCATGCGCATCGTCTCGTCAAACCAGGAGGAATAGAATATCATGGGCTTCTTGCTGCCATTGATCATTGGGTCTGTACCTTGCGTGACCTGCTCGCCCGCAAATCGCTTGAGTCGAAGAAAACTTGTCTTCTGTCCGGAAGCGCTGACGGGTTCCTTGGTGATGTATCCATTCTCCGTGAGCCGGTCGGTGCGCAGAGGGACGGAGCGTTTATCTTGATCAGTCTGCCTGGTCGCGGTGGGTTGAGTGATACCAGCGCGACCTGCGGCGGCGATGACCAGGAGAAGTTCCCATTGTCTGATTGGAATTCGAGCCGGGTCGATGCCATGGCCGGTGATGGACTTCCAGACTTGTTCTTCTGAGGCGTAGAGGGTTGATTGGAGTAGTGAAGTGTTTTCGGGTTGAGATTCGTCCGATTTCACTTCAACGTGCTCATGCTGTGCCAGTTGATCGATGATGGAAAGGAGCAATGGCTCGTCGACGACAGTCTGCTCATCTTGCGCATTTCCGCCCGAGTTGCCGTCTTCGTTTTGTGGGGGATTCTGGTCTGGTACTGTCGATTTATTCTTCTCCTCGTAGTACGTGCGGACAATTGGCTCGAGTCTTGACGCTGCGAATCCTGCATCTCGTCAGTCTCCCGAGTCAAGCAATTGACGCAAAGTACCAATTCTTTTGCAATGCCGTGCTGTCCGCTCGAACTCGCGCCCTTCGTGAATTTTGCAGATGAAGTCACAGAAAGATGAGTATCGCATACCATTGTCACCGGCGAGGCCAATCTCATCCACCAGCTTCTCGATCAATTCCTCCATGATCACGCATGTCGCTGCTCGGCGTGATGTCGAGAGTCGATTGGATTGTGAGTGAATGTGGTCGTGGGTGGATGGGCAGAATGGTCAAGTGGGTTGAGTGAGCAATTCGCGTCGCAGTTTGGTGGCGGGGCAGATCGTTCAAGCTGGCCGAAGTTCAGCCGGCTTTGCGAATGGGTTTGCACATGCGAAAGTGCAAAACGATCGTGAAATGCACAGATCGGTATGGCTCGTGGCCTGAGGGATAATAGAGCATGGGAAAATCGCTGACAGAATTGGTATGCAAGTATCAGAGTCGGTCAGCGGACCATAATGTAGTATCGGGATCTCAAGATTTGAAGGCAAACAACGCATATACTGCATTGGAGCAGAAGACGGGCCTCATTTGATCCGCATTATCTCCTATAGAACACGCTGCTCTGGACTCATGGGCTCCATATCAAATGCACAACCTCCAACGCCTCGCTAAATCGACTGAACAACCACTTCCACCCCATCAATCCAACCTCGCCCTCTTCCCCTCCCCATCCCTCCCGCCGTCATCTTCCCTCCTCCTCCTCTCCCCAACAGGCGCCGAATTCGCCCCCGTCGTCTCCTTCCCACCATACGCGCCACCCCTCTCATCCGGTCGAAACCTCTCGTCCAACCCCTCCCCATCCCTCGCCTTCCTGCCTCCGAGATCTCCCCACCGACCCGTATCCTCACTCTTCAAATCTCTATACCTTGTCCCCCCCTTCTTGCCCAGCTTCGTCATGTCTCTCATCCGCATACTCTCCGGCAGTAACGACTTGTCGCCCGTCTCATCCACAAATTTTCTCCCCGCCACATCTCTGTTCAACGCCGCCCTGACCTCTTCATCCATGTCCTCCTGCTCCGCGTTGAAGAATGCTCCTTTGTGGAAGTACTTCTGCATGTATCCCATCTTACCCTTGTCCGCTCGCTCCTCTTCTTGCTTCGCGATGAATTCTGCATCGGCAGCTTCCCTCTCCGGTGTACTCATGTTTCTTCGCCGCTCAACTTCCTCCCTCTCCTTCTCCTTTGCGATCAACGCTTCCCTATCTCGTCGTACTCGTTTCAGTTCCCGTAATTTCCACGCCGCTCGCTCGGCTTCCGGATCAAGGTCGTCTGTATCGTCCACCTCATCCTCAGGCGCGACATCGTCATCGTCCCAGGCTTTCTTTCCCGCAGCTCGTAGTGCGGCGTCTCGTTCAATTTGTGCTTGGAGCAAAGCGTCGGCTTTCTCCTGTCGTATTCGTGCTTCGTCTTCCGCAGTAATGACTGGATCGATCTGTTGTTGGGCGCGTTTCGCTTTGGAGATGAATTTGGGCGCGAGCATGGGTTTCTTGGGTTCGTCGTCTGAGGAGCTGTCTTCTTCTGATGAGCTGTCGTAGTCGTCCTCTTCTTCTTCCTCCTCCTCTCCCTCGTCCTCTCCACCATCTTGCGCATCCTCTTCATCTGAGGATTCCGACGCCGTCACAAATCCTTCTAGGTCGACGTCGGGTTGAGCAGCTTTCGGTTCGACCGTGGAGATCTTTGGGTTGGCGAGGTCGACGGCGAGCTTCTTCGGGAAAGAGGTCACTTTGGGTGCGGGTGCTCTTGCTGGTGCTGCCTCTTCCTCCTCGTCTGAGTCACTCTCTTCTTCTGATGGGGCATCCTCGACGAGCGCTTTGCCAGGGAAGTATCGTGTTGGTTTCGCAGGCTGCTTGGTCATGCGACTTGACGGAGGCGGCATGTTGGCGGTGGTGTGTGGGAGGTGAAGGAAGAAGGAGGATGTAAACGCTCCGAAGTCCGATGTGGCATGTGCAGATCTTGGAGAGTTTTGCGGCGAGTGTGAGGTCTTCCTCAGGAGCACAACGGGTATATCGAGCTCCTCTCCAATTCCATATAACAGACGCTGCGATTGGGAAGATTTCCAGCCAGTTCAACCGGGTCAGGAAGAGAGACTGCTTGTGAGATCCAGATCTTCCCCGAGAGTTTTGCGGGGAACGTGAGGGCAGAGTTCCTGAATGCTGAACTTTCTCAAGAGTACGACTGCGAACAAAAATCATCTTTGCGGCTTCTTCCACCAGACACTCAAAATGCCTCACAAACACACGCGCCGCAACGATGGCGACCAGAAGAAGTAGGCCATATTGCATACATGTCTACGAACCCGCCCGCTGACCACAAAACACCCACAGCTTCAATCTCCCTCCGACCATCCTCGCGAAGCCCCTCCCGAACTACGAGAAAACCGAGAAAACCTCTTTGAGGCGCGGACAGAGAAAAGCACCACAGAGAGAACACCAACCCAATCTCAAGCGAAAGCGTCAAAATGGCGGCGGAACGACAGACTACGGAGCGGACGACACACCTCGGGCGTTCGCCCGACTCATGGATCTCAGCGCCGGAAAGAAAATGCGCAGCGGACTGGACAATGGCGAAAGCAAAAAGGCCGTGAAGAAGAAGCGAAAATTGGAAGACGATTCTGCGAAAGCCGCTGCGGGAGGAAAGTCTATACCGGCGAAAGAGACAGAAGCAGCAGCAGCAGCCGTTTCGTCAGCACCACTACCCGCACAACTCAAAATCCAACCCGGCGAGCGTCTCGCGGACTTTTCTGCTCGTGTGAATCAGACGTTACCTATGGGCGGCCTCACGAGGAAGGGAGGCGCAGGACAGGAGCGAGTCACGAAAACAGAGAAGAGGATGAAGAAAATGTACGCCGAATGGCGAACAGAAGAGCAAAAACGAAAGGATAAATTGGAAGAGCTTCAAGAGCTTCAAGAGCAGCAAGAAGACGAAGATGAGGAGTTGGCAACAGAACACGGCGGGCAACAAATTCGACTGTCCACAGTTGGTCGCAAAGGCAAAAGAGCGCGCATGGTCGGTGAAGTTAGTGACGACGAAGATCCCTGGGCGGTGCTGAAGGAGAGGAGGGAGAAACCGAGAGGACTGCATGATGTTGTGCTGGCGCCGCCGACGATCAAGGTCGTGCCAAAGGAGAGGTTCAAGGTGAGGGATGGTGCGAAGGTGGAGGTTGCGAATGTTCCGGGAGCGAGTGGCAGTTTGAAGAGGAGAGAGGAGTTGGGAGAGGCGAGGATGGAGGTTATTGAGCGGTATCGAGCGATGATGAAGGCGGCGAAGACATGAGAGAGCGAGCGTGGACAATTGAGTGGACCGACTCAGCCGCGAAACGCAGATTCATGCCATCGACAAATATTGTCTTGCTACACTTCACATCGCATGCATGGAGATTTACGATACCAAGTGCTGAATATAATCAATGGCCAGTCAGTACTCTGCCTCCACTCCCCAACAAGGCATTGAAAAAGTCACAGCAGAACGAAGAAACTGAGCGAGAAGAGAAGTCCACGCAAACAACGAGTTATATCTGTATATACTCAAGCCCGCAAGGTAAAGTGTACAAAAAAGCAGCGCAAGAAAGGTTGTCGAAGAGGAACCCTCAGTCGCGCGCTCGGGAATGAAATCATTCTGGCCCTGGATGTCAATCCCGTCTCGCGACGAGAAACAATCCGCGACCCTTCATTCCCATATCTCCATCCCAAAAGTCATCTCAGAAGGAGTTTTTTTTTTCCCAGCAAAGCAAAAAATAATCAAAAGCTCGTCGGATCGTTTCCGGCCAAGCCACACCATCTATCTCATCCCCTCGTAGAGAAACTCTCTACTGCATAGAGCAAGAACCCGACATGGCAACCGGGCTAACACGGCCGCGCTGGAGGGTGCACGAGCCGGACATGGCGACCGGGCTCACGCGGCCCTGGAGGGTGCAAGAGCCGGACATGGCGACGGGGCTGACGCGGCCCTGGAGGGAGCAGGAGCCGGACATGGCGACGGGGCTGACGCGGCCGCGGGCGAGGGCGCAGGTGGTGTTGGATGCGATGGCCATTTTGGTGGTTGGGGTTGGGGTTGGTTGGGGTTGGTTGGTGGTGGTGAGTGTGGTGGTGGTATCTGAGAGGGGGTGGGGTTAGTTGAGGTTGGTACGGAGGATGGGAAGGAGAAGGCATACTTAGCGAGTGTGGTGAGTTTGCTGGGTGAAGAGAGAAGTTGACTTGGAGTGGGTTGGAGTCGAGGTTAAGTAGGTTGGCGAAGGCCATGGTGTTGGTTTGCCGAGGGATGTGCGTTTCGTTGTTTGGTTGGCTGAGTTCTTGGTGAGGTTGATGAGAAGAAAGAGAAGGGAGATTGGAAGGCGGTGATGGAGCCGAGTGTGTGGACGGTGGAGCGAAAGATGGATGTGCTTAGTATTGTTGTCGAGGGGTGGGTGACTTGGATTTGGGATTGTTGGGCTTTGACGAAGGGCTTAGTATTGTAGTCTGTGGACAAAGCTTACGATTTTTGCTCGGTGCAGTTGTCGGACTTGGTGAATGAATATGCGAAGATGAGTAAGGTTGACACGGCACAGTGATATTATTCATTGTGTTCGGTAGATGATTTGGTGCATATCTCCGTGTTGTTGGCGGTGATGGAGCCAGACAATGCGGAGTCGATTTTGTGGTCAAAACTTACCTATTTGGGAAGTAGCACCGCGAAAAGAATGCTCTTCCAGCATCGTCAGCAATGCCACAGCGAGAAACTCTGGATCTATGGCACCTGCAATTGTCCGCTCAATGTACCTGTACTCGATTACATAGTATCCTGCTAGATCATCAGTCCGCCTAAATCGACCGCTCGTTCAGTCGAGCGGGCCTCCTGAACAGAGCAGCTAGGTCTAGATTCTATATGTATGATGAAAGACAGGCACGATGAGTAATTGGGACACATGGTATTGAGCGATATGTAATGCCCCTTGGCCGTCCATGCTCCCAGGCGATTCTCCTTAAATAATGTTTGGGAGTCGTCGACCGACTTGGTTGAACTTGATATTACGATCGTTGGTACGAATGATTGTCGTGCAGCCTTTCCGAGGAGATCTTGGGAAGCTTTCAGCACTACGGGCTGTAATCACTGTTCGTCGTAACAACTCGGACGATAGTAGGTCGTATACGCCATTGGCATATCGGGATCGGCTGAAGAACATCGATTGATCTTGAGTCCAGCATCGTCGGCTCGTAAGTGATGGGCTCCATAGTATCTTCTTGGTGGTCTTGATGAGATGGCGAATGGAGAAGGCGTCGGCGTGAGTAATGTAGGATGATAGCGATATGCCAAGGCATGTCCACTTTCCTTTGTCCTGAAAGCTTAGTATTGTTCCTGGCCGCAAGAAGTCCTGCAGACAGTCTCGTGAGGACTCGCCTGGCTGCTCAGATGCCACGCATTCATGACAAAGACATTCATACCCTAGAGACAGCGCCACAGCCTGATGTACTGCAAGTCCAGTTCCTTCCTAATCGGGAAGTTTGTCGAAACGTCCGGGCGCTCTGCTCCTTCCCTTGATGACCGTCAAGATTTCCGCGTGTTTGACAAACCCGAGCTTGTAGACCAGGTAACTCTCGTTGTTCCGATCGTTCCGCTAGCAGAATTGCAAACATACCCGCAGCATCCATCGTCAAGCAATCATCTCTTCGACCAGTTCCAGAACTTTCACTTGCTCAAAACCACCCAATCTCACAGCCATGTCGAATTTCATCGCTCACCATTCATCTCGCGACAGCAGAAAAAATGAGTTCCGAACCCAATTCCCCCAGTAATGGCTCGAAGAAGGATACCACCCTCCGCCGTTCCGCCAGCGAGAATAGCGCTCCCGCCATAGATCAATCCTTTGGGGACAATCCTCCACCAGCCTCTCCAACCAGAACTTTCACTTGCTCAAAACCCCCCAATCTCCCAGCCATGTCGAATTTCATCGCTCACCATTCATCTCGCGACAGCAGAAAAAATGAGTTCCGAACCCAATTCCCCCAGTAATGGCTCGAAGAAGGATACCACCCTCCGCCGTTCCGCCAGCGAGAATAGCGCTCCCGCCATAGATCAATCCTTTGGGGACAATCCTCCACCAGCCTCTCCAACCGCCGAGACCAAGTCTACGACCCCACCGCCTGCCGCCGAGACTGCTCAACAACAGACCACCGACATCGGCACCGAACTCTCGACGCCATCCCGAGTTCCAACCAGCATCGAACCCCCCGCCTACCTCATCAACACGCCAACGCTCTACGGCTCAAACACAGCAGTTCCCCGCGATGAGCTCGATCCAGTCGAGGGACGCTTCCTTGGACCAAATGGACATTCGCCCGCCTCGCTCAGACAGCTGGCCAAGGAGAGACGTCTTGCCCGGGGCGCGGCGGGTCCTTCGGCGCAGGCTGGTGTGAGCGCTGCGCGATATGTCGGACGGCGCGTCGTTTTGCGCGATGTTCACTCTGTCGTAAGTAATAATGGCGATGGCCCGAGTGCATGGCAGAAGAAGGATGATGCAGGCGTAGAGGATCGGAAAGAAGGGATCAACGAGGATCAGCAGAAGAAGCGAAGAAGTTCGAAGGAACAAGAGGGGAAGCCAGCAGGTAAGGGCAAGGAGCGTGAACATGAGTCTTCGTAAGCGTACAGTGTTGTCAAAGTGCTGGTCTTGTGTGCGCCGTTAGTGAGCGCATAAGGGTACGAGAGCCCACTAGCAGACTGTAAGGTAGCAAGTGACTCAAAAGACCGAAAGCCATCCCGAAGTTTTGTCTCGCCGGTATCTGTGAAGACCAGGCCTTGGGCAGTCTTGGTAATGTATCGAAGTCCGTTGTATCTTGTCATGGTCGCGAAGACGAGGCCGATACCTGGTGCCGGCGCGTTAGCAATCCCGAGATGCATCTCCTGCAGAAGAAAGATAATCATTCACTTCGCCCAATTCATGCAGCATCGCAAACATACCCGCACAATGCACCACCAAGATCCGTCCTTTCGACCAAGTTCCAAAGCAAACCTCCCACTCGATCAAAAGCAGCCATCCTCTCCGCCATGTCAACCCTCATCACTCCTCATCAATCCTCTCCCACCACAAGAGAAGATGGACTCCCCACCCGACTCCCCCAACAAGGGCAAGAAGGAGCCCACCACCCACCGCCGTTCCTCCAGCTCGAACATCTCACCACGCACCAACCCAGCCAGCCTCAGCAGCATGATCGCAGCCCTCAACGCCAACAACCCACCCTTCTCTCCTACGGCAGAGGGCAACTATACCACTCAAGCTCCATCCACCGATCAGACTGGTCAAGACGGTTCGACCAATTCTCCGACTGAAGCGACTCTCACTCGCCGCACACCTCATCGCACCCAGTCAGTCTACCTCGGACCGAACGGACAATCGCCCACTTCCCTCCGTCAGCAGCCGCATGAGCGAGCGGTGGCTGAAGCGCAGCGCCAACTTCACGAGCAGCAGGGACCGTTTGCGCCGACGCCGGTGGTTGGCGGGAATAATTCGTACAATGTGAGACCGAGCGGGGAGCAGGAGCGTGGTACGGGTACTTCGGGCGAAGGTAAGGGCGGAGAAGGAGGAGATGGGAAGGGTGATGCGGAGGAGAAGGAGGAAGAGAAGTAGGGAAAGGCCAAGGGCAATGGCAAGGAGTGAAAAATTGGCGATCAACAGATCATTGAGGTTTGCTGAATGGAGAAACGGAAGGGCTGCTTTGCTGATTGAGGGATGAATTAATGAACTGGGAGCGTTGACAGCGAATGAAAAGAAATGCGGAGTTTGATGAAAAGCGTAGCCTCCCGTTCCAGTGTTCCTTCGCGAAGTTTTGAGCGGTTCTGGCAACAAGTTCGTAGTCTCACCAGCCTTTCATGATCGCGGAGCTGGGATCGATGCGGCATGCCTGCCAACGGACCTGCTGCATCTCGGTTCGAGTCTTGAATGTGACCAATCATTCCTGTAATGGTATTTCCATAGGTATCATCGTGCGCTCACCACCCACTGAAGTCTCCAAATCCACCACCAGTTTTCGCCTTCTTCTTCGCAGGTAATGATGATGCCAGGCTCTCTGTTCCGCCCTCCCACTCCTCCATCGGCACCTCCTCCAGAATCTCGTCTTCATCCTCCGCCTGCACCTTGCCGTTCGCAGCCGCACTCTTCAAATACTTCCCGACTCCACTGGCACCACCATCGGCCGGCTTGCCATCCTCCCTCAACCTCTTCCCCGTCCACGTAACCCTCTCATCCTCCGCACCACCTTCTCTCCTCAACTTCTCCTTCCTCTCCTCCTCCTTCTCCTTCTCATCCCGCTCCTTCAAGAAGTCTTCGAACGGATCGACCAGCACCGAGACCTCTTCAATCATGCAACCATCTCCCAACGGCCGTCCTTTATCATCACTCTCCACCTTTTCCAATTTGTCCAACGTCTCCCACCCTCCAACCACCATTCCAAAAACCGTATGCTTCCGATCCAAATGCCTCGCAGCGCGATACAGGATGAAGAACTGCGAAGTATTCGTATCCTTGCCCTTGTTCGCCATCGCAACCACACCTCTCTTGTCGCAAACTTTCGGTCCTTCAAATTCATCCGCGAAGCTCTTTCCCCAGCATGAAGATCCTCCACGGCCGGTGCCTGTAGGATCTCCACCTTGAATCATGAAATTGGGAATATTGCGATGGAAGGAGACGCCGTTGTAGGCGCCGCGGCGGGCGAGAGTGAGGAAGTTCCAAACGGCTTTGGGCGCAAACTCGGGGTAGAGTTCGAAGTGCAGGGATCCGTGAGATGTGGCGAGGCGGACATGAGCGGGCGCGCGTACGCGGCGAGGTTTGAGGAGGTACTCTTCGTCGGAGATGGTGGTCAAGGCGGTGGATGTGGTGGGTGTGAGGCCGGTGCTGGTGAAGGATGCTGCGGCGGCGCCAGTAGAATATTGGGCGGCGTTGTAGGCGGCTGGTTTGGCGGATTTTGCTGAAGAGGATTGCGCAGGCTTGCGAGACTGCTGGAGTGAGGTGGAAGAGTTCGCCTGGGCAGATGACTTCGCTTCTCGTTCAGCGCGGGCTTTCGCGACGGCTTCTTTCGCCTTGAGGATTTTCGCCGCAGATCCTAGATTCTGGTCATTCACACCAGGCGCCCGCTCGGCTTGTTGCGTCGCTGTGAGTGTATCTGCGCCTTCTTGAATGTACTTGAACTTGCTGAGATCGCGAGACTCAACATTCTGAGGATCCTGCAATGTGATGATATCGCTTCTCTTGAACTCCTCATCTGTGACCAAATCTCGCCAATTCTTCGCCTTGATGTTCAACCGCTCCACGGTATCATAGCTGAAGACGTTACCTGTATTTCGCAATGCAAGCAGATGCGTGTTGTCGGTGATGGGCTTGAATGTGACTGGATCCGTGAACTCATTGTCCTCGTTCTTCGTGAAGTGTAGCTTGATCAGCTCGGAGCTCTTGAGTGGTGTTCCCGTCACGGGATTTGTGCCATGCTTCTTCAGCCAGGGTAGAATGTTGGTGAGGTCAAAGATCGTGCCGTCGGCGGTACACACTGGATGCTCGAAGGGTTGGAGGGATAGTGCGCAGAAGTTGAAGGGAAGTCGCTTGAAGCTGGCGCCGGCGAGGCTGTTGGACGCATTCTTTCGTGCCTTCGCTCCAACGTTGGCTCCGAATGCATCTTCGGAGGACCACTCGCTATGGGTGATCTGGAGGAGGTGTCAGTCAGGCGTTGATGGGGACGGTGAATACGGGCAGACGAACGTACAACTTGTCGGTTCCTTTGCCCATGGTGAGTTGTTCAATGAAGAATGCGACAAAATATGTTCAGCAGGTTGGACTTTGAGGGCAGTGATGTCAAGGTTATCGACAAAATTATTGCACGTAAAAGTTGGTATCCAATTGGCGCTAGTGCAATATAAGTCCTCACATGCAAGGAGGCGTAGCGGTGACTTAGCAGGACGCTCCCGGATGCGAGCAGCCCGAGGTCAGCGTACATTCGTTTGAGCAGAGTGAGGTGCGGCTAATTATGCATACACCGTTAAGAACGTGTACAGACAAGTCAGCACGGCGACCTATGGTGGCGTACAGGTCTCCAGTCAGGTACCATAGCAGACAACATGGCCAGTACCATGGTAGGTAACGTTCACAAACCGTACAAGTAAGCCAGCACCACGACACCGACGGTATCCTCCTACTGCTTCCACACCAGAATTCCCTTCTGATACAACCCACTCGCAATCCCAACCCCTCTCTTCTCATCCCTCACCGCCGTCGTAGAAGTCCCATATCCCTTCCCAACATACAAATCCCTCAACCCATCCTTCTCACTCCACTCCGCAATCCAGCTCAATCTCGCATCCGCACAAACCTCTTCCTCCACCTCAGCACTACCCACACACACGCCGTTCTTCTTCGCCAGAATTTCAAGACTCGGAGCGTGAGGATGTCCAGCGATGAGAAGCTTCCCGTCGCTCGTAACAGACAGATTGTCCGGGAGGAAAGGCACGAGGATTTGTGAGAGATATGTGAGCTCGAGCGTAGAACCTTCGGCGTCGCGGATGAGTTGGTACAAGCGGACAGCTGACAAGGTCGAACTAGCCACGGCGATGACGCTGTCGTTGAGCTGAGCTATACCGTTGGGAAAGGCCATGTTGACAAGTGGTGTCGCACTGTGAGAGCCATTCTGATGAAGCTGGACGTGCACCACCGAGCCACCCGGTATCGCCGCGTACGTCTCGATTTTGGCCAGGATCGGGTTCTGGCGAGCTTGGAAGAAGTGGTTATTCGTCACGAGTAGCTCTGTGGCACTAAGGGCGTGGATTGAGTTGGGTGCTGCGATATTGACTGGGTCGTGGACGGAGCGGACGAACGTAGCTTCAGCGATTGGAACGCCATCGGCGAGTTCCAGGTGGTAGATGTCCATGCGGGATGTCAAAGTGGACGGATTGGCGACGAAGATGGTCTGGCTTTCGGCATGGTATTCGAGTCCAAGAGGATGGAGGGTTGCTGCTTCGTCTGGAGATCCTGAGAGTTTCAGCTGCTTTGGTGGAGTGTCGGGATGCTCGGCGTAGTTGTAGATGTAAAGTCCAGTCTTTGTAGAGGCCTCCGAGTCCACGAAATTGGCCTGTGTCAATGTCAGCAATGAGGAGCTCTTGTTACTTCGAAGACGCCTACCATAACAGTATTCCATCCATCTCGACTTGGATCACAGCTGAACAACGCCCAGCCAGCTGCCTCGTTCAATAAGACATCTTCACAATTCCGCAAATCGTCCGTGAATCTGACCTCGAATGTGTCGTATGCTCGAACACTCGCAATGCGAGCTGGTGCATTTGTGTAGAATATCGTGAGGACATTTGAGCGGTAGTAGACGAAGAGGGAAAGCAGAGCTACCAGCTGCAGGAGGTGTCAGCAAGGAAGACGAGCACCACTTGGGTTTGGACGTACTGGACCAGTCAATATCGTGAGGCCGCCCATTTTGTGGTGATGCAATTCTGTTCAATGTTGTGTTTTTGATGAAAGCAAGCGGCCTCGATGACAGGCGAATGTCATCGAAGCTCTAGAGATGACCGTGGTGGATGAGAGAGAGATGTCGCAGCAGCTCCAGCTTCCCTGTCGTTTCGGCTGCTGGAGCTTGTTGTCGGATGAGATCATTGCGGTGCCTTGCCTTCAGTGCTGCCAGGATCATTGCTGACCTGCGAAGAGAATGAGTATACAAATGTCTTGTATTGATGAAAGATGATTGAAAGATGAGGTTCTTTGATGAAGTTGATAGATGAGGTCGATGACTTCGTGCCTTCCCAAGTCAAATCCCGAAGTCGACGCTAGTTTGACTTCACCGGTGGGCAGCCGGACGACATAATATCACAACGCAACGAAGAGAGACCACGACACATCGACAATCGACGAGTCGTCGTACGTAGAAGAGCGACTGCGGTGAAGGAGAGCAGGAGCGAAATCCCCGATGAGTATGCTATGAAGACTTTGTATTCATCAGAGATAAGATTGAAGCTACTTCGACCCGTAGCATTCGATACGAAAATTGTAGTTATGCAAATAAGACATTAATGTATACAGACATCAACTCTTCCTTCGATCCTCTCTTCTCTACTCGGCACTCTCCGAAGAGAGACGTCTAGTAGCCAGCGGGCGCGGATGGGTGAGTCTCCTCGCAGTCCTCGGTGACCGTAACTTGTCCGTCAGTCGCCTCCTGCGCGGTACCAGAGGTAGAGGAGGGCTGAGGTGCGGTGTACGAGGGAGCGTTCGATCCGCTGCCGGAGCCGGAGTTGGAGCCGGAGCCAGAAGAGCCGCCGTTGCCTGATTTGTCTTTGCATGGATCGTCGCGAACAACACCGAACTGGGCGTCCTGGATGTACACGATCGCTGGCCCTGCTAAGGTGTTCGAGTCCGTGGGAACGCCACCAGACGTGAAAACGACGTAAGCCTGGCCAGCGGGAGTGCCGGTAGGAATGGTAACCTTCATGCGAGGTTAGCACGAGCTTGTCCCACTGATGGCCTGCAATTGAGACTTACCTGGTAGTTGGAACCGGAGCCAGAGAGGCCAGCCTTGATGGGGCCGGTCACGGAGAGGAAGTAGGCCTCAGTGGCAGCGACATCAGACTTGGTAGTAATAGCAATCGTCTCGCCCACGGCGGCTGGCTTGCCGGCATAGCTGGCGGGAATGAAAGACTTGACGGGAAGAGCACCTGGGTTGTTATCCTTGGTGATAAAAGGCGCGGCCAACGTAAAGACCTCGTTAATGGAGAGTGGAGTGTCGAATGGCGATGGGAAGGGCGAGTACTGCTGAGGACGGTTGGAGTCGAGGAGGTAGGCGCTGTGGCGAGACTCCACCGTGAGAATGCTGCCTGCGGCGGTGAGGTAGGCTCCGCTCTCGATGAATTGGGCGGCACCGAGGTACGCAGCGACACCGACGTTCTTGGAGCATGAGTTAGTCGATGTCGAAGCAGAATTAGACATTTTTCGAAATTTACCTCCAAAATGTTGGCGATGGTCAAGAACGTGGTGACATCGGTGAGACCGAACTCATACTCGTTGGGCACGACGGGAGTGGCGCCAGCAGCGGTGAGAGCGGTGGTCAAGAACTCGACGTGGGTGGCCTCATCGCTGGAAATGGACTGGAGGTTCTTGTAGAACACGTTGTCGAGACCGACGGCCTGGAAGTCGGCGAGGGTGAACTTCTGGAGGACCTCCTTGTAGAAGGCGTTCTCGAGGTGCCTGGAGAAGTGAGGAAGGATCAGCAGTGATTCGGACACTCGTGGTATTTGGTAATCTTACTCAAGCGTCAAAGCGAAGTTGAGGATGGTTCCTGACGATTGATTAGCATCGACGAAGATACAACATCGTCCTGGCAAGGCATACCGTCAGGGGGACCACCGGCGGTGGCCTGACGCTTGGTGGGAGCCGCAGCGGAGAGAGCCGCGAAAGCGGTAGCGATGAGAGTAGAACGCATGTTGATTGATCTGAACGAATGTATGTGGGTAGGAAGTAGATTGATGCTGTTCTGATGTGCGGTGGAGAGTGAAGAGAATTGGCAGTGGAGGTCGCAGGGCCACAGGATATATACGCAGCGGACGTGCTGGAACAGAGTTTCCTCGTTCTCCCTCCTGTTGCTCCTTCGCCGGGCTCGCCCTCATCTCCACGGTTCGTGTACCATCATCATCTCATCTCATCTTACTTGGTGACGGTCGGACAAGGTCATGTCCGCTTTGGGCCAGGTCTGGACTGTTTCGGCCCAAGAATTTAAGCTTAGATCGATTTGTCAATCTCTTGAAATGAGTCGTGGTTTTGAGCTGGACGACCGGTGCTGATCGATGATTGGACTGGTGTGTGTTGTTCGCCCCTGTGGTCCGTCAACGTCGCTTCTTTCCCACACAGATCGCATTGGTCGGCGCAACCGTCACCGTTACCGTTGTAAAGATCGTCTCGCTGTCAGGCTTCGTTCGCCGTCAACGGTGGTCTTGACGTACCAAACTAATGGTTCAAAGTATCGGTACAGTCGTGTTAGACTTTCAGTCGAAAGCACTAGCGTCGATCAGCCAAGAGAGACGACCTGGCGGCCCACCAACCAGCGAGCGACCGGCAAGGGGACCTCGTCCGTCAGAGTTCGGAAAGACGCTCAGCCGAAATCACGGCTTGCAACTCATCCGCCCTGCATGAGAGGCAAATGTGATATGAAAGCATGCGTCCCTGTCTGCGACAAGGCTCGTGGATTGCGAACTCTGCGTTGGCCACCGGATCCTACGCAGCAATGATTCATCGTTGTTGCCCACACACATTCTGCTTGGAATGCCGGGTCATGATGATGGCCGAGTTGGCGGCTCTGAGCTGTTCCGGTGGAATCCTGGTCTTGTCACCATCATCCTTGCTGGTTTGAATGGTGCAATGATGCCCTGGTAGTCGACCAAGGGAGTCAAAGCCGTGCAGAAATGGAGCGATCGAGCGCACCGCCGCGCACGCTGTTGTGATGTGCTTGAATCTCCCGCATAAAGCAGCAATCAGCAAGGCCTTTCCCCTCAGCTCATTTCAAGCCCCCTGCTCCTGAGCATCTTGAGCACGAAACCGTCGAATATCGCGTGACAAATTGACGCACAGTTGAACAACATCCTGCCACTCTTCTCCCGCGCAGCCGGACTGACGACCGCTCCAATCTCACCATCGTCAGCGGCCGTTATCTGATCCGAACGGCTGTGGCGTCTCCACAGACGGATCACTCCGGAGGTGGACCTCGTGCTCGCTCGGAGTGGTTCTGACTGGCTGCACGCTTCATCGGAGCCATGTCCTATAATTGGTACTCTGCGAGCTCCTTCCGCTTTGAAGCCGGCTCTAAATTGCAGGCGACCCCAGATTGAAACGCTGTTTTCTCCACGGTTTGTGTACATTCCACGGACCCTTTGGCCTATCGTCGTGATGTTGTCGAATGTCGACCGGCCTTCGTGCATGGAATGGAGTATCTACTTCTCGTCGTCAACCGCAATGCAACCAGATATAGGAGTCATCCCTCGAAGTCGTCGAGAACATTATCCGCAGACGCGGCACGGCACCTGGCGCGATCTCCAATTTCCACTTGGCGCGTTGCCGAGACGAAGGTTTGGGCTATGAATCCCACGATCCCCTGCAATCTCTCCGCGAGTCGCCATAACAAAAGGCACTCCCTTTTATGTGTTTGTCAACAGACTCAACACAGCAACGTCGAACGCTCTGCGCTTGCATCGCTTTGAGCATGCTCCGCTTCGTCCGACTTGTTATTCCCAACCTCCGCGAGAACGATGACCACTCCACCGCTCGCATTCGCATTCGAAGGTTCATGCACAATCATCCGTCAATCGGATGGCTGCCAACGGAACCTGCAGCCCTGTTCTACTACAGGGCCGAGCTCGAGACGATGTGCTGTCACTGCTGTGAGCTGCATCTCAACCTGCATTCGAGCTCTGATCCTTGAGGTGATGAGAAGGTCGAAATGGAATTCTCCGTCAATGCATCATTGACCTGGCCCTGGCCTGAATGCCGAGATGGGATAATCTGATGATCTGATAATAAGCGAACTCGACGAATTACTGAGTTACAGTAGTTTTCATCTCACACGAGCAAGGCCCACCCTTGGACATCGGTGATCGCTACAAACATCGCAAAAGGCGTGCTTCGGCATCATCACAAAGGAGGAGCTTCAATCGTCGGATGGCTCGTTCTCCGGAGCATAGCCCTGCTCAAACTTGTCTTGACTCTTCTTTGAGGCCGGTGGCATGATCAAGCTCGCAGCCCTGTCAACTTCCCATGTTGTTGAGGACTCCGCATATGTCCGGCCTTGCGACATCCACATCACCACGCCTACAGGCGGCCCACCGTCGGCTCCACCTTGACGAAGCGTACCGCGGACCAGCCAGGCTATCAGTTCCATTTCCGAAATGGCTGTCCAACATCACGATCGCACGCAGATCATTGATGGTACCGTCAGAGTCTTGTTGGCATCCCATGAACTCGGGCAGAACGTGGGAATCAGTTCGGATATCAGCATCATTACTCGGAAAAGAAGGTATGCGGACCTCGTCTCCAGATCAGCTTCTGCGTTTGGTCGATGCAATTGCAGAGTGGTACATTTAGCGCTTGGTGAGTCCTCCGTGATGCTCCCATGCGCGAGCCGACGATGAATTCCGTTGAGCTGGAAACTCATACTGTCTTTATCTGTGCAAGTATACGGCAGCTTCATGTTGTTTCTCTGGGTTGCGATATGACGGTCACGACGGTTGAAGCTTCGAGCCGTTGTCCAGGTCTGGCACATTGTGCGTTTTTCCGGAATTGCAGAAGGTCTCGACTTTCAATCCAGTATTGTGGTAGTGATGGCCATCGATGATGCAACTGAGATGGTCAGTCCCTCTGTGGTCATCTCTGGTCGGATTTGACAGTAGCCATGGCCCATCGTATCGTGCACCTTCTCTGCTCTGCCCAATAACGGCCTGGGTCTCACCTCTGCTGCGCCCACTCTCTGAGGCTCGCCGATGCGACGAAATCCTGCTCGTAGTAGAGCACAAGCAATGAGAGCCATTCCGGCACAGTCGGTCGAATGTAATGGACACATGTTGTCTCGTTTTCTCTGTAGTGTTGGCGATAGGGTGTCCCATGTCGTAGTTTGAGCTTTCGGATATGGACGTTGGCTGCGATCGATACTAGTCGGAGTGGTGTTTGCAAAATTCAATCGATCGATTGGTGTGGCCACTGCCATTCAATCTTGGGCGTGATGAAAGCATTGGCGGAATATGTGTCTCGTAGTCAATGAGAATCGAACGTCGTTCATCCCGCGGCGATCATGCTATACACCAGTGCATTTGTACGAAGCAATCGGACAAGTGGCAACAAGCGCTGTTTTGCTCGAAAAGGAAACACTTGGCCAGGAGAATAGTCACAACATTCTGACCGCACAGAAAGCTGCACCGTTGTATACGTCCGCCATCGCGATCGTCTTTGCATATCGTTTCGATGGCACTTCAACGCACTCAACCCTAACCCTAAGGTACCATTTTTCGAGAACACGCCATCGTCAGCGACTTGCCGGTGAAATGCGAGCATTCTGCTCGACAATGCGTTGCATCATATACTCCACACTCCACCGACTCGGTCTCAACTTCCTGCCGAGCTTTGTGGTATACCAATAACATGGCGCTGTTTCGGACTGACGTTGAACCATGGCTTCGAGTTCGGCCTTGACCTCATCATCACGCACGCTCGACCGAGACCTATCGCTGGTATCTATTACATCGTTTCGAAGGCGGCGGCGACGGTCGTCGTCATGAACTGCGATATGTTGCGGCGGACGGTGATGTGCTCTTGGAGAGAAGGTGTTTCTCGATGTGCCAAGCCGGATGTGGCAGCGGCCCGGATCCCGCAGCCGCAAAACTAGCACTTCTCTACCAAAGTCAGTCTCGTCAACCCACCATACACATCAAGCCGTGGCGCCACTTGGCGGATCCTTCGATCACCCTTTTTCGAGGCGATGGACATCAAAATGAAGCTGGAGCATACACAGCTCTGGATCGGGAGTGCCGACGGCATCGGCTGGTTTGAAGACGTGGACGGAAATGATATCTCCTCGCTTGCTGGCCCTTGGAGTGCTTGGGGTATCGCCTTTCCTAGTTCAGGCCCAGGTTTTGCCATTCGAGGATCCATTGGGCGCGTGTCCAAATTACAACAAATGGAGCAACGAGCCACATCCGTCGGTGGACACAGAGGCGAGTCTGCACAGCCTGACAGACATGCGGCCAGAGACGAGATGTCGGACTTTCATTTCGCCAGAAGTCGACGAAGTTGCAGAGAATGTAGCAGCTGATATCGCGGATCCGGACTTACGGCAGCTCTTTCGCAATGCGTGGCCAAATACTCTTGACACGACCGTCAAATGGAGAGGGTACTCCGCGAACAATTCGGAGGAGGAGCTTGCTTTTATCATCACCGGAGACATCCCAGCCATGTGGCTTCGCGACTCGGCCAACCAGATTCAATCATATGCACCAATTCTGAAAGCTTCCAATAGCAAGGATTCGCTGGCTTCTCTGTACAGAGGTGTGATCAATCTTCAAGCTCGGTATCTAACGATGTCGCCATATTGCAACGCGTTTCAGGCGCCTCCCGAGTCTGGCCTGAAGCGCGAGCGCAATGGCGCATACGGCGGATATACTGTCAGGCCGGACTACAGTTTCGAAACCGTCTTCGAATGCAAGTATGAGCTGGACAGCTTGGCAGCCTTCCTTCAGGTCTCGTCCACATACTTCATACACACTGGCGATGCCGAATTCTTTGGCAAGTTCAACTGGTATCGTGCAGTCGAGACGGTGATGACGGTCGCCGAGGGGATGCGAGATCACACAACGTATCGAGAGAATGGTTCACAAGATGACAGTCCGTACTACATTACCCAAGGAGGAGTTTTTATCAATCATCATACTGGGAATCCGACGGCAGCAAATACAGGCTTGATCCGGAGCTACTACCGACCATCGGATGATCCGACTGTATATCAGCTGTTCATTCCGGCGAACATGCAATTCTCTCATTTCCTGAATCTTTGTGCGAATATCGTCGAGAAGCTGGGTGAGAAGCCGGATCTCGCCCGCCGGATGAAGGATTTATCGAGCGGCGTCAAGGCCGGTATCAAAGAGCACGGCATCGTTTCCACAAAGGAACACGGCGATGTCTACGCTTTTGAGGTCGATGGATATGGCGGTGTCAATATGATGGACGATTCAAACTCGCCATCCTTGCTCTCTGCTCCTCTCTTCGGCTTCCTGGACGTCAACGATTCTGTGTACCAAGCTACGCGAAAGCGAGTGCTTAGTGTCATGAATCCATACTGGTGTCATGGACCAGTCATCAGTGCCGTCGGTGGACCTCATCACGGACCATCGATGGCTTGGCCGATGGCTTCAATTGTTCGCATGTTCACTGCGAGCGATGACGACGAGATTATGAGACAGCTGCAGCAGCTCGTCAGCAGTACGGATGGACTGGGTCTGATTCACGAGAGCATCAGGTCGTATAATGTGTCCGACTGGACACGGCCATGGTATGTGCCCTTCCGTCGATGTCTTCGGTCAAATGCTGATCATATCTCTAGGTTTGCCTGGGCCAACGGCCTATTCGGCGAAGCCATTGTCGATCTCCACAAACGCAAACCACATCTCTTGCAGAAGAGCTTCCAGCAAGTGTGAGTGCAATATACGACGAAATGAAGTAAGTAAATTCGTGGCTAACCCCACACTCGCAGGCCAACGAGGGATAACGACGACATCGGTGCGCCAGCCGAGAAGTCCAAGCAGCCTTCAGCTCAGGCTCCAGTATTTCCAGGCGACGCTCACGATCTTGACCACCATGAAGAGGGGCACATGGACGCCGAGGACCACGGTCTTGGCCACGCTCCAGCATACCATGGCTTGCAGCCTGGAGGTCTGGAGGATATGACCTGGTTTTGGTACCTGGTCGGTCTCATGGCGGTCGGTTCTGGATTGATGGTGGCTTTGAAGAGGTCGAGGAGGTTACGAATGTGTTAATGGAAAGCACCAGCAATATTCCCAGTATGTGAGTTCTCAACTCGGAAATCAATCAACGAAGCTCGGCTGACAGCGCTGACGGGTACAGAGCAGACAATAAGTTCTTCGCCTACGAAAAAAGATCTCATTAGTACTC
Source organism: Zymoseptoria ardabiliae STIR04_1.1.2 (assembly GCA_000223765.2). Classification (NCBI taxonomy): domain Eukaryota; kingdom Fungi; phylum Ascomycota; class Dothideomycetes; order Mycosphaerellales; family Mycosphaerellaceae; genus Zymoseptoria; species Zymoseptoria ardabiliae. The sequence continues at coordinate 19,865 of AFIV01000104.1, read as the reverse complement.
GACAGCGATCTCGCCTGACTGGAATATAGCATCGATCTGGCCTGGACCGATTAGTCGTCTGCGAAGCGAGTTGCGACAAGTATCTCGACTTCACAATTGGCCTCGGTCGTATTGAAAGTCCACTTGTTGGCGATGTCGACACTAACAGCCAGCCGAGCGGATTGTTTGGAGGATGTTCTGCATGGCTCGCCAATCGTAGCGTGGAAACCCCACCCCGTGAACTTCCGGGAACGGCCACGATCGAGCCATGCTCGGTGCCGCAAACGGGAACAGCCAGGCGACTTCAGCACATCGGCATTCGCTCAACGACGGAACACATAGCTTGCAAATTTCACGACGCTCAACCATGCACGATCTCGTTGCCTCCATGGCTCCGCTCAACCCGCATCACGCACCTCGAACTTTACTAGCTCGGTCGGTATAGTGTGAGCTCGAGGGACGAGCATTTTGCCGTTGCTTTCATTCCGCTCGAAAAAACACATCCTCCTCGAATTACGTGGCGCAGACTGCACAGTCCAAGCCCAGAGAGTCAGACACATGCGGTGCAGTTTGAGCGGGATCACGGAAGCACAACGAAGATGCAGTAGATGGCGTCAACGCCATGAGTTGTCTACTTCTGCGACCGAACAAGAACTAGAATGGGAGCCAGACCATGCGTACGCTTCAAACTTGTCAGCATGCCGAGCTCTGACATGTTGCGAAGCCTGCCAACATTAGGCGGATTCCAGAATCTCGGCCGTACAATGAGACTCCACTCCATTGTCCGCCACAGCTTCCCAGCAAACAAAACATCGACCGCCGTCGAAGTTGAGCTTCGATCGCAGTGTACCTCCGCGGTCGCAGAATCCTCATGATGACGACTTGGCCAAGCCTCACAACGGTACGATGAACATCCGGAGCAAGGCTGCATTCTCCGCATCCTCCCAAGCCAATATTTCCAAATCCGGGACTCACACCAACCTCGATGAGGAGCAACTGAATCTTTAGGCCACTTTTTGTTATACCAACTCTGAGCGAAGTGGCCAATGGGCATGTCCCGTGTCTGCCACGCCGAAAGACATACTCCCTCTTAAACTTGTTCCTGGAAATGCCCGCGTGTCGCCTTGGCATAACGCCGAGGTGCATTGAAGTCTTTCATCGACATGGAATTGACAACTTCGACCGAAAGAACCCGAACAATGATCATGAAGAGATATCAATCACCACAAATGGTGTACGAAGTATGCGCAGCAACCAGAGTGCTCGATCGAGCGATTGACAACCGAAGACAGGCGGCCAAATCAATTCTCCGAGGCTTCTTCCCCGCAGCAGTCCAACATCCTAGCTAGGCACTCGCAGGAACCAAGCTAAGAATGTCCGAACTCTATTTGTTCGGACTCCAGGCCGCGGCTGAACAACATTCTGGGAGCTCGCTTCGGGCAAGTCGTCCGCTCGAGCATGAAGCCAACCTTGCAAGCAAGAAACGGTGGCTTACTCTTTGCAGCCTTCACGGCCGATGCCATGCGGAGAAGGACAGGCACATGCTAAGGGACCTGCACCTCATATGGATGCAAGCCGGTCCAGTGACGAAGGTCTGGATTGTTCTGCTTTGTTGTCGTGTGTTCAATTGAAAAGTTTTTGTCATCTTTGCAATGGCTTCAAACATGAAACTCGCAATTGCGGGCCTATCGCTTCTGGTTGCCAATGGCTTCGCGTGGTCCATCCCATCCGTTTCCCAACGATCGCAACCTGCTGTCCCGAACCCCAAGTACGGACAATGCATTTGGACCGGTGCATTGATGTGCAACGGACTCGAAAAGTATGGAATCTGCAGCTACGGAAGTGTTGTTTGGAAGGACGTCGCGCCGGGAACAACCTGCCAAGATATCAACGGTTTCGCAACGATCGTCAAGATGGGCGATAGGAAGTGTGACAAGGACGGCAAGCTGACATGCCACGGGCACTCCATGTTCGGTCTCTGCGACAGAGGTACTGTGAAGTATCACACTGTTGCAGCTGGTAGCTTTTGCGAAAACGATCAGATAGTCGCTGCTGGAAGCTACGCTATTCCCGAGTCGACTTCACTATCCAATGCCACGAATCAGACGTCCACAGCGGGCAGTCCCTACACGATTCCAGGAACTCCTCTGTCTCCGCTGCAGACCAAGACGAACGGTATGTATGCCGCTGCATCGCCGGTGCCACATGGCAATACCGGTTCGCACCCAGCACATGGGAACCCCGGTCCGCCCGCCCCAAATGGGAACTCTGGCTCGCCCGCCTCATGTGGCTACCCTGGTGGACCCGCCACGGTGACTCTGGACGCAGGAGTGATACACGGAACGTCGACATCACTACCTTCAGCACCGCAAGCCACAGTAAATAAGTTCCTGGGCGTCCCATTCGCCGCACCGCCGAAGCGATTCTCGCCGCCCGAGAAGCCTCAGAGCTGGTCGGAACCGATCGATGTCACTTCCTACAAGCCAGCTTGTATCCAACAGTTTAGCTGTGAGCTCATGCCAATGTTCATTCTTGCAGCTGAGATAGTCGCTGACCTACATCAGATCCCAAGGTCCGCTCAGACTTCGCCAAAAATGTGTTCAACAGTCCTGCGCCTGAAGAGAGCGAGGACTGCTTGTACCTGAACGTGTATGCTCCTTCATCGCCAGCTCCTGCAGATGGCCGCTCAGTGCTTTTCTGGATCTACGGCGGCTCCCTCGAGTTCGGCAACGCCGGTAATGCCAACTACGACGGCAGCATCCTCGCCGCCTACCAGGATGTCATCGTAGTGACGGTGAATTATCGAACGAATGTCTTCGGATTTGCTAGCAGTGACGAGATCCCGCTCGACCAGCGCAATCTGGGCTTTTACGATCAACGCTTGGGTCTGGACTGGGTTCAGCGCAACATCGCTGCTTTTGGAGGAAGTCCCAGCAAGGTTACCTTATTTGGGGAGAGTGCCGGTTCATTCTCTATCGATGCGCTGTTGACTTCGTACTCCAAGGACGACCGTCCACTTTTCCGTGGAGCCATTCTGCAGTCAGGCCAGATCAGCTATAGCGCGAGTGCGAACCCAAGCACTGTCCCCGCATGGAATCAACTTGCGGCATCTTTCAACTGCCCTGAGTCGAGCAGGCTTGAGTGCCTACGCAACGTGCCTGCAACCGACATCAAGAAGTACATCGAGGAGAACTCACTCCACTTCAACTACGCATTTGACGGCGTCACCGCATTCAGCGATGCCGCCAGCCGTCGAAAGAACGGACAGATCGCGAAGATTCCCATCCTGATCGGTACCAATGCGCAAGAAGGTCGCATCTTTCAAGTCGGCCAGAACAGCCAAGAAGCGTCTCGCGCCTACATCGGTGGAATCTCTGGAAATCAAACAGCCTACAGCGACATGATTGAAGCCGCATTCCCTCTCGGATCACCTGGCATCAACTCGTATTACGATCAGATCTCTCAGATCAACACCGAATATCGCTTCCAGTGCGGCTCTGCCAAAGTCGCCAACGACTCAGCAGCCTCTGGCATTCCCGCTTGGAGATACTACTTCAATGCCTCATTCCCAAACACCCAGCCGTTTCCTCAACTGGGCGTATACCACGCCAGCGAGATCCCAATCGTCTTTGGAACCTATCCTCGCACCAATGTTACCACCCAGCAGTACGCCCTGTCCACAGCGATGATGGGCATGTGGGCTCGGTTCGCGAAGAACCCAAAAAGTGGTCCAGGATGGAACCCTGTTTCTACGGGTGTGGCCAGTGAGGTTCTCGTCGGATCGGCGGACGTCGGCATGGGTGGGATGTACCTCGATGGCATGGGCATGTCTACACAAGGAGCGTACGACCTTGCCGTCTTGGGCAATCGACACAACGCCCTGTCGTCGGGTGTCACGATCATCGATCAGCAAGAGGTGGACTACAGGTGTGCGATATTCGAGCCGGCCTACGCAGCCATTATTTCGGGCGCAGGGACATGATTGTGGTGACGGTCCATTACGAGATGATGTTCACGACTCTTGCGATACGAGACTTATGATCGATGGCTTTGGAGGAGCACTTGTACGGCTATTTGCCCGTCCTCATACAGTATCTGTACGCTGAACTGCACAGCTAGCTGGCCGTTCTGCTACAGTATCTGTACCATAAACTGCACGGCTACTTAGCTGTCACTCTGCGTTACCCGCACACATCCCTGCGCACTCACCTGCACAGCTATGTAGCAGTACTGCTAAGTTACCAACACCCCTCGTTGCACGTCTATCATGCCCTGCTGCAACCTTAACAGTACCCGTACTTGCACGTCTTGCGAGGCTACCTGTACGCTTACCGATACACTGATATGTACGCCTAACTCTACGACTACATGTACGCCTATTTGACATGACCGCCTCCCTTCCTTGTACGACTATTTAGCATGACCTAATTCCAGCCTCAGGCACTTAGAGCCAAGTCTTCACATGATAATCGAAAGTGGAGAGCTCTGCACCTCGGACTGACCGAAAAACAAGAATTCTCGTAGCGGAACCATCCTTCGTACAATGTTCTACATACGACCGCCGCAGAGTGACAAGCCTTGGCTCACGATCGCTATCTTGGTCGAGTGCATCGGAGTGATAACAGCCGCCGCGGAACACGATCACATATGCTGACGATATCGGGTACGAGCTGGAGCTCGTCCGAGGTAACTAATGCTCAGGATCGTAGTCGTCGGGCAGCGTGTTGTCGTGTCGAGTGACAGCAATGCGAGAATGCCACAAGCCGGATATCGATTTTCGCCTTGACCCGGACCACATATTCTCTGTTCCCTTCATACGATCGCATCAAAGAGCTGAAATCAACAGTCAACCCGGGGCAATACTTCCGACCACTTTTTTTCCACAGCTCAATTTGCCATTCGACACCTGCCATCTCAATCAAATTCCCCAGAAAGACAAACGACCACATACCCAATCTGACTCCTCTCATCCTTCATCGGCGTCCAATGCGACACAAACCCCTCCTCTCCTCTCCCCACCACACTCCTCCTCGTCTTCAACCCGATCTTGACACTCACCGCCCTGCCGTCCCTCAATGCCGCCATGACCCGATCCTTAAACGCCGGCATCTGCGTCGGAGCCAGCAAATTGTCCTTGATGAATTTGAAGACATCCATGCCGATGCGTGGAGCATTAGCTGGAGCTGAGGGGTTGATCGAAGAGATCAGACCTGCGGAAGCGTAGGCGATGGGTAATGTGGCTGGGTCGGAAGGGTAGTGGATGACGAGATTGTGGGCGTAGGTGCTTCGGAATTGCTGCATTTGAGTGGCAAGAGGGAGGGCTGGGAACGTGCGAAGGAGAGCGGCTTCGGCGCCTGCTTCGACCAGCGGAAAAGCTGGCGAGTTTGCTGCAGTGGTGGCGCTGCGATTGACGGATGCTGATTGTGTGAATGGGCGAAAGGCTTGTCGAAGGCGGGACATTTTCGGTTTGAGTGATGGTGCTGATGAGGGTGTGGGTGTCGGTAGAGGCGGCAGCGCGGCGGTCGGTGGGGGAGAGGCGGAAGTGGAGAGAACCTGCATCACGTCGGCGTTGGTGTGGATCGTTGTACTGCAATTGATCTGGCCGCCTAAGAAGAAGTCTATCTCGCCGGAAGGAGAGAAGAGCGGAGCTGGGAATTGTCAGCATTCAGAAACAACACATCAGAGAATGCATTCACTGACCGCAGTATAGCAGGTTCCAGAATGGTTCGCCGTTCTCCTTGTAGTTGAGTAACAGTTCGACAGACTCCTGTCCTGTCCGAATACACTCTCGCAATCGAGCGACCGCTGCTCGGTCTGTATCTTGCCCTTGCAAGAATCGGCAGTTTCGCGGCACGATTTGTGATCGACTGTATCCAGTAACGGCTACGAAGCCATCACTGGCAAAGACAATGGGATTGTCTGCTTTTCTGAAGACACATGAACCGTCAGTCGATTTCCGGACATGCTGTTGATTATGCAATGCTGCAGCCCTTCACGCCCGCTGGCTGCGCTCCAAATTGCGCAATGCACCACTCACCTTGGATCTGTCAAACAAAAACAATCACCCAAGCCCTGAAACTTCGAACGATCATTCGCCAACGCCCTCGAGGCACTGACAGTCAATTGATGCCGCACAAATCTCGGATACAATTCCGCAAACACCGTCTCCCGCATACGCTGTTGTGCTTCTCGCAATACCAGCTCCATCACAGGCGTAGTCTTCTTGACAACATGCTTCACTCGGCGATGCGTGGCATCAAGAGCTGCCTCGGGTAGACTGATGGGTGTTTGCGAACGCGGAGAGAGAAAGTCGTTGTCGATGTCGGCCAGCATTTTGGTCAAAGCGTTGAGCATGCGATGATACTCCTCCGCTCTGCCGAGAAACTCTACGTCCTCACCACACAGTCTCGTTCGGCTGAATTGCAACAACTGGTAGTTGGTGGTGGGATCGTTGAGTACCTGTTCGAAGGTCGCTGCGCTGAACATGTCTACCTGTCGAGAAACCAGCTCGCTCCGCAGGGTTTGAGTCCTGGGCGGAAACTGTGAGACATGTGCGACCGGTCCGCCACTCGGACCAGACACGGCACTGCGACCATCAATGCTGCCGTTGTGGTCGGTATGGTGACCACGATCAGAGGCAGGAGTGGTGTGGGTGTGGTGACTACGTTCAGAGGCAGGAGCGGTGTTGATGTGATGACTGCGTTCAGAGGTAGGAGCGGTGTTGATCTGATGACTGCGTTCAGAAGCAGGAGCGGTGTTGGTCTGATAACTGCGCTCAGAGGTAGGAGCGGTGTTGGTCCGATTTCGGCGGCGACTCGAAGATTCGCTCCTGGAGAAAGGGAGTGGTTCCGCCGGCGGTGTTGGAAGATCCCTACTCGCCTGATACTGGGATGAGGTCTTGATGGGTGAAGGCTCGACGAGGTTTCCATCCGAGCGCATGCGGTGTATGCTTTTCGCGCCGCCACGCTCAGTGGCAACGGATGACCGCTCCGAGGCTGGTTCTTCCTCCATGGAGAGGTCAAGCCTGATCCGTGAGGAGGGATGTCCCAGGCTGCGAGATGATTTATTTCCTAACGACTGCGAGTCCGTGTGGCGCGCGACAGGAATGTCCGCCGGAGTGTTCGGAGGCGGAGGGAATAGACTCAGTCGATCCTCCGGGTTGTAGTTGGATTTGTGTCGTCCTTGATGCAGTGCGATGACAAACGATTCGTCTTGGTCAGAACCGAAAGACTCCGCCCGCAAGATGGCAGCGGTGCTCTGAGTGTAATGAGACGCATCGTCCTGGAAGTGGCTGTCTGGGGAGCCGTCCGAAGACGAAAGTCTGCCTTGGTAGGGCATGACGATGCGGCGAAGCGTTCCTGTGCCGCGCAGGGGCGCTGTCTGATTGTTCGGTGGTGTTTGAATGCATTGTAAACGAAACAGTCCAGATTATCGCCGCCACTGTTGTACAGAGTGCCAGCGAATCTTTACCGGGTCGGCGAAGAATCCCCTGACAAACCTTGACATCGCCAGGATCTCCCGGACTAAAGGCGCGGTTAATCTTGCGTGGGTGACCAGGGCATTATCGAGCAGCTCTGTCGGGAATGGAGTGTTGGTATGCTTCACGGGAAGAGATACATCACCGAGTATGGCCAGTCTGTCGACCTGGCATCGAAATGTGAAACACCGACCCGGAATTGTCGTTCGCATTGAGCCGTAATCGCTTCCGATCGCAGGTGCATCAAAGCTGCATGTTGTCATCCCGGTCGGGCTGCGTGCATGGCAACATGGGTGGGCTGTGTCCAATGAGAAGCAACATATCCATGTCGCTGTCGTTCGGTTGAATCATTGTAGATCAGCCGTGAGCCCGGAGATCGTGGCCCATCAGCAGCGACAACGCGACCTCACATTCTTCGACTGAAGTATAGTCATCGAATTCGGCCTGCCACTACCATCGTCCATCTCGAACTCCTCGAATTGGCCGATAACCGGGCGACGGGTACAGCCTCCACATGCACGGTCGGAATCATGCATGAGCGAGGCATGCGGGCGAGAAGTACGCAATCTGGATGTGTCACCCACAGCATCGTCACCATGCTTGTCGTCAGGTCTGAAGAACAAGGAATGCAGTATTTTGGGCTCGCACATTGGCTCGCAGTGACCGCTGCAACAGAGACCGTATGTACAAGGTATGAAGAAGGGCATCATGCTGAAGTGCCTGTACTTTCAATCAGCATGCCCTGCTTTTCTTCCCGTACTCAATGCAGATTCAATTGGCCGCCAACATGGTCACAGTGGCTTTGTCCAGGTATGAGCAGCTCGCCTAGATCGCTCTCAGTGCTTCGTTCGATTTGATGGGTCACCGAGGGCAACGCAGTGTCCACGACGATCTTGCACAGCAGAACGGGATCACGTCTGCAAGCAAGCAACGTTGATCGAGATTGAGCCATCATCTCGCAGGTAATGTTGCATCAGAATCCTCGCCAGCAGAGCAGAGCACATGTCGTTGCAGCATCACTGATCGCGAAGACCAAGGATGTTTGGAAAGAAGGAGAACTGGAAATCGCCTGGCCCGCCGCGCATGATCTGATGACCCTCGATATTCGCACGAAGTTCCGAAGAGCCCTCGATCGCGCTCAACGGACCGCAGTATACTGGTCGTTCAGGAGAGAAAGTTCATGTCGCGGACAAGCGGACACCCAGCTCCACGTTTCTGCGAACTCAGTTCGAGTCGTACTCGAGGAAAACACGAGGTCATACAGGACCACCATGTGGGCTGGGGGCGACTTCAGTCTATATTCTGGGCAGTATTTGCCCCACACTGCAGTTCGGTAGGCCGACCCGGCGCATGAAGCCTGCGGTGCCGGGGTTCGTTGAGATGACGTCTGGAGTCGAGGTCGTGTGCTGCGATTCTTGCCCCTGAGTCCTCGAGTCGTCGTCAGAGAAGAAGACAGAATCTGGTACTGTTGAGACATCTGTTCCTTGGTGCTGGGATCGCCAAGGCCGGCAATACAGGTGGATCGCCGTGCTGCCTTTGGCTCGGCATAGCGGCAGAATGACTTGCATACTGCAAATGGCACCGCACAGACGTCGACGAATGACCGCGCAAAAACCTAGGCAATCCTGCATAAGATCGATACCAAAGTGGACCGCGCAATCCGAAGGAGCAGCCGGTCTGTCCGTAAATGGCACCCAGAGAATCCGAAAAGGGGTCGCAGAGTTACTTTTTACTGGCCTGAAGGGAAAGCCAAAAGAGAAATGGCGTAGATCTTCGTTCGTGCCGAGCCCGATAGACGAACGGTACGGGAGATATGCGGTGTCTCTGCCTTGCAATGATGGAACCGTCGCCGTGGAGCTGGAAAGACGTTGTCAATGGGCGCATCTTCACAACGAGGAAGTCGCTCTGTCCGTACTGCAGGGCATTCTTCTGGACCTCACCTCGTCGGTGTACGACCAAAGACGGACGGCGTGACAAGTACGGTTTGGCTTTTGCGGGCCGTTCGACTTCACCTCTTGACTTTCGCCGGACGCCTCGAGAGTTTTCGTGACATCTCCACACGTGGAGTCCATCCGCTTGAGCCGGCCTTACATCAAGCAATTACATCACGATCATCGTGCAGGACAAAGCAGCAGAGTGTACCCACGCGTGGCTGTCGAATCGTGCTCGTCACTCTGATCAAGATCCGGCGCCTACGAACGAACGCATCGAGCGAGAATCAAGACAGACATCCTACTTGCCAAGCTACTTTCAACGCGGAGAATATTTCGAGGGTCAAAGGGTCTGAGACAATGTGGACTGAACCACAGATTTTGCTGCTCTGAAACGGCTATTCGGACTCGTAGTCGGCGGCTGAGATGCCCGAGCCCACAGTAAATGCTTGTGTGAGATCTCCTTGGGATCCACCAATCCATCATGGCCCCACTAGATATGGACGACGGACTGCCTTATTCCATCTCCATATAGGTGACTAGCGCAGCTATGGCTCTCAGGGGCAGCTCGCTATATTCCCATCCAGGACTGGACCGGCGATTAGACCGATGACAGCGAGATCATCATCTTAATTTCTTTTGTTGGGCGTCTCGGCCAAGAGCGAGACGACCATTGCCACTAGAGCATGCGGCAGATGGACAGAGTATCGATGTAACGCTGGGATGATATATCAAGGCGGTCGAGGTCTCCCATTGCTGTTCAACAAGCCACTACAATTCCCTTTCTCTACGTTCTTTCATACCCAATTCCGTCATGCAGTTTACCCTCCTCCTCGCGGCTGCCGTCGCTCAGCTTGCCGCTGGTCAGGCAGTGCTCGACTACCAGCAAATTACCAACGCTCCGGCGCCCACTGCCACTGCTGCGCCAGAGACCACGTCCATCGACAAGGCTGCCATTTCCGCCTCTCTTGACTCTGTGGTTGAGCCTGCTACAGCCACCAATGGTCCATCTGCTGCCAAGTTCCGCCGCAATGCCAACCCAACATTCTTCGACACTTGCAAGTGGTTCCCCAGCAAGTGCCAGTCCCCGCCGCAGACGGTCAATCCTATCTGCAAGTACTGGCCATACCACCCAGACTGCATCAGCCAGCCCAAGCCGCAACCCCAACCTCAGCCTCAACCTTCTAAGCCAACGACGACCACCAGCAAGAACGCTCCGGCACCCACCAGCACCAACCCTCCCCCTCAGGACAACAAGTGCAATGCTCAGCCAGTCGGAGCTGGACCACAGGTTCAGCCTGACACCGCGGAAGCATTTGTCGCCTACCCAGCATTCAGCCAGGCTGCAAACAGCGCTGTCACTCCAAGTGGATACAACTTGAAGTTCCAGAACCTCAAGGCCGCTTACCAGGGCAACAACTACCTCACCTACAGGGATCTCGCCGTGAGTCAATACATACCATGCCAATGAGAGCCATATACTGACTTCGACACAAGTCTTACTCCCCATCTGAGTGCGGCGCTTTCTGCGACAGCACCAAGGGCTGCTACAGCTTCGACATCTACTTTGAGCGCACACCATCTCTCGCACCGGGCCCCAACTGCCCTAACCCATCCTCCACATCCACCATCCGCTGCGCCCTCCACGGCTCTGCCATCGACGCCAAGGGCGCCACGAACGATGGACAGTACAGGGAATCCTTCCACGTCGTCATCGCCGGCTCCAACGGCTACAGCAAGCCCGGCGCTCCCGTCGACGTCCCCAACTGCAAGCCACCAACTTCCGTCCCAGGCGGTCCATCCGACCAGTGCAGTCCATGGAACATCCCCGGCGGCGACCACTACTTCCCCGGCCCATACGTCCCCGACCTCTGCCGTATCTTGGCCGAGATCCAGACGAAGAAGAATAAGGCTTTCGCCATCGCTCAGGGTTACAAGAACTACTCTCCTTGCAACTCGTTCAATGTCTTTGAGGTCTGGCAAGACTCCGTCATGGTCGGCACTTACTGCAAGCTGTTCACCGAGAAGTTGCAGTCGGACTGGTTCAGCTACAAGGGCGGCAACGCTCTTGGCCACCTCTTTGAGGTCAAGAATGCTTTCTTGTATGAGTTCAGCAGCAAGGACTATGGAACGATCTAAGAGGTCTTTGTTCTTTGAAAAAGCATTGGTCGAGGGAGGACGGACAGCAAGAGGAGTGAAAGAAGTTTTTGATGATTTTGAAGCTCGGATTTTTCGTTTGCTTTTCTTGGACATATATTCTACAGCAGCAATTCATCTCATACCATTGATAAGATGTCTTTCTCCGCATTACAGTGCAGCGCGACCAAGGCCCCACGGCTAGCTTAGTATTTCGTGTCGTTCAATATCCTGAGGCTACTAGCTCTCCTGCTTACCAGGCTGATCTACATGCTAGTGACCTGTCTACGCCGTCGTCCTTTATGCATCAGAGTCTCCATGATCAATCTACAGCTGCATGCAATATATCTCCGAGAATTTCGGAGCCGTAAGACGGAGCTGTCTCCGACGGCGACGTCACATTCCAAACAACCTGGAATGCATGGATCTTGGAACAGGCGACAACAGCCGCTTTTCTTTCCCACAACCTTGACTCGTCTCTACAAGAACAACGACCAAACTTCCAAATGCCAGACTCGCCGATACTCAACCTACCAGTGGATCTCCTCGTCCTCATATTCCCCTACCTCGACGCCGCCAGCTTCCTCAATCTCACCTCGACCTGCCATGCCCTCCACCAACCCGACTTCCTCAACGACAGCCACTTCTGGGCGGCGCGCGTACGAAAAGACTTCCGAGTTCCAAACCAACCAGTAGTACAGAACGACGGTCGACGATGGCACAAGCTATACAAGAGGTTGAAGACACAGACGAGGGCGTACACATGGGGTAACGACGACAAAGGTTGTCTCGGACACTCGTACGATGGGCCGCCTATGGTCCGCGTACCGGGCCACAGAGGTCGCATCATGCAAGTTCGCAAGCGAAAGACCAGCTTTCCGATCCAGATGGAAGGCGTCGAAGGGCTTGGGGTGATCTCCGACCTGCAGTCTGGTGGGTGGAGTACTACACTTCTGACAGCGAAAGGCGGACTACACACCGTTGGAGTGATGGACGGCTTGCAGTCCAACCAGCGAAGGCTACCGTATCAACAAAAGATGCATACTGAGCCGACGGCACTTCGATATCCTCCTGGCATGCCGCAGCCGACAGATCGATACGATCCTGCCACTGCTGTGAAGCAGTTCTCGTCTGGTAGAGCACACGTTCTAGCTCTGAGCGACAGTGGAAGAATATGGAGTTGGCAGAATATGGAACATCCTGGCGTGAATATCAAGTTCATACATCACGAAATCAATGAGAATGGTCGAGACACCGGCCGCGGTGTGGTCAGGAAGGTCGTGGCTGGGTGGAATAAGAGCGCGGCTTTGATTGAAGGCACTGGAATTGTGGTTTGGGAACCAATCTACATGAATCCAAACGAGTGTGATGTTGCAGATGCGGCTCTGGTGCTGGAGACAGCGGTTGTACCCAGGACACAGCATGTGGACAACCGAAGCAGGCAGTCAGGGAGTGGTCGGACGCAGAACGACGATGACGACGACGGCATTGGCGAAGTTCAAAACTTCATCATGCTTGAAGCATGCGTCCTTTTCAATACATCAACTGGCAAGGTCTTTGCCGCTCAGATTATATGGGACGACCGATCACAAACGATCAACGAGCCGATTGAGCTTCATCTTCCGTCCAATGACACAGATCCCGAAGCGACATTCGTCACCGATGTCCAAGGATCTTTTCAAAACTTCGCAGTCTTCACCAGATCCGGCGCCGTCCTCACCAGTACACAAGACGCTCTGATGCCTCTGCTCCAACAAACATCACAGGACCAGCGTATCTTCAAGCGCATACCAGCACTTCAGAACAAGCAGGTCATATCCCTGGCATTCGGCGACTACCACTTCCACGCTCTCCACGCAGCTGGCCACATCACATCCTACGGTAAAGAACCTCAATCCTGCGGCGCTCTCGGTCTTGGAGGAAGCGGCGCGCCTGAAAGCCGGCTACGTGGACTGCGGACTGAAGGTACCGCATGGGCAATGGGCGGAGATGGAGTGATGGTTCCACACGCCTACACCGAAGGTCGACGAGTATGGTTCGAGAAGGAAAAGCGTGACTGGCTGGCGTTCATGACCTCTGGTGGCGTTGACCAGCAAGAGGCTGCTGAGAGGATCCGGATGACGCTTGGAAGTCCAGGTATCATCGCTCAGGGTGAGGTCAGCGAGTGGATTGAGCAAGAAGGTCGTGACTGGGAAACGAAATTCGGCGTGCGGCAGAGCGACGACGACGACGACGATGGTTTGGGCGACGACGATGGTTTGGGAGCGTACTTTGCGCTCAGCATCACTGCTGCTGGGTGGCATAGCGGTGCTCTGGTGCTGGTTAACCAGGACATGGTCAATCGACTAAAGGCAGCAGTCGAACGGCCAGACATCTCCTTTCAGAACGAGGCGGGCCCAAGCTATCCCCCGATCGACAAGCCAGACACAACCTCCCCACCTGAGGACGACAAAACAGAGACTACCGCCGATGACACCTCTCTCTGGAACCGCGCAGTAGACCACGGCCGCTACTTCCTCGGCATGCCACCCTACAACATTTCCGCAGCCGAATACGACGCCAACCCCGTCGCTCGACCTGCCGCAAACATTGCCACGGCCATGCCCAACTCTGTCGACCCAGATCCTGCCAGTTACGGTGCGTCGCCGAGACCTGGGTATCATTACGTATGGGCGGGGGATCATTTTCCGAGGTTGAGGCTGAGTGATGGCACGGAGATGCCGGGACAGGTGGAGTTTGATGAGTGGAGGTTTGGGAGGCCGGAGTGGAAGTTGGACTGGGATGGAAGTGAGGGTGGTGAGGGAGAGGAGTGAGCGCGAGGGGAGGGCGGCTTGTGATGGTCATTATCAGCGCGGAGAACCGCCACACCGCACCATAATGCACACGCAACCTGCGCTCACAAGCCGTCAAGTCCTTTTCACTGTACGGGATTTCTATCTCAGAATATACACGCCAAAACCACAATTCCTCCCAGGGTATTCTCCCCAAAACGCCATCTGGTATCTATCCATGCTGTCTGTTCGATTTTTCCAAGTTTCACACACCTCCCATCACACACTCTCCTCCCTCCTCCCACCCTCCTCCTTCTCCTCAACATCCTTCCCCTCCACCCAAACATACGACCTCCTCACCCCACTCCCATCCGGCACCCAAAATCTCCGATCGATCCTCATCAACAGATAAAAGTACAGCACCACCACCTCGGGCACAAAGTAAAAGCACCAATAACTCGCTCTGCTCTGATACCACGCCGGATCGTTCACCGGACGAGGGGAAGCCCACGTCGTGCCTGCTTTGTAGACGGCGTTGTAGACGACTAGTGTCGTTCCGACGAGCAGGGTGAGGACTTTGGTGCGCGAACTTCCGGTGCCGAAGGTTTCTTCGCGGGACGAGCGGGGGAGGAGGAATGCGAGCAGTAGGATCCAGTATGGCAATGTGGTGACGAGGAGGAAGTAGGTGATGGCCGCTTGCTGGATGTGGCGTGCGGCGGTGAGTAGGCTGGAGTTGCGGGTGTAGAACGTCACGACGATGAACGGGATGAGCAGGAAGAGGAAGACCACGATCAACGCCCAGATGAGTTTGAACGCTGCTCGCAACACGGGATGCCATCCCACGGCCGGTTGTCGGGCGCGGAGGATGCGCTGCGCGAAGAGGATGTTGATGACGTAGACGAGCAGGATCCCCGCGTTCAGGAAGATGCCCGCGGCGATGGAGAGGCTGATGTTGTTCGGGTGGGTGGCGGATGCGATGCGAAGGGAGCAGGTGAGGATGCGGGACATGCAGAATCCGAAGAGGAGGGCGGAGGGGAGGAATTTGTGGCCGGCGAGGCGGTTGAGTTGGAAGCGGGTCATGTGGCCGGCGGCGGCGCCGATGTAGAGGCAGATGAAGATTGCGGCGATGGGGACGTCGGTGGGGATGCTGGGTCGACCGCCTGGGCCGGCGGTGCGGGGAGAATAGGGAGGCTGTTTGGTGGTGTTAGTCGAGGTGTCTTGAGACAAGGCTGGGAGGGAGACTTACGCCCTGTTGCATTGACATTGCGGACATGTTCACTTGCTGAGGAAGAGCGGGAATGTTGCTATTTTGCGGACGATGCTGTGGTCTCGTCTTCTTAGAAGATTGAAGGAGAAGGTCATAGGTCAGAGTGCTGAACGTCGGGTGATGTAACACGTCCCACAATCAGCAGGACGAAGTGAGGTTATGTATGTGACGACAAACCGCGGATATGGAGGTTTCGGGCCCGCGATGCACAAAGTCCCATTGTTGTCGGTGCCATTCGGATGGTAAGAGGTACACGATACCCGTTCGCGTAGGGAGGCGTCGATCTGGATCTTGTGTGGCCATGAGGGAGATGTAGTTTTGGTCCGCTCGGCCGATCGATTCGTCCGAGAGCCCGGCTGTTCAGCGGGAATAGACGTGTCTACAGCTCTGGTATAGACATGTCCCTCCCTAGGCTCGATGATAGGACGATCGTAGACGCGAATCAGATTCTGCATCGCTCGACCGCACTCCACCAGATCGACTACGACATCGGCTCGGATGGCGTCAAGAGCTTTTTCGTCCATGTCGCCGACAGCATACCAAAGGCCGAAAGACGTCGTCGACTCTGGGAAGACGCGAGGTGACTTGAAGATGATATCCACTCCGCTCGCGATGGCAGATATGTACTGTTCCAGTGGGTAGCCTTGGAGGAGGAAGACGTGGTAGTTTCCTTCTATTGCATCTCTGTAGTCGCAGCGAAGCAGCGGTGCTCTGTACGGACGAATCAGTGGGACGAAGCTGTGCACCACTCTTCGTCACTGAAGAGCGATGTCTGGGGGTTTGAAGGTGAGAACAGTCGCGGCGAGATGGAGCAGCATGAGAATGGAGATGCCTCTACGTGACGTGGCGGACATGGCATGATGCTCGACGGTGATGTAGGAGGTAGTTCTAAAGGACGAAGCCGATGGATTTCGTCCGTCAGCCGGAAGGATTCGTCCGACCGCCGACGTTCCTCCACTCACTGCGGCCCAAAACAATCGTCCGTCCGTCACCATCAACTCATGGCGTCGCTGGCGCCTCCAGACGACACGGCCAAGTGGAAAGGCATTCGAAAGGGCACGAAGAGCTGCATTGAATGTGAGTCGGTCATCAAGATTTGGGTACAAGCATGCCCGTACCTCATTGCTGAGCCCTCGTCCTTGCAGGCCGTCAAAGGAAGATCAAATGCATCTGGCCGGACGGCCACCGTCTGTGTTCCGGATGCAACACACGTGGGAAACAATGTGTGCCACAGATCTATCAGAAGCGATCCATCGCGACGGATCGTGTCACGTCTCGCGACCGCATCAATCGGCTTGAGCAACAAATCGCCAATATAGCCGCGGCGGTACAAGACAAGGGCTCACTGCCTTCGACGTCGCCGGTCGATCATGGCCAGGCCGTCGACGATGCCATGCCTGATGAAGAAGGCCATGATCCGAGTTTGGATGGGCCCGCCACAGATCCGCCATCACACTTGAAGTTTCTGTTCGAAAATCCTCTGATCGGTCCCAGTCAGCGTTTCGCCCGTTCCAAGGAGCCAACGCAACCACCATGCTCACCTCAATATCTGGAGTCCGCGAGAGCGAGACTACAACGCCTACTTCCAACCAGACAGGACGTCCAAGCAATAGTTCCTCATGCCGCCAAGTGGATGGAATTGTATACAGGACTATTTCCCGTCTTGCTGAGAGTCGGCAGTCCTCAGCAGATGGTTGATATGCACCAGGACATGATCAGTCCTCTCGCGGACCCGACTCGGATCGCCATGTTCTTGATGGCGTTCACCATGACGGTCCGACAGATTCCGCCTGGTCAACAGATCACTTCTATCAAAGGTGTGTCTCATGCGATGGGCAGGACGGTAGATGAAGCTGACTTCATTCCCACAGACACCCGCGCATTCAGCATGGACGTGATAGGCACGATAGAATCCACGATCATCTCACATCAAGGCTTTTCATCTACGGTGGAGGGTTTGTCGACCACCATCATGCACTGTCGATTGTATGCTTTGATGAACTCCTGGTGTTGATGCAAGTCCCTTGCTAACATGCGGCAGACAAATGGGACTTGGGAAGATGCGCCCTGTATGGCTGCAGTTACGGCGTGTAGTGGCACTCGCTGAGCTCATGGGCTTACCTAGAACTTGCTATGGCCAGAGCGCCAATGTAGAGGACGACTCTTCAGCGCAAGAGCGTATTGCTCTGTGGGACACTATATGTGCCACCGACAGGTTGGTCTGCTCCAATACATTGTCATACGCGGCGGACTGACAGACGCTACAGACTTTCGAGCATGCTTTACAATCTACCAGCAGCCACAGTCACGCATCAACTCCGCCCTAAAACGGTCGTCGATAAAGATGGCGAAGTTATCACTCAATCGGTACGTCGCCGCGAGCATGCCCTTCAACCCTCAGTAATCCCACTGACTTTATCAGCTCATGTTCGAAATCGCCACACTCGCGATGCGAATACAAGATCTGGACGAAAGCAGCATCCGCCATGATCCTCCCTCCAAAATCTACGAGAAAGTCCTCCACGTCGACAAAGACCTCCGCTCATTGAAAGCCTCCACTCCGTCCTCCTGGTGGGCGGTCGAACACACTCAAATCCTCGGTCCGCAACACCTCATCCAGTTCTGGTTCACATACATCACCGTACGAACTCATATGCGGACGGCGATGAGCAAAGACGAGCACGACCAGTATGCCTACAGTCGGATGGCATGTTTCGACGCCGCCAAAATCATCACTCGAATGTATACATTCGTGCGACCACGACTGCCAGCTGGGTTCTTCGCCTGCCGCATCATCGACATGCAAATCTTCTCGTGCGCTGTATACCTTCTCATGTCCTCATACGACGCGGCCATCTTGCGAGCTCCTCCAATACCGGATCCGACACCCTTCCGGGATGACGAACGACTAGCGCTTGTGCAGAAGATACTCGACACGATGGACACGGTGTCCGATCAAGTGGGAGCCGAATTCGCCAAGGAAGCGGCAGCTGCCTTTCGAGGACTACAAGCCATGCTCGAAGGCTCGGAACATGCGCATCCCGAAGGCGTGACGCTGCATATACCATTGCTCGGCAAGATCCACGTCGGAGGGAGACACCAGGCTGAAACACAACCGACAGCACAAACATCCATCGCAGATGGCGAACAACAGCAGCCGTCGTCCTCGCTTCCCACGCTTTCTTCAACACTACCCCACGGCGAGATTCGCATCCCGGCTACCACGAACGGCGAATACGTTCCACAACAGCTTTCGACGTACACGAATCTGCCGTACACTTCCGATTTTGGAAACATGCCCTGGATGCTGGAATGGGATATGAACTCGTCATCTCTCCAAGACCCTTTCATGGCAGATGGGTATGATGGGCTCGATCAGTGGATGGACTTGGGGTATGGAGCTACTTGGTAGCGGTAAACTGTCCTGTCACTCTCTGGTGATCCAGCTCTGCGACGGCAACTGATGACTTGCAGTTGTGGCTTTTCACATCATCATGCCGGGAGCGATTGAGGCAGAGACAGCTCTCGTCACAGGGAGATTACTCCTCGTTGACCGTCACACTGACAGCGCATACTCGCAGTTTCGTGCGCCGGCCAAAAAGCCTCAGTCGCATGTCACGTTGACCATTCGATCAATGCTGTGCTCTTGATCACGGGAGGATTTGATAGCGCAGTGTTACCGAGGAAACCGTGTGGGGGTGGTAGACACAATGCAGGTGTCTCCGCATTGTTGACATGCAAGGTGATCAATGCCGTGGAACGTCCACAGTCGGTCAAGGGAACGTGGGTATTGTGCCATGACGGCCATGACGACCACATGCTCGGGGGTTGGCTTGTGCTCGCATGATAAGGAGGTTTTGGGCAAGGACGAGTTAGGATGCCAGATCTACCGACCGGCATCCGTCCAGCACTCGAAATCCAAAGGCACATGGGCTTGAATTACGATGCTTCGCTTCGTACACTTCACCACGGTCGCACGAACCAGGTTGAATCTGCATGATACCCCGCCGGCAAACGTCTTTCTCTCCGAAACGCTTATCTGCACGCCACGTGTGGGATTGGACATTGCTTGATGCTGGACCTGCATGCTTTGTCACGGGCGTACAGACATCTTGTGACGAGGCGAGTAGTGTTCAACGTCATGTCGTCGACCGCAACTCAGCATGTCGACTCTCGCCAAATGCCTCTGCGACGAAACCGCCCACAACGTCGCCCTCAACTTTCAACATCTCTTCCAAGACTACTCCCCCGCATACGTCGACACCGTGCTCGCCGTCGACTTCACCGACCAAACCGACAGCGTG